>PDIP01000069.1:55266-67871 GCA_002811645.1 Corallochytrium limacisporum
GAGAGACTGAGGCTCAAAGGGGGCAGGGCGGGGGGGGGGCCAAATCCCAGAGTTCGCGCGCTTTAGCCAAAAGGAAAATAGCCGAGGCTTGTTCGTACACCCTGTGTGAGTTTGGACGGTTTCTTGTGTGTAGTGTGTGTGGTCAGTGTGTTTGGATCACATCACTCGCAAGTGCACTTGGGAGTTGCACGGTAGAGCAATCAGCGCCGGCGAGAAGTAACAACTGGTCCGTGGCCGATTTCCCTTTCTTTGAGGGAGTGTGCGTTGAGTTTTGTGTTCGCTTCATGTTTAATTTTATATAGAGATTGGCTGGGTTTCTGCACTGTTGCGTTGGGCAAGATGGATAAATGCGTGGGCACCTTCAAGAACCGGGAACGGGAATGCGGAAGCGTCCGGCGGGTTCGGATGTGACTTTCGCATTCCCTAGTTCGTGTTGGTACATACAAATTCTTGACGTGTACGGACTGTTCGTAAAGTGTATCACTGAGGAAACCATAATGTGCTAAATGCTAGCTTGCCGAGCGCGACCTCGCAAATTTGTTCAGGCTGCTTCCCGGATTCTCTTTTGGTATTTCAAAGTCGACATCAAATCGTCGGAACCAATGATCTTCCGTCTGCCATACACCACATACCAAAAGACTTGCCGTCGAACTTTAGTGTGTGTAAATCTCGTGACAGTTTCTCTTTCCAGTTTCTCTTTGATACTTTGTTATCTTTGTGCTTTTGAAGGAATAGCCAGCTCAAAACGGATCAGAGAGCAGGCCTTCTTTTGCGTGAAGAATACATCCTGCGCAAACAGAATAGAGCAGCAGTTTCGTTCTGACTCAGTCAGAACTTGGGCGCAACGAACTTGCAGGGATAGAAAGAGGACTTTGGTTTGGTTTCGACAGGTGCGAAATTCTGGTTAACAGTCCCTTTTTTGTTTGTTGTACTAGTAGTGATCTTCGGCATCACACTGTAAGACAAGGTCAAGGTCTCCAAGTGTAAGCAACAGCCAGTTGAAACAGCAGCAAGGTTTGGCTTATCATTCACAATTATGGTACGTGTGGGCTCGGAATTGCAATCACCCGGCTCCAGTGGCTCTGGGGAAAAATCGTCTAACTTTAGCGAAGGCGGTGAGGACGACAACATTTGGATCATAATTTACCAGTGCGATCCCGAATTCACTGCCGATGCCGAATTGGAACTGGAAGAGGCTCTGGCCAAGAAGGTTGGAGTGATTGTGATCGACCACCGTGATTTGGGAGAACGCATCACGGCTGCTATTCGTCTCGGGAATTTGGTACACAAAACTGCGGTCCTCAGTGGGCTGGCCTGCATCTTCAGCGCGTCTTTCGGAAGACTGCTTCCCATTGACTTCTACTACTTTGGATTGCCAGCCGGGCTGGTGTCTATGGCCTGTGCTGCATTCTACGATCTCAGCTGGCAGAGTGACCCTGCCTGCAAGTACCAGGAGGACTGGGAAGGAACATCGCTACTGGATGTTCCTCTGGAGAACATTGAGAGCCCATCACCGGTTGTGCTGGTGCGCAGAGATGACACATACCGCAAGATCCTACACAACTTTATGAGTCTCAGTGCAGCACTGTTCTGCGGTGCAAAATTGTACAACGTTTGGCAGCGGATTTCATCTAGGGTGGGCAGCAGAGCTGCTGCCTCACCCCAAGTCACGGTCGGAATGAACATCTAATAGAAGAAAGCAAACTGAAAGACGAACGAAGACACGAAGCAGACGGACTTACGGAAGTCATTCTATTGAAGCAGAACAACAGGATCAAGGAAAGAACGGGGAAGGTGGAATTACAGTGCGAGACGAGGAAGACCTCTGATTGACAAGAACATTGGCGACGGAGGAATCCCATAACTCGTTGCGGAGAATCATGGCAAGCATTGCAAGATCGCAGGCTGTCTTAGATGATCGATTCGGCTGGGTGGCGATTCGAAAGGCTCACAGCACTCCTCTCCATTTGACTCTTTTATTTATACCAACTTTAACTTTTTATCTGATTTGCACTGAACCACCAGTGATGTGAGCAAATCTCAGAAAATAAGATCGCTTAAAATCTTGTATATAAGGCAAAACAATAACACTTTCATGTTTCTTCAAAGTGTGACACGTGGTGTTCACTCACTGGATCTTTATGTACGCCGGCGGATCAATGCGGTTCTTGACCACTTTGATTATCCACAAGGGGGTCACACTGATAGCTGTGATCACCACAACTTTCCACCAGAATTCACCAGTCTTGATAAAGTCCAGATCAAAGTACGTGGGCAGGAATACGATGCTAATCATGTAGATAACCAGACTGAGCAATTCCGCGAGGATCATTGTCCAGTGCCAGCGGTGCACTCGGAGTGCCACCACTATCAGTTCTGTTAGGATTAGCGACGTGAAAGTAATGCTTACAATATGGAGCATTTCACTCTCAAACAGGAACAGAGCACCGAGCATAATTGCCGACCCCTGGTACACAGACACCAGGAACCAGCCCAAAAAGGTTTTCAGGCTCAGACTGCGACCCTTCACCAAGTCCTTGTACAGTTCCGGGAAAAGCAGGGCTTGCTCTGCATTCATATCCTCGTCTAGGACCAGTGAGAACACTGGCATCATGGTATAGACAGTGGCATAGCCCACGAGTAGCGCCCCCTGGTATATGGGCACAGCGGCGTAATAGAAGGTCGCACTAAAGATCGCCTGAATCACACTGATGATCAGACCACGATGAATCACAAACTGCGACAGCGATGCACTTCGGCGGTAAGCATTGTGTCCGTGCCAAAGCAGCAGACGGGCGAGGTAGCGAAAAGACCCAATGCTAAAATCTGAAGCCAGACTGGCCTGCATCCCTTCCTTGCCGACCATACCAATGCCGACATCTGCAGCCTGAATCATGCTAACATCATTGCCACCATCCCCTATGGCGGCGGCGATCTTGTGGGTGTAGGATTTGACCAGAGTCGTAACCTCGGCCTTCTGAGTGGGACTGCATCGACAGGCCACCACTGTGGCCGCTTGACTGGCCAACGCGATAAAATCTTCCTGCAGTCGACCGCTCAAACAAATTGCCAGAGACTGTCCGTCAATGATCAGCGGTGCACCCGTCTTGCGCGCGTATTCGTTGAGGGCGGCATGGGCCTCGGCGGCTGTGGTCAGTCCCTGGATGGTGTGAAAAGGTGACTTGCGGTCAATCAATCGACTGCTCTGTGCAATATTCGTGGCAGTCTCCACCTTGTCACCGGTAAGCATCCAAATGCGAATGCCTGCGTTCCGGATCAACTCGATTGTTTGTTTAACATCTTCTTGTAACCGGTCTTCCACACCAGTTAATGCCAGGAGCTGCAGATCGCTCTCAATCTCCGCGATGGCATCACTAATTTTTACATTTCGATCGACCATGGCGGCTCGGGCACTCTTCATGGACGCTGCAAACGAGCGGTAGCGTTCCTTCGAGAGTTCGGAGCGCCCAAAGACGAGGGTGCGTAAGCCCTCGCGGGCCATATTGTCCGCCTCTTCGGCGAGCCAATCGTTGGCTGTAACGATTTGTGCCATGACACTATCAGCGCCTTTCATGTAGAAGAAAATACGGTCCGTCTGCTCGTCACGCACAATGATCCCCATACGCTTGCGTTCAGAACTGAAAGGGAAAGTGTCCAGGATTTGGTAATGATACTGCTGACCTGATTTGGTGTTCATGGTACCATTGTTAACCTTCTTCAGAGACGTTACACCGGGGATGCTAAATTGTTCATCGGTAACGGAACCCGATCCCAATTCTAGAGTCATGCTCGTGAGGTCACGATAGTGCAATCGCAGGCCAACACCCTCCGCAAATTCCACCAGTGCAATCTCATCTGGACTGGATGCTTGATAGCTTACACCAGTGATTGTATCAACCGGCGTGACATTGTGGCACAGTGCCATGGCTACGATAGCATCCGTCACATACGGGGCCTGTAGATTAGCTCGCCGAGTTGGTTTGATGGTTGTTGATGATGTCTGGACTGGAGCAGCCGGTGTGGTGGTGGTCACAATTGCGTCAACGCTGTCCAAACTTCCCAAGAGATTGCCAACAGCCTGTGTAGTCTTGTTTTTGTCACCGTTGTCGCTATAGTCATGCTGCTGCCGCTGCTGCTGGTGGCGGGGTAGCGATTGTTGTCCCTGTTGCGCCAATTCGGACTGCCGACGCTCCAATTCTTCCTTGAGCACTACTGACACATCGTCGAACGCCTCCGAGTCATAGGACGTCAGGCCAATGTGGAACTTGCGGAAAATCATTTCATTCCGCGTCAGGGTACCTGTCTTGTCTGTCAGCAGGTACTGCACCCGTCCCAGTTCTTCTGGCAAGTTGCTGTTTCTAACCACGGTGTTCGGAATCTCATCGTCCTTCATTATGAAATAACTATGCACGATTTTAGCCATATCCAGGTTGACGCGCAGAGAGATGGGAATGATCTGGCTGAAGAGGAGGACAAATCTGAAGAGCACAATGTACCAAACTCCATAGAACCCGCGGAGGATGACCATCATCAGGGCCATGAGCAGTGTGAACACAAATAGAATCTTTGACAGGTCATTGACCTGTGTGTCAAAACGACCAAACTTGGACGGTACCGACGAGTTATTCATGGCAGCACGAGTCTCTGGGCCAGTGTAGATGACAAGGCCTATTGCCGTGCCTGCCGATAACACGGTGTTGGCCCAGAGCGTGTTTTCAATGCTGAGTGGGTCTTCAGATGGGGCGTTGGGGCCATGTTCTTCTGCTGCTGTCGACGACTGGCGGTGAATCATCATGCCACCCTGCCCTTGACTTCCACTGGTACTGGTACTAATGTTGCTCCGCTTGAGCTGGGTTTCCGTCCGCTGCTGACCATGGCTTGCAGTGCTGAATGACTGCATTTCCACACCATGGCCTGGGTACTCGTGCATACTTCCATGGTCACCATGGTCGCCAACAAAGTCCTCATCATCCACTAAGAACTGGTCTTCATGGTGTCCTATGCTCCCGCGCTCATGCGACGCGCGGCTCTGCGTACCGTGCCGAGAGTGGTGATGGCTGCCGTTCCGCAGGGGCGCGGCAAACGATGCCGATCCTCCGACAGTGTCACCCGATGAGGATGGTCCTTTAGCGTAGCCTTTGTTGCGTAGCATCCGCCCAACGAACGAATGGATGTTCTGATTCGGCGGCTCCGCTTCCACTACCGTGTCTCTGAGCCTGAGCACTTCCATGTCGTTGCGCAGACTCTGAGTTACGGGACATGCAAGTCGAATCTTCCAGTCCGTCTCACCGTCTAGTTGGTCGGTACGAATGAAGCAAGCGCCCGAAGCATCGCTGGTGCGCAGCAGCACGCAGTCCGCAGGCACCCGTTGATCCTTCTGCAATACCAGGAGCTGCCCCACACGGACATCCTCGGATCTGAGGGGCACGCTGCCGTCGGGGGTCAGCTGCGTGAACTCTTCTCTGTTAATCCGTCGGTCACGCTGGAATCGCAGAATGTCGTCGTAGATTTCCTTGGCCATCGTAACGCTTATCACGAAGGCTAGTGGGCCCCAGTAAGTATACAGGTACCCTATTCGCAGAGCTGGAATGAACTGGCTTAAGCAAATGACCAGGAAATAAAAGTTAAGAAAGTAACGAAATTGCTCCCAAAGCACTTTAGGCAGGAACGTAAACACCGAGTATTTGGTATTATTGATACCATTTGACGGATAGTCAGGGCGTCGTTGTGGTGCATCAACCAAAAACCCACCGTCCTCTACTCCAGTGGCGCTCTTTTTACGTCCGCCGTGTGCTGCCCGACCGTTCGCATTGATCACACGTGCAGATGTCAGAGACAGGCGGCTGCGGCCGAAGCAGCGAAGCCAAAAGCAGCCACGGTGATTCCTTCCCTTACCACTAAACATCTCGGACCCACTGGTCCCTAATGCTTCGTCCATCTGTGCCTCACTGCTTAAGAGTATGGAAGGATTGTCTCCTTGGTCTCCGATCCCGGGCGTGTTGGCTCCTGACATTCGCGGGTCCATGTCATCGTCGTAATGGTCCATATCATGCCCATCTCCAGACATTCCTCGCTGCAGTCCTCCTTCATTGCCAACTGTTTCATATCCATCGCTACCGGCCGACGGTCCTTCGTCGAAGCGGTGGTATCCGCGTCTGTTTTGAAACAACGACCGTGTTGCGTTGAAACGATTGCTACGCTGACTATTATAGTAGCCTGACCCACTCATGGTTGCTTTTTCTGTCGGAGTGGTGTCTGTACGTCTTTACCAACTACCTTAGATGGTCTGTAAATGTCTGTTACGTCCCAGGCATGGGACGGATACATTGTTCCCGTCGCATGTTCCCCACTTTTGTAAACGTCGAACACCTTGTAAATTTCGATACTCTTATCTCTTTTCTTCATCCATTGTACCACACTTCGAACACAGCTGATCTCTTACATGAATTCTGTACTCTGTGGTTCTGGCGTTTTCAAATAGCCATAGATGAGACCTATTGTGTATGTTTCCCATTTTCTTGCGTTCCCCGATGCCTTCCGACCCCGGAGTCTCACAGGCCCTCTGAGTTGGCGGGTCCGGTGATTCCTCGCGCCAGCAGTCACTCAGCTAGCTGCACGGGGACGAGAAGAGCAGCAAAATTTTGGCCCCTCCCGCAGGGGCAAAGAAACAACGAGTGGGGTAGAAGACGCGAAGCAACAAAGTACCCGAACGATAAGCAATTCACCTGATGCGTCCCAGGTTTAGCGGTCTGGGGGAGCGGGGCAGAATGGAGGTTTAGCAATACATGATTTCACATAGTCCCGGAGCCCACCCAAAAAAAAAAAAAATTAAAGGGAGAGGGAGTGGGGGGACCGAGAGAGAGTTAGGTAGCGATAAAAGCCAATCGATGAATCTGTCCAGGGGATATCGTTATTATGGGTTTAATAAATGGTCATTGTCGAAATGGGCCATCAAGGTTAACGTTCAGTCGTCGACTCCCGCTGACTGTTCTTGCGCGTCCTGCTGCTGCTGCTGCTGCTGCTGATCACCACCGGAACCATCTTCGCTGCTGTTGCCCTCTTCGTTACTGTTGCCCTCTTCGTCCGCGGCCTCAAGCGCGTCCCAAATGGTCCGCTCTTTCAGTTCACTCGACTGGCTTCCATCAACCCCCTCAGCAGCATTGCTGCCGAAGGCGCCCGACTTCCTCGGCACACGGTGCCACTCCTCGCCGTTAGCATCTGTCATTGTTGTCGTGTATTGACTTGCTGCCGCCCTGGTTCCTGACTCGAACCATTCGTCCGCCGCTTCGTGCGCAGTGCCATCGCCACTGGATGCCCGCTGTGCGCCGTCGGCGGCTATGGCTTCGAACAGTGACGCTGGCTGATCGGCAGCAATCGTGGCCGAGGCCATGGACTCGCGCAGTTCACGGACCTCCTGCTCCTCTTGCAATGACCGGAACAGACGCAGATCCCGCGCCGCCTGGCTCAAGACCATTGACGGAATTGCGCACTCCGGCGTACGCCAGACCCGCACGCTACGACGCGGTTCCGGGTCAATGCTCTCAGATTCCAGGCGATAGACCTCTGCAAGCTGGTGAACGAGATCACGTTTCAGACGGCTCATCACTGGCAGATCCATCAAAGGTGGCCGTCCCCTGTCAGTGACGAAGCGATTGAGCGTCTGTTCAACGTCGAGGATGAAGTCGGACTGTGGTCCACGATCATGCACTGCTCGGAGCAACTCGTCCGGATACTTAGGAACGTGTTGCAATTGTCCAGCACGGTGTCCGCCGGCACCGCTGCCGTCGCCATCGATTCTCAGAGCCTCGGCCATATCCCGATCCCGTCGCAGCTTTTCGCATGCCAGGTCACAGCGCAGTTGCGGGGGCCACAGCGTGTAGACATTGGAGTTGCGTAGAGCAGACACATTGCTACTGGTGTGGCTAAGTATTTTGTCTTCACCATTGGCGGCCTTCGCTCCTTCTGCCTTTGCAGCTATACCCCCCTCTGCATCTCCTGCCTCGGCCGCAGCGTCACTGTTGTGAACAACCGTCCCTGACTCCCACTCACCCGGATCCAACGCCTGCAGCGCGTCCTGTAGCACAGAGATGTCACCACCCTTCAGGCACCGCACCTGAGCATTCCTGCGTCCGCAACCACAGTGTGCCTTGATTTTCTCCTGGCACGGTAGCAGCGGGCACGGCAGCTGCGCGTGGCAGGGCTGGTGGCAGGAGTGCTCGCAGAGATCCCGTGGTGCACCACAGGTTTGTCCACAACACCGTTCATCCGGAAGTATACCTCCGGGGTAGAGCTCGCGCCGGTCGTCCGTCAAGCAGTCGCCGGCATGACAGAGTCGCTTGCAAACATGACGTCCACATGGCAAGAATTTTTTGCACTTTGCGCCACAGCTCACGCCAGCCTCGGCAATGTGGCACGGTACATTCTTGCGCAGGACGTGACCACCCGCACAGCGACGTGTTACTCGCGCGTGACACGGCGCGCAGGGTCCATCAGGGTGACAAGTGTGCGTTGCAAGGTGTCCGCAGGGTTGCGCGCGTGGGCACGGCTGGTCGCAGACTGGAGGCTTTGTACCACAGGGCTGTGGGGGTTCCAGTCGCTGTGCACCGCAGGCGCAGGTTAAATCGTTCCATATCGCGTGCAAACAGGGTGGACAGGGACCCTTATGGCAGCGCTTCTCGCAGGCATGCTGGCCGCAGCGCAACATTTTACCACAAGGTCGCTGGCAGTCGTGGAGAGCTGTCGAAAAGGCCCGCTTTGCCTGCAATGTCCTGGACAATCCGCTTTGGCTGGTGTGTTTCTTTCTGCCGCCACCGGTAGAGGCAAATGCGCCATTGCCCGGGCAGCAGCGCAGATTGCAGCGATGGCGTCCACAGTCAAGGAGATCACCACACGGTTTCTGGCACTTTGGCTGGCGGCGAAGCTCTACCTTGGCACTGAATGGCGCGTTGCCCTCTGGGTACCACGCGGGCAGAGTTATCGCAGCAATGAACTCCTCAAAGTTGTCCTGAGTACCAGTGTCCGTTGCTCCTCCGCCTGCTCTCACCGTCGTACCTGATGAGTCCCGCTGCTGCTCTGCGTCGGGAGATGTCGCTGCGGCCTGAGGACCGGACGCCGTCGTCATGCAAACTTCCGCACAGACGCCCTCCACCATTGTCCGACCGCAGCGGCACTGCGCTCTTATATACGCTTGGCACGGTGGGCACGGTCCATCCGTTTCCGGGTCATGACAAAGCGCCTGACACCCGTGGCCGCAGTCCAATTCCTTACCACAAGGTTTTCCGCAGCTGGGAATGGCATCGGTGCAGGCCGTGCGCTGGATTTCGTCCGGAAGGCATGTCTTGCCGCATGGACAGCGTGTTACCTGACTCGGAGCTCGAGGACAGACCCCACACGCGCCACGATGGCATTCACGTCGGCACTGATGCTTCTCGCAGTCGTATTTTCGGTTGCAGCGATTGCCACAGCTCCACTGCGACTCGACTAAACTAGGGATATCTGGAAACAGTCCGTCCTCGCTCAACTGTCCGTACACGAAGTTGTCCTCCCCACACTCTAGCCTCCGGGAGTGTTGACCACAGAAGCACTCCTGTTCCTGCACAATACCACAACTCGGGGCGCATTCTCCAGGGTGACAGATTCTTTCACAGCGGTGGATCCCGCAAGGCATTGGCCGACGGCATGTCGCCCCGCAGCTCGCAATGGAAATATGACTGCACTTCTGTTGGGTCGAGGTTACACCGCAGTGGCACGGGACAGTGATAGTTGACTGGCAAGGGGGGCATGGTCCGGCATGGCACTGGTGTACGCAAATGTGACCGCAGGGCACGAGCGCACCGCCACCGTCTGTGTGGACACGATTGGTGGCGTCATTGCTATCATCCTCACTTCCTGCAATGACCGTCCGACGATGCAGTAACTTCCGAGCGCATGTCTCTCCGCAGGAATGGGCGTCGAGGTAGAAAGAATGCTGCGGATCAGTGGTTTTCCCGCAGAAACATCGATACCGCGTCGGATGGCGGGACTGGCCCGCATTGCAATTCGGACAGCGCCAGTTCACGGTCACCTGTTTACCAGTCCCACTGTTATTGCCGACACCTCCAATCGCTGAGGCGATCTCTGTTGCCACATTGCTGCTACCCTGGAACACCGATGGTCCACCCACATTTTGGGTAGGTCTGCTTGACTTAGCCCACTGTCGAATGCACTTGAGATGGTACACCGCGTAGCAGGTCTCACAGCTCCAGATGCCTTGCTTCCACCGCACGTGCTCTGTACAAATATGACACTCGTGCTCTTCTTTATTCAGAGCAGTTCTCAGACCCCTGGCCAATTCTCCCAAAGCACTGTCTGTGTTCTTGTCCATGATATCACGGCCCTTGGACAGGCCACGGGTTTCATTCTGGCGTCGGGTGCGACCGGCCTTGATCCGGACTTTCTGGTTGCTCTGGTCTATGTTACCAGCGGTCGATTCGTCTTCTATCGCTTCAGTTTTTATGGAATCATCGGTACTAATTGCCATCCGACTGGCAACACCCACAGTCACGCCGGCCTTGCCACCGCGCCCGCGCCTTCGACGGTCGCTTCGGGACCTACGACCGCTCTTTTCGTTTTCGTTCTGAGGGGGCAATTTGACATCGCTCTCTTTGCTGCCCGCAGCGTCGTTATCCTTGCTACTACTATTATCCCCACCAGTGTTGTTCTTCTGTGGCTTTGATTTCTGTAGCTGGCTGTTGGTGTTGGTGTTGGTGTTGGTGTTGCTACTGTCATTGCTGCCACTGTTCTGACCAACAGGCGCTATTTCCTTAATGGCACTGCCACCATCATCCTTCAGACTCTTGGGACCTCCTCTCCGTCTCCCGCGGCCTCGATTTCGACCGCCTCGGTTACCACTCCCGCCAGCAGCCGGCACAGGGTTGCCATTGCCGGTATGGTCCGACGGCTGGCCGGTCGAGGGACCGGCTGCGACGGGTCCCACGTCCTCAACCATGACTGTGTTTTGAAAGAACATTGATCAGGAATACATGTGGTATTTTTGGCCAGTGAAAGTGAACAGCATCATATAGCTGTGAAGCCAGTGTTCAAATTTTGCACCGTGGTGAAATGTTGTGAATGGACACCCATGTTCCGGGGGCTGAGAACGTGGGGAGGGTTGTTCCGGAGCGAGAACTCAGCCCCTTCCAGTGATGAGACCCACCAAGAACTCAGCCACATCGAAAAGCGCCAAGCCGTGGAACGAAGAAATCAAGATTTCGTCCTAGCAAACAGACAGTAATGTTTCTCTCGTTCAGGTTATCTCATCTATTCAATCTCTGTAGATTAGTTTTGTCCTACCTATACTGCTACTGAATTAAATCAATACTCTCTAATCAAGTGTCGATCCTTACTTTTGACTCTTACCGGTCGCTCTAGAAAACCACACTACAGACCTTTGGGGCCTATTTTGTGCTTCAGCTTGCTCAATAAAGTCCCTTCGGTAGTTGTTGCCGGAATATCGACCGGTAGCCTGGAGTTTAGTCCCCCCCGGGGGGGGAGGGAATTGAGGCTGGACAAGCCGGGGGAATTAAACTCCACCGTTCTTAGGGGCCGGTTGATAGCGACTTGAGATGGGTTGCGGGCGGGTCGAATACACCGCGGCGGGCGCAAGTGGTGGTGGCCAACACGGCATCAAATCCACAGTCTCCGCGTTGTGCGGGCTTGTGATCTTGGGAACCCCCAAGACGAATCCGTTTCAATTTTCTTAAGGAAGTCTTACCATGGTCCTATGATGTCCTTGCAATACATCGTCTGACTGTTTACTCAACGTCTCCTCTCGTCCAGTCGAATGCGACGGGTCGGTCTGCAAGGATATTTGTGAAGCAGTCGATCGCAGGTTTACGATTTCCGCAGAACATGATCCTTCCGTGTCCGTTCAAAACGTTCGTTCAATATCATATGAGTGAATCATAGTTAACGTAGGTACTACCTCCAGAAGAACAATTGAATTTCACGTAGGCTTTTTGAAGGCTTCTCCCGCCAACTGTTACAAACACCGTCGCTGCGCACGGATCCAGGCAAGTAAGTTGTTGATGGGATTCGGGGAAGTGTTCGGAAGTAAGGAGAGCGAGTGAGTAAACCCACAAGGCTGTCCGTTGGGGGTTTTGTTTTCTGGCCCTAAGGGCATTCTCGAGAACCTTCACTAGCTGCTGATATTTGGGCTCGGCAAACTAATTAAAAACCTTTCTACTTCGTTGGGGCAGGGCTTTCGTTCCCTTTCCATTCGTTGTCGAGGGTCCAGGCTGTTTTGCATTGCATTCGTTGAGGTATCGAAACAGTTTCCAGGTACTTGCCAATCCTTCCCACTTTTGCCTGTTTTCCTTTTTTTCCTTTTTTTTTTTTTGCAGCCGCTGAACCCATTACTCCCGTGCGGGCACTCGAGATCTGGAGTGACGGAGATCGAACCATGCAAAAGGGAGGGTGTGAGGTGGGAGACGGTGCGGCAAACCAGTCAAACAAGAAATAGACTCCCAACAACGGGGGTGTACTGAAACTATCGGTTACTGGGGATGGGAGACGGGAAACGGGAAAAAAGAGGAGGAGACGTTGGTAGTAGCTCTCTCTACCCCCAC
>PDIP01000069.1:68084-82617 GCA_002811645.1 Corallochytrium limacisporum
CCACCCACCCAAAGACAATGTATACTCTCACTGATTTCGCACATCCGGTCCCGCTAACACCAAGAACGTTAATACTACTGCCCGATAAAAATGTGCAAAGGTTTCTCAATCGGGGAGTACGCGGAGCTCCGTTTCGGGAAAGTCAACTGAGCCGGTACTGACACTTTGGGGAAATTTACTTCCTTGGAGGGGGTTTTGGTGGGCTGGGAGTGTGTGGTATGGGGTCAGCTGAGGGTGGGGTGGTACGAGGGCAACGGTGACTGAGAAAGACGATAACCCGCTCGGAAAAGGCAAGTGCAGAACGAGAATGTATGCACCCTGCGGTCTCCGGAGCGAAAGAGGGTGACCCGCCCCGGGGGGAGGGGTGTAAAGAGGAGCAGGGGAAACGGTGGGCCCGAGACGGGGAGGAGTCACTGTTCAGCAAAGCGCGCCTCCCCCCCCCCCTTCCACGAATTCGGAGCAGAGATTGGGCGGTGCGCAAGCAGAAAAAAATACCGGCGGCAGTGTGGTGTGAGTTAGGCAGTTGTTGGGGATTGGTGGGGGGGGGTTTCCACTTGCGCCCTGCCCCGGCCCCTAGTCCCCCCGGTAGACGGGGTGAGAGATGGGTTGTCTCGGTGGAATGGGGCGGTGGGCCGGTGTGCCTGCCAGGTGAACAGCGTCAATGTGTTAGGCGTTGGTTAGTTTGGAGCGAGTCGAAAGGAAAAGGAACACAGCTCTTTCACTTGCTGCAACTGTCCCAGTGCAAGTCTCATGCTATTTGATGCGTTTGGGTGCGCGAGACTGCCTCTGCCGAGGGAAATCTGTGTTATGGAACAAGTCCACCTACAATAGTCTGGTTTGAGACCTATAGATACGACACACTGAGTCGCTGTGATAATGTTGAAAAGATATTTACGGATATGACGGAGTTAGCACAGAATCGGTAAGAGCAAAACACCGAAAGGAATCGAGCAGAAACCACAGAAGGAATGACAGAGACGCCGAGGTCCGGGGCTGCAAGCCCTCGGAGCCCGATGCACAAGCGGATTCTGCATTTCTTCCAGAACCATCGCTTTGCAGCAGTCTGTGTCCTTTTCTTAGTGCCATTACTATGCATTGTTTCCATTGTGGCAGTAGTTCTTGGTCCAGGGGCTCCGGGTTGGCACTGGCCCGGTGATCCGCGCCGGCCTCCTCCTCCGCACCACGGCAACAGCACCCATCACAAACACCACTTGGACGAGACCTGTGCATTCCCGAAGAGGGCGAGTAATGACACTTTTGAACTACCTCAGTGCAAGGGCAATTTCATCGGTGACGTAGACGAGATTGCAAAGCAGGTGGCATGGATGTACGCCCCGGTCTTGCACTTCCACCCAAAGGAACAGTACTTCCTGCAGGACGTGAATGTCTGGTTGAACGAAAGCATGGTCTACCAAGAAGATCGTGCCCCGAAGGAGTACTCTCCAGAGGTCCTCTATACCACGGTTATGGGAGAGTACGCGCAGTTCAATGCCTTCAATTCATACATGAGCGTGTACCGGACTTATGAGGACAACCTCGACGACAAAACTTGGCAGAACGTATTGAAGGGAGCACCGTTTGATGAGAATGGCCATTCTACAGCACCGATCTATTACTCTGCGTTCGAACAGAATGGCAACCTGGTGCTCAGCTATCAATTCTTTTACAGTTGGAACGGCTGCACCGACCAAATCATAGATGTTCTGAACATTACTGAACGGAACTACACTATAGAATCTGTGAACTATGTGCTTTGTGATTCTGGTGCTCACGAAGGCGACTGGGAACATGTGAGCGTAGCGATCTGCCCTCAAGGAGACGTGTCCGCGAACCAAGAAGTGTTCAAGCCCGAGGATTTCAAGGTGAGCCAGGTCAGCTATAACCAGCATATGTGGAACGAAATCTACAACTGCGAGAACGAAGGTGAATGTAATTTCTACGAGGGCAACACTACCCACATCAATGCTTATCCTGGACTGAATTCGCATGCGACGTACAGCCGCGTGTACGATGAGTCTGTTGTTTACTGGGCCTTCGTGCCCCCGGTGATTGCGGATCTGCGCGGTCTGTTCTTGGTTGATCGCACTGCAGAGAGTGACAAACTCTTTGTTCCGCGTCCGGACAATGTCGTGCGCATACCACGGCCCCATGAGCTGGGCAAGCATGATCTGATGAATTGGGTCATCTTCAAGGGAGAGTGGGGCGTTCGTCTTACAAATCAACCGCGAACCATAACGTGCATGAACGGCACAGAGTATGTGGACTGTCCCTCTAACCAAGTCTTTGCAGAAGTCACTGGTATCCTGGGCATAGAGGAGGATTCTGAAGGAGAGACGTGGCCCCGGAAATCGCCTGAAGCCCGGACACCCTTAGCCAGACGCCAGGGGGGAGACCATAGGGCCTACTCTGAGAATGACCAGGAAATGGTGAAATCAATGGTGGAAGAAGTCGATGTGTATCGCCGAATGGGCGAGGCGGGCATCGATCCCCACATTGTTTCGACCCTGGCAATGTTACAACTCCAGCAACCACCATCATCATCACAGTATTCGCAACGCAACGGTGCCCTCGTGTCTCTAGACGGCGGAGACACTGCTGCACCTCCTCTCGGGCCACCTGGAGAAGATGCGCCGCCCGGAGGGAAGAAGAAACACAAGCAGCGCAACGTCCTTGAAGATGCCCTGCGCTCACTGGCCACGCGTACGGAAAAATCACCAACCGGCGGGTGGATGAAAGACTTTGCCACATACTGGCAGGAAGGACAGGACGCACCAGTCAATATGGCACCGCCCCTGAATGAGGACGATTTCACCTTTCAAGCCGAGAGTTTCATGGCCCGCTGGCATGGTTACGGATCTGGACAATCGTACTCAACTGATCGCACGTCTTCAGCTGACGGTATCCACGGCAATGGCATGACTTCCCTACAAAAGAAACCGCATACCGGCGCTATCGGTCGAGCCGTGACATCAATGCGATTTTGTCCAGGTGAGCGTGTGCTGTCATACTCGGTAGTCGACCGTGAACGCATGGCCCACTACGAACACTCAACGAGTCTGGTGTTGCAGGGAGTAGTCCTGCTGCTCGGTTTATTACTGTTTGGAATCTTTGTGTCGCTTCTGTTGCTTACACCAACCAGTCTGAGGGACATGCACGCTGTCATGAAGATCCATGGCGCCAAGGACATTATCAAAAACCCTGACATTCGGGAGAGCCGGGGCGCCCTGCGCACCAGTCGCAGTGTTAGGAGCAGCAGAATCAGTGGCCTGGGGCCGACGCGGCCCAGTGTACAGGTTACTGTGCCCAACGGCAACGACGCGGACAGCACGTGCCCCACCGACTACGGAACCATGGTAAATGGGGATACAAACCGCGACAGTGGTGATGCACTCTATGCAAACGGAGCACAGGATGAGGAATACAACGAAGATGGCCTAGAACGCCAGCCGTTGCTTTCAATGACGAGTGAGGAGTTTCTGGAGCCTTGGCCCGACACCTTGGGTCATTGGAAGGTCAAGCTCGGACACAAGAGTTCCATCCGCGTCGGTTCCCAGCATATGTGGTTACTGTTAGCTGGCTCATGTATTCTCATGGGCATTGTTTGTGTGCTGCACGAAAGCATGATGATTTTTGAAAGCGTCGGACAGCTGAGCCCAAGTCCGATGTGGACCAATATCAAAATCACGTTCGCGGTTGTTTTACCCTTCATTGGTCTTGCCAACGGTTTCTGTGCCTGCATAACAATTCTGTTTTGGGGTAATCGCTATCTGCACCCATTCGCAAATCGGCGAATCCAGAGGACCTACGAGGAGAGTCTGCGCACAGTGTTTGGAGTGGCTATTTCCATCGAAGTGGTTAGTCTTAGCCTAAGCGTGCTGATCACTGGAGTCGGCATATGGATGAGTGGCACCCGGGAGATCCTAGTGGATACGTGTGCACGGGCTGCGGTGCCAATCTCAAATGTCTGCCTTGATCTGTCCGTGGCCGGTGTCTCGAAGTTTGTGTGCGGTCGTGACATTCTGCATTTCTGCGATGAGTGGGCTGCCGTTTACTTGAATCTCTTCCCCTGGGGCGGACTGCTGTTGTTTGTGGGACAGAGTCTTCTACTTTTGCTCACAGTGATTGCGCTTTGGAACAACATTTTCTATTTCGTTCTGGCGAAACTTTAGGGAGAAGAGAACAAGGACAACGTCTCGCCATCATCACACTAAATATCATCCATAAATATATCCTTAATCTTGACTATGACACGTCCTCTTCATTGCCGCCATTGCTGTAGATTCTTAGTTGGATCTGGCAGGGATCCCGAATAGATTCGGAGAGCACGACTGCAGGATACACTAGTAGAGAGAGGGGTAGAGGCCCCGTTTTAGACGTCTTCTTCACAGAATGTCTCGAGGGTGTACATGAAAGGATGAAGATCTCTATTTTGAAACGACGCATTGAGGGGAACGGGATCATGGCCTCGAATGGTGCTTTGAACTACGCACTATTGCCCACTATCGCTTTCCCATGCCGCGTACGGGCGAAAACGAATGTCTGGGCGGACGCAGACCAAGTTATCGCAGTAAAGCATCATCATATCCTTGATCCTTCCCCTAGTATGTGTCATCTCGATCGTTGGAATTTGACTGCTTGATCACTTCGCTCACTTAAGGCAGTCACTGTGTCGTCATCGAGCAACATGTCTTCTCGACTGTCTGTTTCACTTCAGAGGTAGCGATGCATGTGCATGTGCATGTGTATGTGCATGTGCATGTGAAGGGTCTCTGAAGCCACTAGTGTCCGTTTAGGTCATTGACAGTCGCTTTGCCCGCGCCCAAACCACAATTCCGGCTGAAGTGACAAAAGTACCCCCGACGGTAATGGCAGCAGTGATAGTTCAAACGAACGGCACACTCAACTCCTTTCTCCAACTCAAACGCACTGCGCGGGCCAGCACCCAGCCATGACCGGCTTTAGATTTAAGCCCCCCAATTTTGATGATGGTATGGGCGGGCACATGACGATGAGGGGTCAGACTGACGCAGAATCGGACGTGCTGTGGAGTCGGCACAGCCCTGACGATACTTCTCGGGACATTCTACAACTCCAAGGAAATACATGAGAGATAACCGAGAGATGGGCGGTGCGGAGGTCAGGGCACAGGTCAGGGCTCAGTTTCAAAACCTACCATGACCCAATGCAGCGCTCAACACCGTCTGGATGCTTAGGCCTCTCCAGCCAGCAAGGAGGGTCAGAGGAGGCTGTTTTCTGACTTCGTTTCCTCCTGGCGAATGTATACTATATACCCCCACCTCTTCCTCCCCGAAGCGTAAGCCGTGCAACCATCACCTAATCGTCATCAGAGGTGGTCGCCGCGCGCACGGTATGAGCTTATCAAACATTGCACAAGATCCGGTTGTCGGTCCGTTGCTGGGAAAGGATCGCACATTCAAGCCTTGAATGCGAGCAAGGCGGTTTCGTGGTACGGAAATTAAATCTGTGCCATTTTTTGCTGGAAATCTTGCTGGGGGGGGGGGTGCTAATGACAGAGCGCACGGGCGCGCGCTTACAAGGGATATTGTTCTGCCATTTGCGGACGTGAGTTTACTCTGTTCGTGTAACCTGGACCCAACGACAGCAGTCTGAGGTAAAATTCGCTAATATTCGTTTTGTTGCTCACACTTCGTACTGAATACCGTGATGGTGGGTAGCCAATGTATACTAGGTCTCCTTTCACCTGTTGCCCCTCACACCCCGCCCTCCTCCCCTGGCTCCCCCCTCCTTTCTCCTTGGCTGCCAACGACAAGAGAGACGCGTGATCATGCGAAATACGCCCTAAACACACCATCGACATCATCTGAAGGGCAGGGTTTGAACATCATAGAGAATAACACGTTTCCTAAATCTATTGTTCCATTGCTCTTGCGCATGTGCTGTGTGAACAGTACGGAGGGCCAAACGCACACCCTTCCGAAGCGAGGCTTTCATCCACGTAAGGAGAGTTCCAGCATGCACATTGACATGTTGCAGGGTCTTCGATCTCGTGGATCGTCAATCCTTCGAAGGTCGATCCATGGACCACCAATTAATCACACAGATATTCATAGCAAACAAACAGCGCTCTTCCTAAGTTTCAATGAACACCTCAGGAAAGTGCATGTTCAAGTGTGTGCGGCCTCGTCCGAGCTCAGGCCCATACAGCCATTTGCCTCGCTTGCTCTTGAGTCTTCGATTTTCTCCGCATAGTTAACAACGAAAATGAGCAATCCAACTCACATCTCATGAGCCCAGCCATGTCCACGAGCACGAAAACAGAAGCAACTGGAGCTGTGACCTCATCGCACAGCCCAAGATGCGGGAAAGCAAAAGCAAAGGGGCTTCCGCGCTGGCAGTAAATCAATGAATCTATTCAGTGCGGGCCTCTCGCATTGTACGGCACAAGAAATTATGAAAGCAAATTTTCAGAAGTATTGGGTCATCGATACTTGTAAAATTAGCAAAGTGGTGACTGAAATGCTCAACGGAATGGGAGCCTCCGTGTGCAATTGATCGCCATCTACCGCACACTACGGGTCCCACACTGCAACCCAAGGATTGAGAGACCGAGTCGGTAAGAATGCCCCTTGGTATTCTATGGGGTTTCAGTGGTAAAACTACGAACCGCCGACACAGGCATGCCCATCAATCAGCAGCTTCGTTCTAATCCGTCCAAGATACCAACATCAAGACACACACCGACGGGCATCATCGACACCGAAGAAAACATCAAACAGGGGCCCGGAGTAGCAAAGTTACCATCTCTCCTATCCGTTAACGGCAATTACGCTTCACCGAAATATCGTTAACGGCAATTCATCCACTTTCAACAGCGGATGTTTGGACAGTGCAGATGGTTTTCAAAGCTCAACAATCTGAAGGGGATGAACGTTCACAAACTGCGAATGGACCGACCATTCATCAAACCATATAGAACCCCGTCTTGACGCTTTCGCGCCACTGCTACACCAACTTTCTCTTGCGCACGTGCATCCCAACTACTTTATCACAGCTCACAACTGGAAGACACGGACATACACGATCATGCATCTGATGATGGCCATGGTGTATCTTATGGAGACCTAGAAGACTAATGATAAAGAGAGTTGGAAAGCGGGAAATAGAAGGTGTGCACCGGACACATAGAAAGAAGTGAACGGGCCCTTCCAGCAACCTACGGACAGACCGGCTCCAAAAATTAGAAAAATCAAATGCCGTTAGGGGAAGGAAATTTAGTCCATTGTAAATTTATGGCGAGACTCGCACCCAAATATAGCATGTTGGCTTTGTTTTCCCTTCCTCTTTTAGAACTCCCTGTCCCGTGGGTAAGTTGGTGTCAGGTACTCTGAGGTGCCTCCACCGGGGGCACTCCAGAGCCGCGGTGGCGCACAGTCACACAAGAGCGCCTATAGAGGGCGAAGGAGAAAAAAACAGAGAGACACAGAGGGTGAGATTGGACACAGAGCAAATACACGCGGCAGAAGCTAGCGGACACGGATTAAGGGACATGAGAGATCAACAGCTCGGTAGAAGAGAAGTGGACACAGGAAGAAATCGCGGGAGTGAGCACCTCTTAAAGGAAAGCGGCTTTTAAAGTAGTACTTGTGTATGACGTGCTCATTCAGAGGCTATTGTTGGCTGCCCAGCTGTCCTCGCAGTCCCCAACATCTACAAAGCACCGAAAGTAAAGTGATACGCATTGTTCCAGACATTCATCCTCTGCTTCCCAGGAACCAAAGGACGCGTATAGGTTTAGCATGCTAAGTTTAATCAAAGAAGCATCTCTCGAATCAAGTGACAACAGACAATTGTCCGCGGAGGTAAAGTTCAAAATTCTATATTATCCTCTATCCTTTCGCTACTGGCGCTGTGTTGAAACGGCGTTTAAACTGTGCAGGTATTTGACACCAAAGGGGACACAAGGATGGTCGACACAATGGACAACCCTCGAGATTCTCTACATCTCTTTGTAGGTCGCACAGAACGATTGCCTCTCGCCGCCGTGTGAGGGTTCGCTGTTACACTATCTCTACCAGCCAAACCGAAGAAGCGGGGTTGGCTTGCTCCGAAGGACATGGAATGGCCATGTGTGCGATACAAATGCTGATCAAAGGGACATAGGTGACAGTCTTTCCTGAGTATGAGTAATGGAATCATTGGAAAGTGTACACGGTTCGAATTTCACCATTCTCGTCGCTGAAGGAACTGTTTCTGTGGGTCTTGGAAAAGGAAGCGGTTTGGAAGGACCCGCACATTGTAGCGGTCGGCCTCTTGCGTGCTCGATCGGTGGATGGTTAAGCATTGTGCCATTTTTCTTCCTTTTTTTTCATTTTTTTTTCTTTTGGGTAGTCCCATGAACCGTGAATGGAGCGCCTCACGCGCCTCGCGGGCAATTTTCGGACCAGAACCAGACCACCATCTCCTTAAGAGCCATGGCAAGAAGGACATCTTTTACACACGCTCTAGATGGACGATGGAAGTATGCCGAGCATATTTTGCAGGACTTGATCGATTACTAGCACAAATAAATACCGTAGAAATTTTTCCTTCGGTTTTGTAGGCCGTTGCTATCTGTTAGTTATCGCCTCCGCGATTCAGTTCTGTTCCAAAGTAACCGTCATCAATTCCGGTCCTTTGCAAATGATAAATTCCTTCCCAATACCACCTCCTCATATATTGACGTGAAATGACGAATATACAATCGATCTCTGTCTTCGGGACCGTGCAGTGTGTGAGACCGGCCAGGCCAGGGGCGAGCAGTCCCAGTGTTTTCTAAATATTTGCGGACCCTTGCCTCCAGTGAGCCAGCACTCCTTGCGCAGGAAGTGGGTCAGCGTGCAACGTAGTGACAGACCAGAATGATCATACGGTAGGGCGAGACAGAATATACTGCAGATCCGAGATGGCCATCAAGTTAAACATACACACACCACTACTACATCAGCGGTTGTACAAGAAAACAGAAGGTAGGCCACCACTAATTGCATAGCGCTTTGAAACCGCACAGTTCTACCCTCAGTTGAGGCACCTGCAGGTGCGCCTGCATCGCAGTTGTGTGTTCCATCTGTACGCCGTCACAAAGGGATGTGTTCACCTGGTCCCAACCTTACAGCCACGAGAATCTTCAAGAATAGCCAAGCCTGGCAAGGTCCATTGCTGACTGGACGGACACACAAGGACAAAGAGTGCTATAGAATGTGAGAACTAATGAGACCTTTCCTTGCAGTATGGCGTTAACAACTGGACTCTCCAGGCCGAGTAGCTGCTGGTGTGTGCATATTTTTGGCAACAAATTCATGGGTGAGTGAGCGACCAAGAGTCACACCACGACCGCCTACTAATGCTCAGGGTCCTTAATTACTTCTTGTTCAACGGCACACACGCATGCATGTGCCCATTCGATCTGCCTCCAAGCCCAGCTGGACATACCCCAGGAGTTTTCGATATCCGAACAAGGGCAACCTTTCGTTCCGACAGGCCCCCCCAGTCCGATCTTACGGCTCTCAATGTGCAGGATTGTGTTGCATCTCACATGCATGCTAGTTCGATTCATTCGACGAACTTCTCTTACTTCTTGCTGGCTGCTGGATGGTCAGACCCATGCACCAACACTGTCTCCTTCAAACCGTGAAGGATCGACCGTCTAGGGCACTCACTCAACAGCATAGCAATTATCGCCAAAGCACGTCTCACCGGTTTAAAGGTGTGTACCAGATGCGTATTGATAGACCCCTCCTTCGCAGACGTTTTGTTGGTCTTGGACTTTTTTTCACAGCGCTTCGGGTATCTAATACCCAAGGCGCGGTTTCTCAAGGCAACATTCTCTGGAAGCCAATCAGATGGGTTGACGACTACGGTAACACGGTGCCGCATGAGGCAGGGCAGTCAGTCTTTGTGTGTTCTCTTTTGCTGGAGCTGCGCACTGAAAGGCTTCGAGGGCGACATTAAGTTTTTGCTCGCCCGTAGGGGGGGGGACCTGCCCAGCCACCCACGGCAAGCAAATGTAGCCGTTCATCCTCCGCAGGCGCAAAAGTCGACAAGATAATTCTGAATCGGTGGGGTGATGTGTAAGTTGTCTGAGAACGTTGGGGTAAGTCATACAGCTGATCGTCTCCACAGTTCCGGGGCTGGTAAGAACTAAAATCACTTGCTTTCCGTAGCGAGCCAAAACACAAGAAACCAAGGCGGTTAACTAACGCCCCAGAACCTGAAAATGTCTCCGCAAAACAAGAGATAGACGTCGACGGGCAAGGGATGCGTCATTATCAGCATCCCAGTCAGGATGTGATGAATAACGAAAAACACTCCACACACACACGCACAGAGAGAGAGAAAAAATATTGCCACCCGCATTCTCCCACCTAAGTAAAAAACTCACACATTCTCAGTGACCCGCCTGTCCGGGGAATGGGGAAGGGAGGGAGAGGAGGAGAGAATGTTTTTATTTTGCTTCTTTTTTTTTTTATAGGAATTTCACAATGTCTACCCGGGCCCGTCGCTTTCTTCGTCGTTAACGAAGGCCAGGATCTTTACCCGCAGACAAGCGACGAAAACCCAAAAAAGAAAACAGAAAACAAAGGAGGAGGCTTGATTCGTGCGTCCTACGCCTGCTGCCGGTGCAAGAGTTGCGACGGATAGAGCGAGAGAGAGAGAGAGAGGAAGAATTCGCAAAGCAAAATTACCAAACTATCCTCCCGGGTAAGCGGGGTGAGTGACAACGACGATTCCCCCTTAGCCCGCAGAGATGGGTGAGCTCGTTCAGGCGAAAGCAAAATCCCAGACCTTATCTATACACCTTTTATACGGTTTGTTTTGCTGTTGAAATTTTGCCATTGCTTTCCTGCACTTCATTCCCACTCCCTTTCTTGTCCAACTCCCTTGGGCGCCGCGCGTCCAGGCACGAAAGGTCGGATTCGTACTCTCTCCCATCATCGTTTAGCGGACATAGTAGTTGAAATTTTCACTTTCATGCACCTTCCCATACATTCCATGTCCACGTCCACAAAAAAAACAAAAAAAAGGAAAATACCCAATTTTAAGTTTCTTTTTAGTTTTTTTTTTCCTTCTCGCCCTCCCCCTTCTCCAACCGAGGAGGGGAGTGCTTATCCCCTTGATTCTTGTTCTCTCTCTATTGCCTCTCATTCGTTCCAGCCAGAACACAGCTGGGGCAGACGAATTGGAAAAAGAAAAAAGAAAGGGAGGTGGGCAAAAATAACTGCAAGCTTGCCGTCTCCCCTTCCCCCTCCCCCTTCCTTCTCCAGGGGAAGGGACCCCACTCCTCCCGTAGAAAAGAAACCCACAAAGAAGAAAAGAAAAAAATAAACGAACCGCGAGGGACCTTATATGCGACCATAGTCAGTACCCCAACATTCATGAGACTTTGTGAAACAACCATCATTGATCCACGGTCATATTCTCCGATTTTTTTTAAAACTTTGTGGTTGAGCGGGGTTTCCTCTGCCTGCGGCAGATTGAAAGGTACTTCTTATAGCCAAAGAACAGGGGAATCTGGTTAGAAAGATGGTGGTGGGATTGTTTATCCTTTCAAACTTTCCGTTTATCTTCAACCGCCTACCTCCACTATTTTACCCACCGTGCTTCTGTTTTTTTGGGGGGGGGCAAGGAAAGATTGGGTGTCGGGGGTAGGGTAGGGAAGTCGGAGTCGGAGATTAAGGGCGAGTTTTGGGTGTGTGTGTGTGTGTGTGTGTGTGTGTGTGTGTGTGTGTGTGTGTGTGTGTGCGTGCCACAGAGAGCAAAAAAAAAGAGAGAGAGAGAGAGAGCGCGAGAGAGAGAGAGAGAGAGAGCGAGAGCGAGAGATAGACACCCTCCCTCGGGGTCCACTACCTCTCTCTCTCTTTGAGCCAAAGGAAAAGTTCTTGCGAGAGACTGAAAACAGATTTTTTTCTTCAGTTGACTATCTGCCAGCGCTTCAAATGGTGGCAGTATGGTGTTGGAAAGGACGAAGAAAAAGTCGAGTTGTTGCGGTGCGGGGGCTGTGTTAATGGAAGGAAGCGCCGTCTAACCGATTTCAGTGGGCGGCACGGTTTGGCAACCCCAAGCTCAGGGTGCGGTGGCCGGTCTTCGCATCAGAGCATGATGGCTCATCCATTTGTTATTCTTCGTTTTCGTAGACTATTTTGGTTGTTGTTATGGTCTCTAAAGTAGGGAGACCATGTGTCGGTGTACACGGGTGTGGAAAGAGGGGGTGAAGGGCTCGACGATGCCAACGAGGTATGAACAAAGTCTTCACTGACAATCAATACACATCGACCTACCAACTCTTACTAATTCATGCTCCCACTACCAATCCTATACCCCCAGGCCATTGACCAATGGTGTGGTCCGTGGGTATACAGTGCGCAACAAAAATGGAAGTGACACGTACGACAGTGGCATCAGAATGTATCCTCAGTGGATATGCGCGTGTGGTGCGGTTCAACAAAGTGTGTCAACGGAGACGGTCATCGACACAACACAATTCCATCCGTCACCACCATAATGGAATCTATCTCTCGCTCTCTCTCTCTCTCTCTCGGGTCGAAAGCTGGATGGCGTGCGCGCACCACCACACCCAAGCATCTGGCACGAGCAATAGATATATTCACCGAATCCAAGATGCAATAGTAGTCATATGGCGTTCTTGGTAGTCCGCGTCTTGGTACCTGTCGACCATGCACTCCCATGGACCAATTTGCTGTCCTCCATGTCCCAGCATGGCTCCCGCTAAACTCCAGAAAACTCATGTGATTTGCTTCAACAAAATATCCAAAGTTGTCAATGCCAATACTAAACATCCGGCCCAAATGCGACCGCTTGTGGGAGAAAACCCCAGTCTCCTTTGTCATGGCAGCGAGGGCGGGTGACTTGACAGTCCCCTTGGCGAGGGGAAAGGATTCGAGGCGAGGAACCCCGGAAGGGGGGGGGGAAGCCAGGGCGATGGCCAGACACTGAAAGTCTTCGGATCACCCAGTTATCTTTCTTTCCATTTTGTTGAGGCGCCACTCTTTTTCCACTAAAACAACTGCTGGTCAGACATCCTTCGAGAGTGTAGGCAGCATCACGAGCCACCGTAACAAGGACATGAGTAACAACGAAAAGCAGAGCGGATCAAGGCAAAGCCGAGCGGAGTGTGAGAGCGCGGGAGAAAGAGAGAGCCGAGGGGCGGGGGGACCCTCGCCTACCGCGGTGATTGTGCTGCGTGTGTGGTCTGCTATTTTTCTGCGATGGGACCAAAAAATTGAAAGGCGCGGGCGGGAGGACAAGTGTGACAGCGAGGAGACTGCCGGCACTGATGTGACGACACACACACACGAGAAAGGAAGACGAAGGTGGGAGGCCGGTTAGCAAGAAAAGAAGGATTGGCAAATGCCAATCTTACTTTAACAGGACCGATCCATTGCCATTTTTCCTCTTTGCTGAATCTTAAAGGTTTGGTGAAAAAGGAAAGAAAACCAGAAAGAAAAGAATCTACACATCGTCATCGTCATCATTCTTCCTCCTTTTTATACGCTTTGGCTGCTGTGTTCTACTTTGTCTTCGGCTGCGCTCTAAAACATGGCTACGGCAGTGTTCTTTTCCTTTTTTTACTTTTCCTTGTCCGAACTCTTCCCCCACTGGCTTTTATTCCTCCTTTTTTTTTTTACTTTTTACTTCGGTCCGCCTAAGCTTGCCTGAGATAGCGATCGTCATTCGTCATGGTGGTTGTTTCATTTGGAGGTTCAAGGCAAAGGATCACTGCAGCGGTGATGACAATGGCGAAAGAAGAGAGCCAGATGGCAATATTCACTGTACATCACAGTACATTAAGTATTGGAAAGAACAGCATAACGAACACGTAGAATTTGAACAGACCTGCTCTCGTACGGAGTCGTATCCAAGGCAGGAAAATGATTTTACCTTTCTTCCCCGATATTTTTTCTTTGCTCTCTAGCTCCTGCTCACCCTCTAGACCATAGTTTTGTTTTTTCTTTTCGTTCTTTTCTTTTGTAAAGACTTCGGCCGCCATTGTTTCTCTTTTTTTTTAAAGGAAAAGGAAGGTTTGAAGCAGGGCACCTAAGAGAAGAAACCATCAGCGCGCATGAAAGCAAAAAAAAAGAGACAAGCACGGTCAGCAGCAAGTACAACAACAAACTGGAAAGCCAAACAAGCCAGAGTCTAGAGTCGTGGATGTCCGTGTCCTGCAGAGACGAGGTCTACTTCAGAGTCTCGGTGGGTGCGTCGCATGTGAATGCGTGTGCGTGTGTGTATATACGCGTGGGTTCTGTATTGGAAAGTGGGAAGACGAGAATGTGAAGAACCGGGGCGCCAGGGTTTTGGAGGGCATCGTGTGCGTCTGTGTGTCCTCCCCCCCCCCCCCTCTCTCCGCGCGGGCGAGGGGGGGGAGGGGGAAGTGAGAGAGAAAAAAAAAGAAGGGGGGGGGAAGCGACAGCGGTACCACCCTCTGTCTGGTATGTCAGGGTCAAAACTCCGAAAAACTTGACTCCCGAGGATCTTTTTCAATCTTGATTGTATA
>PDIP01000069.1:84654-95702 GCA_002811645.1 Corallochytrium limacisporum
GGGGGAAGGGAAGGAAAGAAAGGGGAGGGGGGAAGAAAGGGAGGGAAGGGGAAGAGGGGGGGGAAGGGGGGGGAGAGGGACGGCGAAAGCGTCGATGGGGTGAGAGAGATAGGAACGGGGGACGGATCCTACTACTTTTTTTTGTTGTGTATATTATTTTTTCTCCTTCACAGTGCATATACATTCACAGAGCAAGGGCCGAAACAAGCTAAAGTGGACACTCCCATGGTTGGGGTCCCGGGGTCGGAAAGTGGTGAAAAGGGGCCGATGCCTGTTTTTAGCGATGGCTGCATCTCTGTTATGGTCCGATTGTGTGTGTTACAGGTGCACTGGTGCATGCGATGGGCTGGCATTCGTGCTGTTGCACTTACCTATTGTATTACACAGCTTGGTGTGATTTGAAGTAACACGGAATTGGATAGAATGACGAATACGATGTCAGAGCAGCTCGAAGCACTGTTTCAGGTACAAGGGCACTGCCGATCAACGCAGAATGTACAACACAATGTGCTAAATGTTCAAGTTTCTTTCACCATCACACTACAACGCGCTTAGTATCAAGTGATCCGTTATACTACTTCAGAACACATGCGCACTCCGTTCTAAAAGCGACTTTAAATTTTCAGAACACACACACACACACACAGACAGACACACACACACACACAAACCATGCTGACTGCTGATCAACTCTTGGATGCTTTCCGCAGTAGTCTGGTCATTGTGACTGCCACTATCGGGGCGGGTATTCTGACCATTCCTTATGCTTTTGCCTTTCTGGGACCCGCCGGTAGTACGGTGCTGCTGTTCTTCGTCTCGGCCTTCTCTGCCATGGGTGCTTGCTTCTGGGGACTCGTCTGCGCCCGGAGTAAGTCTTTTGTCATCCCTGACATTGTTGAAGAGCACCTTGGCCCCTACTTCCGCATCTATGTTCAGTTGTGTTTAATTGCTGATCTCTTCTTCCCCGCTATTATCTACATCGTGCTGACCGCCAGCTCTCTTCAGAGCCTACTGGCCCCTGTTATCCACCTCACATATGTTGAGTGGGCCATCGTGACAGGCGTGGCAATGTGGCCCATCTGCCAGTTCCCCAACTTCAAGGACATGACCTGGGTGCTACTCGGTGGTGCTCTGTCCTCCTACATCATTGCCATTACTCTTTTGATCGAATCCGGTGCGAACCTGAAGAGTGACGTCCCCTCCTATGGCGCCCCCGACTTTGAGGGCTCCATTCAGGCCGCCTCCATTCTGGTCTTTGCTTACGGTTTCGGTTCTTTCATCCCGAGCGCGCGCCGCAACATGAAGTATCCCGACAAGCTGCACTACCCAGTAATCTTTGTCTGTGCCATGCTGTTCCTGCTCTACTCGGCCGTCGGTCTGCTGTCCTACTACGCATACGGCTGTGCCGTGAGCTCAAACATTCTGGATACCTGGGACCATGATGCCTCCTGGTACGTGGCATCCATTGCCCTGGTCGCCCACTTCATCGTAGCTGGCCCCGTTTCCCTGAATCCTTGCTTGGTTATCATTGAGCAAATGGTTCTGAACACCCACGTCGGCTACGCCTACAGCCATAACAACCCATCTCAAGCCAGCGACCCCTCCACTGGCTCTGATGATGTGGAGACCGTCGGCAAGAAGGACCCCTTGCCCCATCTCGAGGGTGGCCTGAAGATTGACGAGGACGAGATTGACAAGCTCCCTGTCGATGCTGCCAAGCATGAAGCTGTCTACGCCAAGGGCCCCAAGGGTGAAGTTGAGCCTAAGAAGGACGCTGCTAGCGTCATGAAGCGCGTTCTCTTGCGTACTTTTCTGCTAGGCCTATCCACGTTCGTTGCCGTTCTGGTGCCTTTCTTCGGCTCCCTGACCGAGGCCACCGCCGGTCTGGCCACTGCTTCCCAGTCCTTTGCTATGCCGACCCTGCTCTACATTGTCGTCTACTGGAAGGAGACCCCGACCTGGCAGCGTATCCTCCTCAGCATGTTTGTCGTACTGGTCGAGGCCTTTGCCATCTGTGCCACTGTGTTCTCCATCAAGGACATCATCAATGAGGCCTCTCAGTTCAAGATCTTCCAGGTTGAGGTCGATGCCATTGCCTTCCTGTGCCCAGCGAACTAATGGTGTGAGACCTAGTGGACACTAGTCGTCAAAAAAAAACCCTGTAGTAGTTCTTTGGGGGGTACTGCAAATCATCCGGCAGCAACTGCCTTCATACAGCCCCCCTTCCCAGAAATAATCCACTTGTCCAACACACAAGACATCCAAACCCCCACACTTAGCATAATCGTTAACTCCAAGCATAAGCATGAAATCTTTGACCATGTACATAATTATAACATTCATAAAGAAGCCCATCGTTGGGGCACAATATAAACAGAACGTCACAATCCTTTCCGCCATCGCGAAAAGTTTGTCGTACCGCCAAGCGCGCTCGTCAACATAAGAGCTGGTAAGGTCTCTTGGAAGAGGACACCTTGCCTCATGCTGCTGGCACGGTAGTAGCACACAATGCACTATCAACACAGATGGAACGCTGGCTCATCGTTTATTAGCACCAGCTTACAAATCACAGGACGTGCGTGCCCTTTGGGCGAAAATGACGACTAGGAAGAATTAGCTGCTCCTCCTTTCAGGACACAGCAGGCAGACAAGTCGTTTTTGGCTCCGTCCCACCGCAATCGCCACCTAACTACGCCTACGGCGGGAAGAAATCACGACTACATAGGCACCAGCTACCCCAGTGATCCATTACGAACGGGAGTCCGTTTACTCAGAAGTTCCAGCACCCTTCGCTGCTCCTTTCTTCCAAGACTCGAAATAACAAGGAAAAATACACCAGCCTTCCCCTTCGCGGTTGGTTTCAAGATGTGTGTGTGTGTGGAGCGTGTGTATATGTTTTCCTCTTAGTATTTTTTTTCCTTCCCCATTTTCCTTTTATCTCTCTCGTCTCGAACGAAGACGAAGAAAAAAATAGCCATAGTTTTCTAGACGGGCGTGCTGGCGCCAGGAAGACCCATCGAAACGGAGCCCTGTCTGTTGAAGAAGGGTGGTCAGTCTTCGATGGTTTGCTTTTGCTGCTGTTCCCCCGGGGGGGGGGGCCATATCTCTTATTCTCTCTTTGGCTCAGCCTGTCTCCGTCATTGTCTCGGACTCTCTCTCTCTCTCTCTCTTCTCTTTTCATGTGCGTGTGTCTTTCGACGGCTCCTTGTCTGCTGCTGCGGTTTGTCCTTTTTTTCTTTTTGGGCGTTGCACTTTTTGTACGGCGGGGCTGTGCGCTATGAGAGATGGGAGTGTGTGGTGGTATTTTACTCACACACGGGCGGGTTGTCGGGCTCGAAGTGTCCGTCACGTCACGGTGGAGCAGGTGAGCAGGTACTAAGCACAGGCTTCTTTGCGGCCTCGATGAGCTTGGTTCACTGAAAAACTGGGGTCTGTAGACCTTAATTAACCCGGCAAATCAACAGTAGCACACTTCAGCAGGACCGTGCGCGCACCGCGGGGTTTTGGTGATAAACAGTCAGCCTACAGGGAGCATACGAGAACCCTGGGACAGCAAAGTTACTCTTCTTAGGTCGGACCTCGCTATTGCTGGGAGTACCTTAAGGTAGAATCGCCTGTGCCATCGTGGCACGAAAATCATACATGAATCCCAAGGAAGCAAGAAGCGCAGGAGGGCACCGGCAGGTGGAAGTAAGATTTTCGTGACCCAAACACTGCGACAGCTAAATATTACTGTCGGCAGAGTCTTGTGTCTCCAGTTCTCCCCCCCCCCTCCCGCACCGGCGTTATCTTTCATTACCGAGCACGGCAAAAGCGCGAGCGAGCCCAAGACAAAAAGACGAAACTGGCTGGTTTGTCTAATCCCGCAGAGCGCAGTGTGGAAGCAACACGGATCAGTCTGTTCGCCTGGCTCGGAAACTCTTATTGATCAAGACCGCGAGATGGGCATCCTCGCCTGCTGCGGTTGAGGGAAGAGCCTATGGGTACCTTGCCGAAAGTCTTGCGATCCATGGAAAACTAAGTCGTTCATGTGTGCAAGCTTGGTTCCCGCAGGTGCATCGAGGAACAGGCAGGAAGCGGGCAAGCGGACCGTTTTTTTTTTTGGGCCTCCGTGGGAGGGAAGGTGGTGAGAGGCGGCCAGGGCTGGTGTGTTCGTGCGGTTGGTACCACCGCACTGTTTCCTCGTGTTCCGAGGCGACAAGCACGACCCAAGGGAAAACGGTTCTCCTGACAAGAAGAAGGAGCGGGGGCCGAATTTACCACCCTTGGATTGCTTTGGTTTCACCGGAAAAAGGGAGGGAAGGGGGGGGGGGGCTTTCATAGCCGCGCCGGCCTCCCCTTCTTTCTCCCCTTCCCCGAACGAAAGGGGAGCTAGCTGTCTCCCTTCGCTCTCGCGCTGTTGGTTTCCTTTTTACATTTTTTACTTTTCGATTCCCCGTCTTGCCCCGAGTAGGTGTCCGTATGTACTAGTGTCCGCAGTACGTCGTTGTTTCCTTGGCAATCCGCTTTGAATCTTCTCTGTGCAAATCTTTCTTGGCTGGGAGAGAAGCGGTTTTCTTTTTTTTTTTTCCTTTCTGGAGCAGCGGGCCAGGTCCGGTTCCCCTTCGTCCCAATACCCTCGGCCCCGGGGCCGCTCTCTCCTCTCCCGATCACTCCGTTGCGGTGCGCAGGTGTCGTGCGGTTTCCCGTTCCCTCCCCCTTCCCCTGCCCGGGGAAGGCCGGGGAGCCCCCCCCCCCGGGGGACCCCAGGGGGGAGGGTGGTGGGTGAACCGGAAAGAAAAAAGATATTCCCGTTCGCACACGTCTCCGTGTCTGCTGTGGCTGGACGCCTCTTGGTTCTGCTCTTTTCTAAAAAAAAAAATCTGTCCGAAGGCTTGGTGCCTACCTTTGCGGGCGCGTAGTTTGTGGTCGGGCCAGAGGGTACGAGGAGGGAGGTGGTCAGTATTGCCGTAAACGACGATCAGGGCGCCCGAAACGGAGGGCCCTTTTTTTGGGTGATCTTGGGATGGCCGACGACACGCAAAGATGATACACGAAATCGTCATTGTTGACATCTTTCTAACTCCGGAAGAGAAAGGAGAAAGACGCGATACGAACGGCATACAACATCTACTCAGCGCCATTAATCCATCTGTCATTGTGATGTCCCCTGTTTGCCATGCAATCCTCAACTGGGCTGCTAAGCCCATGCCTGTGAGCAGTGTTGCCATCGTCTGCAGATCCGCCAAGCAATGGAAGGCATCTATGTGCCCATCAGTTGCAGAACATGCCACGGAATCATGCCCAATAGGGACTCGAAGGCTGCATGAATGAGTGGAAGAAAGCGTAACCACGATACTGGAGGCACCAACACTCTGGGTAAGCAATCTTCTCGGTTCGATGATGCATTCACAACGCGTTCCTGACGGAGTAGGAAGGTTCGCAAAGCCCCCTTTGGCCACCCACTGATATACTTATGCAACCCATCGCCTTTCTCATCCATTTCCACATGGTCAGCATTTACAGGGACGCATCCACAGAGTAGCTAACCGACATCTCACAACCCGCTTGCAGGCAACAGTGACATTTGGTCGCCACCATCCATCTTTCGGACCGTGACAGCCATTGAGTCTGCTGTATCGCGTTGTCGCGTTCCTACGACATTTATCAGCGCTACACGCTGGGAATTTCCATGGGCCTTGGCTGCCGTTCTCCTCCAAAGCACTGATGATCTTCGTACCATCTCAATACTTTGCTCGGGAATTGTCGGACAAAGCCGGATCAGAATAGAGTAGTGGAGCATCGGCATGTGGATGCGAGTCATCACGGGGGAACGGGACAGTTGCATCCAGCCCCAGTGTTGTTTCTGAGTGAGCGCTATTGCTTACGATCTAAACACTTTAAGCATCTGCACTCTCCAAAATTTCTCTGTTGCTTTCAATCGTCGATGTTACCCCATTCCTGAGGTATTTGACATGGTTCTTCCATTTTCACAAGTGTGCATGGGTCCGCCTCTCCTCAGATCGTCCAGCTTATTTTGGAAATACTACTCCTTTATCTACAGCCATGTTCTGCAACGATGAAAACCGTTCTGGTATGCTGTGTAGAGCCGTGATATTATTCTTGATGTTCAGGTCATCGATAGCCCAACAGTGCCTTTTGGATCTGACCCTGACAGGATTCTACACTGATGAGGACTTAACAGAATGTCTTGAGACGGAAACCCTTTGCAATGATCCAGTCTATGATGGCTTTGGTGGGGGTTGCTCGTACTTGGGCAGAACATTTTCGGAAGATTTCCTTCCGCGTCCAGATCTCGATCCCACGGCCACTTGTACTCCTCGGCTAGGTTGCCTTGAATGCTTCATAGCCAATGAGCTCGGCAATATCGACTGCAGAGTGCCAGGCACCGATGCTACGATGCGCAAATCCTTGGTTTCTGATCCCACAGAATGCTCAGAAGCCTGTGGACTCGACGAAGAGTGCTTTATCGCGTGCATTCTTCCCTGTTATGGACAATGTGGTGCTGATCCTGATTCTGAGTGCCTCCAAACCTGTGTGCTCTCCACGGAATTCACTATCGAATATGTCAAGTGTGCCATGCCTGACTGTGCTGCGACTTGCTGCCGGATGGAAGATGGGCCAACAAATGACTGTCCCTTGCGGTACCCACAGGGCTGTCCTGCAGGATATGGAAACAACTTTGCTGACACTACCTGCACTGGATCTGCGTGTGATGTATTCCAATGTTGTGACCTTGTGGATCCCACCGTAGACACTGACGCAGATGGATTAATGGACGCCGTTGATAACTGTCCTGAAATCTTCAATCCCAATCAGGATCCTGCCGCTTGCAGCGTGACGGAAAAGGACGGATGTCCAAGTGCCTATGATGCTTGCACTGTTGACCAGGCTGTACAGACAACGAATCGCATTTTGGTGCCGATTGCTGCCGTGCTGGCCTCCATTTCAGCGGCCGCGTCCTGCATAGATCAGTTCAAAGGTCCGGTCGGCGAAAAGCAGGAAGGTCTGATCAGCCGCCTTGCAAAGGTATTTATGATAGTCAGTGCACTCACTCTGGCCTTGGCATATTTCTTTCTTGGCCAAGACACGTCTGATTATCCCTTCGAGATACCTTGTGACGTGGCAGGAGCTCTGTATTTTGCAGGGATCTGGACTTTTCTGATAGCCAACCTTTACGCCGCATACTGTCTAACGAGAGCACTGGTCTGGGAATCCCAGGTCATCCACGCAAGTCCAGACCCGCTTTCGCACAACGAAGTACCTTCCCGCTCAGATATGGGAGCTGACGTTGTCGACATCGATGGTCCCTATGATCGTCCCTATAATGGTCAACGTTCTGCAACGGGCCCTGGGCGCACTGATCTAGCTACCTGGATCAGCAACCGGCGGTTACAGCGAAAGGCAAAGTGGACCGAGCGACGCCGACACTCCCACATTGGCCTACCCATTCTTTTGGTGCTCATTGTGATTGCGACTGTTCTCGTGGTTGGCATCGATGAGACCGGTTGGCCCGCCCAGCATCCGGGTCCTTTCGCCTATTCCGTCTGCTATTACCCCGAGGGCGCCGTGGTAGAAATTGGTCTGATTCTGCCGTTGTTTGTGAGCGCTGCTGTTGGCCTCGTTCTGGTTGTCTATAATGGATACAAACTCTACTATTTCACGCGCAATGCAGATGCTGAACTAAAAATGGACAGTCTGCGAAGAGCTTACGTTGTGGAGTGGACAAATCAGGTCTGTGGAGTCTTAATTCTCTTACTATGGGCCGTGATTAGTGTTGACATGGTGCGATACGCTCCCTGGTCCGTAACCGCTGTTGCCATCGTTTCCATTATTGGCTTTACCCTAACCTTGATCAGAATGTGTCTGGATCCCAAGGGTACAGTCTTTGGTCTCTTCCCTTTGGTTGGCGATGTCATGGACCTAGATGGCCGCACCGGGATCCGCAAAGGCAAGGTTAAGATTGAAAAGGAGGCAGCGGAAGCAGCGGCAAAGTTGGAACAGAAGTGATCGTGGTCAAAAACTGCGCTTCTGCCCTATCCCCTATGAAAGGGGCTACAAGCACAAAATCTGTACTGCTATGGCTGGGTGTGAGGCGTGCGTGTGCAACGTATGAAAGTTGAGGAAGTGGTAGGGATGGCAAGAAGAATGGGGGTTTACTATAATTCTATTAAAGGACCGTGCAGGCCCACGTGTTCCTACCGTGGTCCCAGTAGAAATCCTTTGACAAAGACACCCTGGAAAGGGCATCTTATTCGCTTCATTCCATTGTCCGGGCATCACGTTTATCGCGTCCTGTGACGGCAGGCCAGTATGCAGCGAGCAAGCAGCACAATGAACTTCCCAGCATAAAGGCACCTGCCATCATGAAGGCACCTGTTGGTGTCGACTCGATTACCGCACCAACCATAACAGGGCCAACCGCTTCTCCGATTGCTCTACCCGATCCGCTAAGACCAACAATATCGGCTGTGTCCCTGTCATGGTACCAGTCGCTAATAATGCAGGCTTGCATTGCAAATTGGCCACCCGTAGCCCATCCGTAGACAATGGCAAAGAGATAGATGTTCCACTGGTCGTGGCACAATGTCCAGAGGAATTGCATAGTACCGGCCAGCGCGAGGGCACTGTACAATACCTTTTCTCTACCAATATGGTCCCCCATGTATCCCTGCATGGGCTTGGATATGGCATTGGCACCGCACAACAGACCGGTTCCTAAAGCGGCCAGTGCGTGGGACAGGCCATGATTTTCAGACCAGGTTACGAGATAAAAAAACGGTGCCGCGTACCCGAGGCTAAAGCAGACATTGCTGACAAAGGTCAGCGTGAATCGACCATCATGAAACATGTACCAAGGCAATTTCGTCCTCGCACCGGTCTTTTTCGGAGGGACCCGATCCTCCGCCAAAAGAGCTGCAACCACGGTGAGCACAAGCGTAATGATGGCACTCACCCTGAAAGTGTCCCGCCATCCTATAGTTTGAATCATGTAGGCAGATAAGGGGGAATACAATAGACCTCCAACTCCCACACCGCTGGCACCAATGCCCATCATTTGGGCCTTTTTATGATCAAACCACTGGTTGATGAGACCAATGGTAGGGTACAGAGTTAGACTCAGACCAAGTCCCACTACAATACCAAAAGTCACATACATCTGGAAGATGTCGGTTGCGAAGCTGGTAGCGAGACAACCCAGAGCTGCTAGCAGGCCTCCAAACATTATTACACGTTGCGAGCCGAAGCGTATTGCCCATGCACCTGCCAGTGGTGCACATGCGGCCCGGAGCGTCAGCGCAAGTGCGCCAGGCCAGGCAGACAGGGCCAGAGACTCATCGAAGTGTTCTGCGAGTCGGGGCAGGAACACACCCCACGTAAACCCTAGCATACCTGAAAATATGCTCCCGATAAACAACACCAGTACCTGTGAATAGCCATAGTTGGTATCAATCAATTGCTCTCGGCTGTGTAGTCGGGCCTGGTCAGCATCGGTTTCAGAGGATTCATCCCTTCCCCTTCTGACAACAACTGTGTTTCCACGCGTCGGTGCTTCGGTCAATTGCAACGTACCACTTAGCAAAGGGGGATTACTCAACTCATTGGAATGTTCCGGTTCTAATCCAATGTATTCGTAGTGAGTTACCGTAGCTGCCGGTATCTGTGCCATTGTTATCCTTTGTAAGAGATGTTCGTTACATTTCTATTCAAAAATTTTTGTGACGGGGTTTGGTAATGAGCGCACTCGATTGACGGGTTGGAAACTTGTCTCTCAAGTACGAAGAATGCACGCGTGCTCAGTCCCCTGAGATGGTTCCTGAAAGCTCTCGTAAACGGTCCGTCTGAACGTGGAATCCAAGGTATGTACACACAAGCAAACTCAGGGCTATTTAGTGAGTCACACCTGCCGCAACGAAGATGAATTCCTACATCGGTTCCCGGCCCGCCTCCCCGGCCTTCCCCCTCACTCTCTCCAGCTCCCAGGAGCCACCCACACATACGGAACAGTTGCGGTGCCGATGGGGGTCGGTCGTTGGCATTGAGGTCATCTCCCTCCCCGAAGGCTGATCGTTCGCATTCGCTGTCAACAGCCCAGTACCGCAATGCGCGCTACCGAGCCTCCGGCAACGGTCATACGAGAAAAAGAGAAGGGGGGGGGTGTGTGTGTGTGTGTCCGTTGCTTGATCAGCCTGCGTAAGAGTATAAAGGAATTCTGCGGGTGGGACCGCCTTTCCCGACACCCAGGCGGGCCTTTTTGCTGACCCACGTTTCGCCCCCGCGGACAACCTGAAAAGTTAGTACATATTCAATGGTCTCCGAATCTCGGTACGTCTCTTATCTCATTGCCCCCGCCGCTGGATGATGAGAAACCACTCGACGAAACGCCCAATCACAGAAAATTCTTTACATTGAATATGCACCTCGAACCATGAAAATGGATGAAGACCAGTTTTTTTTTTCTTTTCTGGTTGGCAAGATTCCGGACAGTTGTCCACAAATCCCCCCGCACGGGACTGAAAAAACTTCCGCAGCAGGGGTCAGGGTAGGTGACTAGACAGACCGACAACCTATCGTTTCCCCACCGCAGTCGATGGGGAGGGTCCTTGCTCCGTTTTTCACCGGGTGCTATTTTCAGGAGCGCTTACGAATTCTCTAAGTTCTCCGGTTCAAAAATTTCGCGGCAAATTCGACCAATGGTAATTGTTGGGTGGCCGTGTGATACAGACCGTTGGAGTGACCGTGGTGCGCTTGACGATGGATCGAATGTTACAGTTCCAGAAATACGCTGGAAGCGTAAGACCCGACGCTATTATAGTTGTGTATAACGACCATGGTGAATGTGACTATACGGCTGAATACCGGCCATAACATGAATCTCCACAGTGTCCTTAAGATCGTCGGCTACGCTGTCAATATGGGACTGATTGGAGAGCTAATCCCAAGAGAAACTACGGTATACCACCCTCTGTCTCCTAAGTATGAGACAAATCGCACGAAAACGAGAACCCCGATCACTCTTTTTAATCATGATTGAGTAATATATATTT
>PDIP01000006.1:0-72249 GCA_002811645.1 Corallochytrium limacisporum
GGGAGACGCGCACTTGGGGTCTGTCAGGGGAGACGCGCACTTGGGGTCTGTCAGGGGAGACGCGCACTTGGGGTCTGTCAGGGTATTTCCATATCGGAGTCCTAAACTTGAGTAGAATCGTGAAAATAGTGACAGATCTAAAGATGTTTTACTGAATAATCACTATGAGAAACATAACGCAGTTGTAATTTGAAGTCTGGAACTCACAGTCATGGAGGCAGTGTTTGGCCCAAGTTACCATGACGTGTATCAGGAGCTTCAGATTCTCAAATCAAACTTTGAAAATGAGCGTCAAGCGTACGAGGAGAAGATTGACGCCCTCCTTAAGGCGATACAACACATGAACACGATTGGAGAATCTTCTGAAACATCTGACACTCAGAGGAAGCCAAATTTGTCTTCGTCGACAGGACTGCGTCAGACTGAAAGTGACAATGGCATTACAGCGTTGCTGGCAGACAAGGAGCAGGGGATCCGCGGACTTGAGTCACAAATCTCCCGGTTACGAAACGAGCTTGCAATGATCAATATCGATCTTACAGCGATGAGCTTAAATCCATCTGTGGCGGACGACGGGCTGGACGTTTCCTGCGAAGCTTTTCGAGATAGATACAAACGGTTGCTAGGCATGATTATCGAGAGAGACACTGTCATAGGTAGGCTACAGCAAAAACTGAAGACGGCGGAGCAGAATGTAGATCAAGATCTCAATGGATGGAAGATCGAAGTAGCAGATCTTGAAACGAAATTGAGGCACAAGGAGGATGAGCTTCAGGAGCAGGAAGACAAACTTTCAAGAATCCAGCTTGAGAGAGAAGCAGAAAGTGTTCAAATGTTCGGTACTATCGGAAAACTGCAGGAGGAGATTAACGAGTTGAATTCCATTCAATATTCCGGAGACCCACTTAACGCATTCCGGGACAAGTATGCCATGCTTCTGCATCGTCATCAGCAACAGCAATCAGTTCTGCTTGACTTGCAGCGGATGACTTCAAGAATCGCGCAGCTCACTCAAAAGCTCAAGCAGGTGGAAACAAGGCAAACGGCTACCATAGAGCAACTTGAAACAGAGCAGGAGGCTCGCCGTGAACTTGAAAAGGCATTTAAAGACACTGTGCATGCATTGGACGAGGCCAGGGTCCAGTCATCAAATCGGAAGCAACTGTTGGATGCCCAGTCGGCCCAACACCATGCTGAATTAACAAGATTAACAATGGACCTTACCAATCGGATCAGGCAAGAACGGAAGCGGAGTGATGTTGTATGTGCAGACTCGCAATCGAAAATCGAAGCGCTCCAGGTACAGATTGAACAACAGCGAACAGAATGCTTTCCATTGCTATCCATAGCAGCACGCTTCGAAACCATGGTGAATGGCATTCGTGGATTACATCAGAGATTGGAGACAGTAACAGAGGAAAGTAGAAAATTGGAGGAGATTCGGCTTGGTCTTGAACAGGGCTTCAACTCCAAGGCAGCCGATGTGCGCAGACTGACCGTTGAACTCGACGGCTTGCGACAGCATTTGCAGCAAATGGGGGAAGAAAGACAGGTTTCTGACAAGAAGTACAGAGGTCTCGTGAAGGAACTGCAAAGGGAGCTTAAGCGGGAGCAAACGAATTCTAAAGCAGGTGAGGCTAGAATCAGCCACATGCAAGAGACAATCAACCAATTGTCCACGGATATCAAAGCTCTGAAGGAGGAGCGTGCAAGAGCAAGTGCTATCACCGATGAGAAAGGCGAGATAGAGATAGGACCAGCTCTCGCGGAGATTCCCATACCGACGCGAGAATCTGAGGAAGACCTTGACACGGAGATGGCTCGTTTGATCAAACAGTTTTCTAATGTTCAAAGTGATAAGTGGATGCTTGAGGAACGCATCAAATTCCTCGAGGAAACAAACCAGGATCTTACACTCGACATTGAAAAGAAGGACAAAATTATCAAGGCTTGGGCTTTGACGAACGGTGCGGCAAGTACAACCAACACGAGCGACGGCACTCTTGCCGGATTTAAAGGCCTTTTCGGTGGCGCCGGTAATGTTGGCGAGGAAGAAAAGCTCAGCGCTACTATTCAAGACCTGATGCTCAAGAATACCGACCTTCAGAAGGACTTAGATGTCATGAGGCAAGAGATTGCAAGACTGTCAACGCCGTCGTTTTCATGAACATTTTCATAAAATCTATCTATACGGATATAGCTTCAAAGTTGCATGGACTATCTAGTTCCGAGATTTTGCTTTACAAGTGCTGTACAGTGAGGCACGCTCATTTCTATTTTGACGGATCCCGTCCCTGGTAATGGCGTAGCATATGCCCAGTTCGACCTAGGGATCGGCCACGAGCATTTGCGGTGTTTTGGATCCTACGTTGCTTGATCATTTGCTCATGTAAATTCCAACGGCGCACGACCTCATGTGGATCCATATTTTGCTCGGCTTCTCGAATCTTGGATGCCAGTCGAGAGCGCTCTGATTGGTGCTCGTGTGTCTGCAAAACATCCAGTTCAAAAGCCATAAAGTCATAGTAGTAGTGGAACGCAGACACAGGAATTTCATCCACTTCAGCACTAAAGTGTTCATACAAGGCTGTTCGGCATGCCTCCAACTCAGCTCCACGCACGGAAGTATGCGCACCTTTCGCAAGCTCTCGATCTCCAGACCATACCGATACCACATACACTGGGTAACGAGAATGGCGTCCACTCTCCTTCTCAATCACAGAGTGAGGTGGAACCAAACCCAACTCATCGCACAGTAGCCTGAGGGTTGCCATCGCATCGGCATATTTTGCCGTACTGAAGAGTGCCTCGCGATCGTTCAGTTCTTCAAAGTAGGTAGAGACCATGAAGTCATGGAGAAGCCTTGAACTTGGATCAGCAAGATTTAGAGCACCGACAACGGCGACCATTGCTTTCTGACACTCAGCCTCGTAAGCAAGTCGACCCGCCGCATCATCTGGATTCGCAGCACCCAACAAGTGTTGCACAATTGGGGTCAAACCTACCTTCTGCGACAACTTGTACTGCATTGGCGGTGAATTCAAGTAAATCACCAGTTCTTGCATCATTGGAGCCGGCAAGAAGGGATATCTGAAGAAGATGTGGTGCGCAAGTGAATGCTCCAGAGCAGCCTGTCCGAGGACATTCAGACGCCCTGCCTGGGAGGTCAGAGAGTTGGTTGGATGGTACTGCCCACGACCCTGCCTTGGAACACGCGCTGCTAATGCATCATAGAGCATTACAGTCGCCTTAACTTCCGCTGCGATATCTCCATCCATTGCGACGGCATCCAGAGCACCTTCCTTGAGTGACTCTGGTAGGGGCAACCCCAATTTATTGGCAAGCGCAAAAAAATGAGCATGGAATTCATCCTTCCTATGCATTTTAAGCCGCCAGTAGTGTGGGATTGTACCCTGGTGATTGTATTTCAGGGTTGTACCACCCAATTCCTCCGTGGCAGCCTGCTTGTCGCTATCTGTTTTTATGTCCCTGCGAACGCATGATACAGCAATGGAGCGCGTTTGGGCAATCGTACCCCTCGCTATCAGTATGCCATGGCCACGGCGACCGTGGCTGATCACCCGAAACATCACTGGTACTCCAACGTCTAATACAGAGCACGCTATCTCTCTTCAAGTCCCAGTTGTGCACATTATTGTGCGCAGTCCCTTGGATGTATTGGCCGATCTTGGTGTATGAACTTTATGCACTGCTTTCAGGAATGTAAGTATGTTTAAGTACCGGGCTCGTAGGTCCAATAGAGCAGGTATACCCCAAATTAGTCTTAGTGGCTCTAAGATGCTGACGAGACCACATAGTACTCGTTAACCCTTTGGACCAGCTGGCAATTCAGATCGGTCGTTCCGGAGGACACGCACGCCCCCCGGGCTCCCCGTGCATGACCTCCGAATTGTGGCCCCTCGAGGCTTGGAAATGATCCCCTCCCCAGGCACCCATGTGACTCAGTTAACGCAGCGAATCGACACACTGGCACAGTGCCCCTCCTCCTGGCTCCGCAGCCAAAGCATTTCTTTTATTTAGGTCGTGTGCTTTTAGTGCGGAAACCCCACTTCCTTTGCCAATAATTTCCTCTGAGCTTCTTACCTGTTCCTTCGTTGCAGTATGGACTGGGATTATTTTTTTAATATGGGAAAGTATTTTTTAAATAGCTATCGCGGGTGTTTATTGATTTGTCGGGATCCTCGACGACAAAACTAGAAAAAAAATAGCGTTTGCTCGAGCTGCGACATCTAACAACGGCTTTTGGGTGAAAAAAACTCAGATGTTTCCAAAACTCTTTTGATTAGTGTGGGTTTGCAGTCCTGACGGGCGGGGGCGGGTGCGCGCTGCTCGGCTTCGTGGGAATGGAGGTAGGATATGCATCGTGCGCAGCTTTTGCTTTGATTTTTATCTATTCAATCATAATCTGTTCAGTTGCGTAGGGATGAGTACCGATACGTGGTATTTCAGAAATGTAGAATACCCACTACTTGGATGCTTGAATGGTCTGAAATAGAGGATGATCCGCTTTCGCCGTTCGGACTGTTGATATCAAGCGGAGCTCGAAGATATGTCGGACTCGGACAGAACGGCATCTACAGACTTACCGAATATTGCCATGCATGATACCTTAACAGGCACCACTGGTGCTCCCAAGACACTGACACCATGGGACTATCAGACCATGGGCCCTTTCAGCGCCTATGACAGCATCGACTGGATGCCTGTACAAAGATGGCGGCGTTGTCCAGGTTATTACAATGTCAATGCTGCACATGATACTGGTTCCATCTTGATCCTACTCAAAGTTTTCCTAAATGATCAGACAGGCAAAAGTCCGTTTGGTCAAGAATACGACAAATTCTACAATAGAAATCCAGACGAGAGACAGCATACATACAAGTATGACTGGGGAAAGTGCATTCCTCTTGAGAAAGTCATCATGGATCGACTAGCAATGCTATCTTTCTTGCAGCAGCCACGTCTGGTGCGATCCAGCTTCTATGTGATCGAGCCATGGCCACATGTGGGTGTGAACCCTGCAACTCAACAGCCGGTGCGGGCATCCAAGAATGTCGCCTATATCCTGCAGAAGGTCTGCGATGCAGATACAGTACTGATCCCCATCTGGCATACTGGTGTATGGGACGCCGATGAAATAGCATACACGGTCAGCACCGGTGTCGCAACCATCTTTGAAGGTGGTGACGGGGCTTCTTACGATCCCTCATCTTTCACCTATCCGAATTGCCCACTTGACCACATTTTGCAAATGGCTGAACAGCTCATTATACATCGTGCTCCAGCCGGATCGCCTACAATTTTCCTATGCTTGGGCCATCAGGTATGTGCAGAAGCCCACATCCGACTACTGCGTCGGGCTGCTGCGGAGGTTGACCATCTGCAGCCTCGCAATAAGACAGATCCCCTGGCGCGAGCTTTGAATCGCTTGAAACCAGTCTTGGGCCTCATTAAATATGTTGGTGAAAACCTCGAGATCAAAAAGGGATTGGGTGGCGATCTCAAGACCGTGGCAACTGGCTGGGAGGATCCCCAGTTTGCTAATTCAAAGAATGAGATGGCTGAGATGGGAGTTGTAAATCTTCACCCTTATGTTGCACCACAAGACAGGCCAACCTTCGTGATGAACCTGCGAAAGAAGATGAAGGAGACTCCTGTACACAACGAATCGTTTGAATCCACTCCCCATGGCACAAAGCGAGACCAGAATGGTAAGCCACTGCGTCGAAGTAGCATGGGAGGTGAGTACATTAAAAACATGCGCAAACGGGACAGTGATAGTGAGCACCCGCTTACGTTCATGAGCAATGACTCGTGGATGCATCATATACCAGAGGAGCTTGTTGCCGCACACGATTTGACGGTGGATGAATTCAGTGGTGTCCTGGAAGAGATGATGGAGTATCAGCCAGAGGTGAGCATATCCATGTTCCACATCGAAGAAGTGAACGAGGAAGCCATCCTGTTCGCAAACTGGGCTTACCGCAAGATTCATGATACTATTGTCCCTTATCGCCACCTGATCGCTGGGTCGCCCCTTTCTTGGCTTTTACGACTGCCTTATGCAGTGCGTATCCTGGCATCGACTAGATATGCGGATCATTATATCACAGAAGCGGCCGCGACGTGCATCAACTACAAGGATTATGAGACGGGAAAGATTCACCGTTCCTTCACGTGTCAATTCCACCCGGAATTGCTAGACGATCTGCGAGATATCAGCTCTCGGGATGATGTCTCTTACAGCAAGCTTAAGAAAGACAACGGGGCCCGACTCTTTTGCCGACTGATTTATGCCTGCCTCAATGAATGATTGGGGTATACACATACAACTACCTAGTGCTCTATTCCTTCTAGATATTCCTTAAAGTTGTGTCCATGTTTTAGATAACTGCCAGTTCCCATAGTCTGAGCAGCGGATTTTTGCGCTGATCCTTGCACAGAAAGCTCCCCAAATTTTCCCACTTCCACTACCGGGCACATAAAAAAGTCTTGCAATTGCTCGACAACCATTCCATTCTTTATCTGAATTTTCTCTCCTATTGTGACTCGGCGGATCTGCTCTTCGCCCACCAGTCGCAAAACAAAGACATGTGAACCGCTGGAAACCAAAACCTCCTTGATTTCAACCGCTACTTTATCATTTGTCGCCGCCAGCGTTGTCAATTCCCGCTGCACGTCACAGACCGTGCTGACTGTCCTACCCTCTGTATACTCTTGCATGGCTCATCACTAAACGCCCTGCTAGACCATACCGATTCCAATGTTGTGTGAACTTGTGTGGCACTCACCTGGGAAATAGCTTCTGTGTCCAAGGCATACGATGACAGAAAGCGACACTGTTGTTCTATTGCTGGCGGAGTCATTCGGGAATCACTTCCTGGTATTCAACCCGGCCCCCCTGTACAGAAGCAGATCGTTGCGAGTTTCAGGAAGACAAAACCGTACCCGGGGGGGGGGAGGGGAGGGAGAAGATCGGCGGCAAGTGCAGAATCCAGCGTAATGATACAGAAATTGACATTGTATTGACGTTGAGATCGTGTAGGTGTCCTCGCAGACAGCAAGCATTCGATCACACACAAGTGATCCTTAATCCAGGCCAACAACGTTCTCGAGAATAGCGACCAGGGCGATGGAAATCGGGAAGAGAGACAAAATGAAGAGACCATCCAGAATGGTTTGGGTGCGCTTCATTGCCATGCCCGTCATCACGAGTTCCACAAAAATAATGGCGATCGTTTCAGCGGAGAACTCCCAGGCAAGGTTCCGCACAAAAACCAAGATCAAGAAGATAGCTAACACGAACGTATTGTTCATGATGGCAGCACCTTCCAGAGCCGAGAAGGCAATAGTGATGGTCTTCGTGGTTTTCTTCAGGGCGTAGTTATAGGACGCGAGCAATTCAGACGCATTGGATGCCAATGGAGCCAGCACAAAGGAGATATAGAAACCAGGAATGCCGATGCGCTCGCCAATTTCGGACAGGACGTCAACCATAGGGTCAGAGAATAAGAGAACCAACACAGTTCCAAGGCCCATCATATAGAAGGCCCGCTTTTTCACATTGGCCAGTTGCTGTTCGGGATCTTCATGCTTGAGGTCATCTGGGACTTCCTCCTCCTCCTCCTCTTCTTCCTCGTTATCTTCGATCACTGCACTGTTGTTCTCACTCGGGCCATGGTAGCTGAAATCCACAGCGCGGAGGGCATTCTGTGCTCCCTGTTGACCACGAGCACGAATGAACGCGGGCATCTGCGAGGCAAACTCCTCGAAGTCAATTTGGCCGTTGTTGTCCGTGTCCATCTCACGAATGAGCTTTTCCAGTGTTTCGTTGTCAACCATTTCTCCTAGATCCCGCATGAGCATGCTAAACTCCTTCCGGTCAATGCAACCATTGCGATCATAGTCGTAACGGTTAAAGAAGGTTCTCAGGAAAGAGCGAAGGCGTTGCTTGGCCTTGGGGTCGGCCAGTAAGGCAGTGTCCTCGGTGGCTGCCATCTTCTGGAGGTCATCGTAGAACGCAGCACTTAGGTTGATGACGTGCTTGTTGATGGCATTTTGCTTGATCTGATCAACAAATTCTTCATCTTCAGGACGGACAGCCTGGTACCAAAGGTTACCACCGAAAAACCCAAGGCACACAATCAGGCCGAAGAAAGCCCACCATCTCTCGAATTTGGCTGCCTTTTCGGTGTTTGGGGGAGTATCGTTAATCTTGGTGTACGCACCCGACAAGAACGCAGGAACCTGAATTACGAGATAGGTCAACATCGTGATCAACATGATTATCGCAGACATGCGGACAGAGGCCTTAGCCTCCACACCAGTTCCGGTCAAACTCATATTGTTCGGAGGCATCAACTTCGACCAATTGCGGCCTGCACCCGGCGGTCGACGATAGGTCGCCCGACCATTGGTAATATTCACACGACCAGCAAAAATACTAAGGAACCAGGGAACAGTTAGCAACATGATGGTGCTACCCGCCAGGGCACCGACACCGATAGATAGCTGTTCTTGTGCGTCAGGTCCAAGGCCAGAGAACAGGACAATCGCACCATCGGGAACAGCACCCAGAACGGGAAGTACAATCGATCCAACAATATGCCGCAGGCTTGGTACAAGTAGCAATAATTCGGAGCCTTCAGAAATCAAGTTGCTCGCATTGAATAGAACGTAACCGTAGGCAAACAGCAGGAAGAGAACTTGAACGAAGCCCTCGAAGGCATTGCTGTCGCAACCAAAATCTTCCTTTACCTCCTCGGGAAGACCATAAGTGGTTTTATGCCCTTGAATGGCAACATTACAGACCTCGTGCCACACCTTACCACCGGGCAAGTGGCTTGGTGTAACAAAGAGCTTTCCCAAGATCTCACCCATAGTGACTGTGTGATGTGCTCAATATTGGGACTGAGGAGCAAACGCTTTTCATCAAAGATTCATCTTTCACTTCTCATCTTGAGTAGCTTAAAGCTGGCCATGTAGACATATCTGCGAAGCCCTTAGGACTTGCCTGTAAAAGCATCTGAAGCCGTGAACCACCAATGCCCAGCACTTTCCTGCAGGCGGAAAGTCGATAAAGCGACTGCTAAGTATAATGTCTTCGCGGCTATTCAGAAGCTGCCCTCTAACCCTCACGATTGTGGGGTCCATAGTTAGCCTTCTTCCCGCCCTTGAACGGAATTGTAGAATGGAAAAGCCAAAACATTCCTTTGCTTATTCCTTAGCTTCGATGTTCTCTGGTGTACAAGGGAAAGAAGGGACACAACTATGCATGCCTTGCTGCAATGTTGCGTACGATGTCTTATAGTATCATGTAGAATAGTACTTGATTGCTTTCGTGGAAAGTACGAGCCTTTGGTTCAGGTATATATTGGAGTTAATATCAGTTCTTGCAATCAAAGATTAAATTCCGTCCGTTCGGACGAGTGACGAAGTTTGGTCCTTTGCCATTTCGTTGGCTCCCGTGGGTCGATGTTGAGGTTACTTTGCCATCCACTGTACCACGGATCCTCGAGTAGTTCTTTGAGTGCGATGACTGCACTCTATTCGAAACTATTCCTTTCATGGGTTCCAAAATCTGATAGAAGATGCGACTCGCACAGTCTCGCACCCCACATACAGTTGTTTGCGGCATAGATCTTGCACAGTTCGTCGAGATGCACTGCTATGGTGAGAATCCATCGCTGATATCTAAGGTGCCGCCGACACCGAACAAATTGAAAATCGCTGGGCTCGGAAAATTCATGGCTACTTACACTGGCTCACTTCTGCCACTCACACTTTTGATAGTGGTACACTGGCAGCGCGGAATGCTTTTGAGCGAAACCGCACGAAAGATTGATCCTATACCGCTCCCTAATATAGAAAGTGAGCACGGGTACAGAGAGGTGCGCGATTCATTTGTGTGCTTACAAGTGTGTAGCGTTCGCTTATGGTTCCGGCAAGTGTACGAGTTACATCAACCGAAATGATTCCCCTGGAGGCAAACTTTTCTCGGTGGATGCGCCATAATTGCCAGGCCCCCCCCTTCCCCCTTTGCAAGTTAAGCTGGCGTGAATGCGGAATATGGGCGTGGCACACCCGGCCTCTCCTGCCCAGGTACTAGCCGAGAGTATGACTGGTTACTGCAGGTGCTAAAACTTAATGTACCAAGAAAAATTGATGATATTGGTAAATCCTCTGCCTCGTTTGTGACTTCCTTCGTAGTAATTCTCGTCCCTTCAATACACACTGGCTTTTGCGTCGCTATTGTTGTACAGCTGGAACGGGAACGGGGGACGAGACTATACGGTTTACGTAAAATTTACTACGGAGACCGACCACCATAGTGAATAGACTGGATCCAGGGCCCAACCAAACTCGTCCTCTGATTGGCTGATTTTTCGTTTCCAACTCGTCTACTGTACGCAGAAGCAGCGAAGGGAGAAGGACGGCCAAGGGGGGGAGGTGGGCGTGAGCAAGGGACCCAACCCAATACTGCTTTTTACCGGGCCATACGCTCGCCGGGGAGGGTCGCTCGTAACCTGGGACTTGCTTGGTCTCAGTCCGCTGCGGCGCTTTCTCAACGAAGGTACTTTGGGCCAATTTGGTCTCCTAGAAGGATAGGGAAACGCAGTTTGCACTCTAAAAGCAAACGGCTCAGTTAAACGACATCCTTGACCGCGCACCTGGAATACTGAGAGATGTGAGGTGTGGGCGATACGGACGGACAAATTGACCAACGGTGAGATTCTGGTCGAACGCAGAATATGGTACGGGCCCAAATCGGAAAACGGGTCCTCGGGACCAAGAGCGCTGACGGTGTCACAGATCCTGAGGTCTGCGTGAAACATGATCATAAGTCTATGTTCAAGGCTCTTTTTGAGCGGAATGGGAACCAGTCCTGCGCAGATTGTCGCTCATTCGGGCCAGAGTATCTCGCTCCAAGTCTCGGAATACTACTATGTAAACGCTGTGCCACGACCCATCGCCTTGTAGGAACTGGAGGGCCTCAGTATTTGTTTGCACTGATGAAGGAAGAGCTTGAATTCATGTCCTTTCTCACAGTCTTGTCCAACGCAGAAGTCGGAGAAATCTGGGGAGACTGTAGTCCTGATCAAAATCCGACCGTCAAGGATATGTGCACCTTTGTGGACATGCGTTATATCAAAAAGAGATTCATCAAGAGCTGGTGTGCGAAGGAGAGGCGCGGCTCTAGACAAGTATTTCTGCCCAAGCAGTTAGATGCGTCCAGTCCACAAGAGCTGAAAGATCTCCTCCTGCTCGAGGCAATAGAATGGGGGAGCCTTATTGACGTATTGCACGCACTAGCTCTCGGTGCAAACGCACGGAGCCAAAAAGTTGACGGGGCCGATAAATCTGTTGCCCTGCATGAAGCTGCGAAACGGGGCCATTTCCACATATGTTTTCTTCTTATTCATAACGGAGCAGAAGTCTTCGTAAGGGACGACAAACGACGGACTGCGGCCCATGTGGCCCTTGAGAGTGGACACAGGGGGTTGGCAGAATCTTTGAGAGAATATGAGCGAAGTACCTGTCTGCGACTATTGCACTACATCACAAAGCACAAGCGTGTGCATGGGAAACGATACTACCTTGCCACGAAGCGGACAAAGGAGCAAATTGTGATGGCTGCCAGAAAAATGCGGGCCATTCCAGTAGATCGCTTCTCAAGGCTCATAGAGGACCTTAACCGAGAAATTGACCGTCAGGACTTCAATGAGGTATGCGGGGCTGGATTTGATTCGAGCGAAAATCTCGACATCGCGGTGGTCAGGGTATTGAGACTGGACAAAGAAAGACGGGAATTCCATTATCGTCTTGCATCCATGCCACAACCTGTCCTCTGTCAACTAATCGAGGATGTTTTATCAGAAGCACGGCGACGACATGAGACAGACGTCAACCATATCCGCATGGGACTCGGTGTAACAATTGACGTGAACGAGTTTATAGTGGATGTCAAAGCGAATGGAGGGAATACGATTCGTAAGAAGGCAACAATGCGGAAAGCGAACGCGCTGTCACGGGAGGAACTCAATGGAATTTTAAACTCAGACAATAGCATACCACGGCGGAGTATATCAATATCTGCGGAAGGTTTGCATACTTTAGGGAAAACGAAGAACGGCGACGAAAGCGAAAATTCTGATCACCAGAGTGTCGAGCGCGCCATCGATCGCTTGCTTTCCATGGACAAGCAGAAAGAGTGCTCCAGGTGTCGGGATTTAGAGGCACGGGTAATTGAATTGCAGAGCGAACTTCAAAAGGAAAAGGAAGAACATGAAAAACAGATGGCAGCGCAAGTTGAGAGAGGGAACCGCCTGGCGCGGATGGTAAACAATCTCTCAGGATCCTATGACACGGATAAGCACCGATGGGAAAGGAAGATTGCTGATTTAACGAACGTTATTGAGGAGTTGAGAGCAGATCGTGGAGAGATGCTGCAAACGCCAAATGGCAGTAACCAAAACATTGTTGTGCCAGATGGATCCGCAGCGTCTCTGAACATGAAGTTCCACGAGCTCGCCACAGTTCCGGAGTCAACAGCCAGTCATGAGGCAGCGAAGTCGTCAGAAAGTGTGACCAGCCAGGATCCAGGGTCGAAGGAGTCGATCAACCAGTCCCGAACTGACCGTGGAGCGCATCTTCGTGCGACATCTGCAGACTACGTCAGGCGGATTGACGTCGAAATCTGGCACAACAAGTCGGAGACTCATGTGCGGAGCATCACCGATGCTGTACAGGATTTGCTGAAGTGTGCTGAGGCTCGTGACCTGCCCGGGATTGTGTCTGGTACGAAGAAGGTCAATGACAGCCTCTTACTGTTTGTAGGACATCTTCGCAGGGCGCCTCCAAATACTCTGAACATCTCTACATCTAAGTTTGACGCACTGGACGCAGCACGTGCCAAGCTACTAATTTCCGTAGACATGACGAAGTCTGAGCCTACTTTGCTACCCCGAGTGAACCTCGCGATCCTTGGCCTGGCCCGGATCGTCAGAGAGATTGCCTATGTCGTGTGTACTTAAACTGATAAGTCTTCAGTACATGACTGTGATGACCGTGATGAGGAATACACATCATTAAGATATGAACCCATAGCCCTTTTTTTTTTGGTATTTGTGATTAGGCAAGAATTTTATCGATACTGTTTTGAAACTATACTTTGGGCATATGTAAGGGACCTGAAAATGCGTCCTTGTCCTTCATAGTGTCATCACCACCAACAAGATGAGCTTGTGCAAATGCTTTCTGGCGCATTCGGTCGTTCCAATTTAAACAATTCGACAGGCTAGAGAACCAGTCTGCGCTTAGGCTATCCTTTTGCATCGTCGGAATTGGCCATCGTCCCACTCGTACATATACCGCATCCCCTTGCCTCAGTTCGCGACGATTTCGTCCATCGAACGATACCCAGGCCGTGTTCCGGCTCTCTGACGGCACCAAAACCTCAAGTTCCACTGTGTCGGGCAGTAATATGGGCCTAAAGCTCAGGGAATGAGGGCAAATAGGGGTCAAGCAAATGCAATTGATGGAAGGGTGCACCATTGATCCGCCAGCAGATACAGAGTAAGCAGTACTTCCAGTTGGGGTTGCAATAATGAGACCGTCTGCCAAGACGGTGGTAATGTGGATGCCATCTGCATAGACTTCTAGGTCAGATAGATACGGTGATGGACCACGATCGATTACAATCTCGTTTAAAACATGCCAGCCTACGGCTTCACATTCCGCGTTCGATGAATTGCAAACGATATGGGCATCGAGACGGCTGCGCAGTGTGACAGTCAGCTTCCCGTTAATGCAATTGTCAATCACATCACAAAATTCATCTATGTTGAAAGGCGTCAAGAATCCCAAGGACCCCAAATTGAACGAAAGCACCGGCGGTACTGTACGCTGGAAGAACGATGAAATGTAGAGAATGGTTCCGTCTCCACCCAGAGTCATAATGAAATCAACTTCTGGTTTGCTGGTTTCACTCAGGGTTGTCGCTTTGCATCTCTCCTTATAAGGCCTAAAATCATCATCCAATACAACCGGGAGCTCACACAATACCTTATCCTCTACATAACAGGTCATGTCGAACTCATCCATAAGGCATCTCACGCAGTGCTTAAAGATATGTGTAACGTGAGGATCCCGGAACTTCTTGATAATTAGAATCTTCGACGGTTTGTGGATCCATTCTAGTCGAGACTGGGTGATAAGCTTTGAATGTTTGCGCAGCTCATTTGCATGGTCAATCAGGGAAGTGTCTCGCATAAGCGGACTACCTGTTGTGGTATCCAAATGATCCCCTAATTGGCTTCCTTCCCGAGAAAGTGTTCCAACGCTATCGGCACAGTCCATTTCATGGTCTTCCTCAATCTTTGGAATAGGCCTATGCCTTCCATTTTGTTGCTGTTGCAAGCTAGACCGAGATACACGAATGGCACCCCCCGCGTTGGGATGCAGACGCATTGCAAAACTTCGCCTTCTGCCACTAAACATATTAGGATCCCTTTTTGATAATTCTTTTATAGTTTGGGCGGTTGGCTCAGGCTGTGACTGCACTTCGGACACCTTTATCTGTTCCATTGGTGCAGTCCCATTTGTTGATTTTTCTAAGCCTTTGTCCATATCCTCCAGAGAAGTCTCAGAGCGAGACTTGCTCTTAAAGCGAAAGGGCATGGTGTTCGAAGCAATTATTGGCGGTTCCGGTAATCCGGACAAACCCGCTGCTGATCGACGGCTGGATGTCTTTTTCCTGTCCAACGAGAACAGCCCAAAAATGCAACTCACAGTCACAGTAGAAACGCAGCTTAGCATGGGACACTTTCTGAAGAACCTGACCACGCCTGCAAGAACACCAGCTAGGAAGTGCTCTGGAAACCCCATCTATGACCCGTGACCGTCGTCAGTACGTGCCGATGACCCTCCGCCGGATGGGTCCGCCAGCAGTGAGAACTGGAAAAATTGGGAAGCAATTGACTCCCGACCTGGCGGGTTCTCTCACTCTGTGGATAGTAAAAGGAGGAAACGGTGCCTGGGCATCCCACTCAGCGAAGGAAACAAGTCCTACCCTGACCGGGAATTAGGGGATGAGCAAAGTGACGGTGTTCAAGAAGGAATTCACAAGTGTCAATTTGCGCAGGCGGAAAACAGGCAGGCAACAAGAGGATATTACCGGGTCTGGGGATTTAATGACACGCGACCCACGACGGGGTAACTCTTCAAGACAATACGAGAGTATCGAAGTTTTTCGTCCATTCGACTGAGTGCATGGGCTGTATGATCTGATCTGTAGGAGACATTTCCTTTTTCCGATACTGCACTGGCAGGGCGTTTTCGTAGCAGCATCGGTACAGTCAGCGTGCTCCATACTTACTCCGTCCCCAGGACCATTGCGTACCTAACTTCCCCTCCCCCCCCCCTCTTTTCTCTGTCCTCTCTTCCGGGCACACCTACAACAATAGCAACGACACCACTTTCCTCTCACTATTGCCAAGCCTATACGGGGTGGGCAACCCATAGATTTACTACGTCAACATCCACACAATGCCAGCGGATTTGTCCGCCTGGGAGGTGGGGTCAAATTTTTATCGCAAAAGTAAATCTGCCACATACGCAGGTACCGACGCCACAGATTGGTTAAAATTAGGCCGGTGCGCGCAGCAACAAAACAGTTGGGATTCGCGGCTGCTAATGATGATATTGACGAGTAGGGCTATAGCCCACTGATCCAATCCCAAATCAGCGAGTGAGTACGCAAGCGGGAACCACACTTTCACGTACTATCACTAGCCATGGTGGGCTCCCCAGATGGTGTGGCGTTGCGTGGGCAGCGAAGTGTAGACGTCACCCACGCGCGGAATGTCAATCGGAGGAGGGCGGGGGACGTGTCGGATGCCCTCCGCTTTCTATCAGAATAGGAACGAAGTTTGCGGGGAGCCATGAGCGAGATAAGGAGAAAGGGCCGGGAGGAGTAAAGAGGAATTTTCGCGCTTTGGTCCGGGGCGGGAGGCCACAGTAGCTGCAGTCTTGACAATACTATGCTTTTATTGATAGGATACCGTCTTCACGCTACACAACACTATAACGACCTGTGGCCTGTTTTTGGCTATCCATTCTTGCCGCCATGCGCAGTGCTGAGTTGAGGATGCCCTTGACTTCGCCACGGGCTCGGATGAGGAGGTTCTCGTCGTCGGAGGCGACATGGAGGTACAATTTCCGCTGATCACCAGCCGCCTTGGCCCCAGGTCCAACATAGACTCCACGAATCTCTACACTCAACTTGCCAAGATCTTCGATGGCATTCATGGTAGTCTTCTTGGACATTTGAATTCGTGCTCTCCGAGGAAGGTCATTGATGGCCACCTCGAAATAGAACACTGGTTTCCTTTGCTCTTTCTGAACCTCAGTCTCCTTCATCACCTTTGCGGTCAGTTTCTGGGCACGTTCGAGTGCTGCCATCACAGCCGCCGAGCGCTTCATGGCATCTTTCTCATCAGAAGTAGCACCCTCAACGATCTTTGCTGCCTTTTCTTGCCTGTTATCAATAGCTGTATCCGTCTCCTTACTCGCCTGTGGCACTTCCTGAACTGTACCCACGTACTTGTCGAGAACGTTGTCTTCCGCCACTTCTTCCACTCTGCCATCATCCGTGGACTCTTCGATATCTTCTTCATCATCGGGTACAACTGTTTGCATGTGTTTCTTCTGCTTGCGATCAAACTCTTCGGCCTCTCTTTCATCAAACTTGTAGCCATGGCCACCAAATCCAGAGGAATGAGCTTTCCGCTTACCTGCTTTCTTCCTCTCAAGGAAAGTCCTTTCCAGATCGACCAGTTCATTAGGTATCTCCGCTTTGGATAATTCAAGAGCTCTAAGTACATCAGGCGCATACATGTCTTGGTCTTCTGTGATGAAGGTCACCGCAATGCCTGTTCGGCCCGCCCGTCCAGTTCGGCCACATCTCTGGACATAATCTTCGTAGTGATTGGGAACATCATAGTTCACAACGAGTCCCAGCTTTCTGACATCCAGCCCACGCGCTGCGACACTAGTTGCAATGAGGACAGAGATTTCACCTTGCTTAAAATCATCAATAACATCATCACGATCAACTTGATCCATGGCGCCATGCAAAGATCGGGCGTCGCCGTATCCTGCAAGCATGAGGTCCTTCAGCAGGCCGTCGGCCTTGATTTGTCTGTCGACAAACACCAGAGCTTGTGTGTCTTCTTCGCGATACTCACCCAATACCTGCAAGAGCTTCAGAAATTTCTTATCTTCGCCGAGGACATGCACATACTGCTTGATAGTCGAAGAGACAATGCTGCGTCCACCAATTTCGACCGCCACAGAATCCTTGTTCAGTAACATCTTTGCAGCTTGGTCCAAGGCCTTTGGTAGAGTCGCAGAAAACAACACGGCCTGTCGGTCCGGCCTGATGTTTGCCATGAGTTTCATCACTTGAGGCTGGAACCCCATATCAAACATGCGGTCAACCTCGTCAAGAACAACGAACGTGATCCGCTTCAGATTGGTTACCTTACCGTTGTTGGCAGCTAGCAGATCAATCATGCGTCCTGGTGTGCAGACGACTACCTCGGCACCTCGTTTGAGACTTCCGATTTGTTCAGGCATGGATGTACCGCCATAGATAGACAGCACCCGAATGTTCAGCGCATTTGCAAACTTGCTCGCTTCAGCATGAATTTGAGTCGCCAGTTCGCGGGTAGGAGTGAGAACAATAGCGATCGGACCTTCCCCTGGACGGACCCGGGGCTGATCCATAACATGTCGGAAGAGGGGTATCAAAAAAGCCAAAGTCTTCCCGCTACCCGTACGTGCAATTCCAATCATGTCTCGCCCTGAAGTCATGATGGGTATCCCTTGCGCTTGAATTGGTGTAGGCTGTTCGTATTCGTTGGCGTCAATGATTCTACGCAGTGCACCTGTGAGTCCCATCACATGCCAAGCTTTCACAGGCTTTGGACAGTCCTTTCCGCGACATTCGATACCGTCAAGCTCGAATCGAAGCAGTTTGACTTCCTCGTTCGAAAGATTTGCAATTTCTGGAGCTTCTACGTAGAAAGACCGCCGAAATGGGGAGTATGTAATCTGTGTATGATCCACTGCGGGGATTTCTTTGCCATGTTTCTTTGCGGCAGGGCCATGAAACTGAGAGCCATTGGGCCCGACATCTATGTCTTGGTTCTGATCAATAATGTCTTCTGTCTCCTGCTCCTTCTCCTCATCAGCAGCACCTTGTGTCCCTTCGTTCAGGGACTGCATAAAACTGTCCAGAGTGTCGATTGAGCTTTCGGGGCCATTGCTGTGCTTGCCTCGATTCTTTTTGGCTACTTTGCCCAATTTCTTTCTGGACTCTTCTTGAGAATGCCATTTCTCTATTGCTAAATGGACTCTTTTTCTGTTTTGTGTCCCTTGACCGCTCTGTTCTCCCAGTCTGAAACAAAATCCCGACATAGGCCCTTATCCACACTGTCACAGCACTGCGGGATCGATTTCGAAGGTTCCTTAAAGGCTCTACATCCTACTTGCCAGAAGCCAAAGTTTTTCAGTGTGCCTCTCACCGTGTTAATTGTCACTTGGAAGGAATAGTGTTGCTATGGTGGCAAAGCATCAGTAGTCTCGAATACCTTTATCCGTTCGCGAGAAGCACTTCGATGTGTTCGTCTACAATACCCCCCTCCACCCCACCTTCCCAGATTGATTTATAATTGATCAGTATTTTATTGATACAATTCCAGCGGCCCAAGGACCCGGCGGGCGGGATTAACGGGGCGGGCATCAATTCTGCAATTTTCAGAAACCGTCAGCAACATGCCTAACACACACGTGTGGCGTCGTGCAGCGAAAAATCTGTGTGATGGTGGGGTCTTTGCCGAGGAGGGGGTGTAAGGAAATGGAAGAAGATTGTCCAAGTCGGACTCGTTTACCTGAAAATGGCTGTTGACCTGTTTCTGTTTTCACATTTTATTAACCGTCATGATCACAGCAGCAGCTGTGGCAGCGGCCGCAAACACTGACGCTACTCTCAAAACCCGTGCTGTGCGCGGAAGGAACGAAGCTGCTGCAAAGCAACCGTTGCGCCTTTCTTCCGCTGATAACCGGGACCACTAAGCAAGAAGTGGAAAGGTCCCGCAATGAGTCAAACTCGGTCACACAGTCTTCCATGAGACGAGAAAGTAGAGGTAGACAGCGCACGTAGTAGTAAGTCACACAGGTTTCTTGCAGGGTGGCAGGACGGATCTGACTCCTTTCATGTCCTAAACACCTATGACGACAGCCACGCCTACTAGGGAGTTTTGCAAGCACATCAGGAAGCGATCGGGTGATGACCAATAGAAACCACTACATATCCCCAAGATGTGATGATGAAATTATCGGTACATATTGTATGGAATGTGTAGGAGTCAATGATGGTGTCATGGGGAAATTCTCCCGTGGTCCACTAGTGACCGGTGGGTGGAAGGCACAGAGCAATAGGTTGTGAAGCGCGGAAACTTATTGCGGTCCGTCGCGAACGACACAGGCAACCAGGGCTGCCCTTCTTTTGATACGTTGTGTGGTTGCCGATGGCGAGCCATCATCGCTGATATCGCATCAGTCTAGCTATGAGGACTCTAAGGGTACGAGAGAACTTATACCAAGATCACCATTCTCCATTTTGGCAACTGGATAAGGATCTGTGGAAAGTCCTCGTATTGCACGTAACGTGCGGTGTCAACATGATGCGCTATCTGTATACGGTAGCCATTCTGATGTGCCTGGCGCATATTCAATGGGCAGTTTCCGTTTCAAGGGTCGAGGACACGTGTGAAAATGCAAACGACGCCGATGGTGGCGTTAGCGTAAATTTACCGAACAGTCACAGCACTAGGATCTTCGGCGGAGAACCTCTGTCAGCGAATCATGGTATTTTCATTCATATTTCAGATGCTCATCTTGATAATTTGTATAGGAAAGGATCAAGAAAGAGCAAGGAATGTCATCACGGTGATGGAAGTGCTGCTAAGTGGGGAGAACACAAGTGTGATGCTCCTCCGTACTTGGTTGAAGGAGTCATAAAGTCAATGGCAGAACAATTTCCGGATCCTGACTTCATGATCCTTACTGGTGACAATGCCCGGCATGATAACGATCAGAAGGTACCTCGTGGTTCTAAAGAAATTGCCCACAATATTGATCAGGTTGCTGAGATTATTCACAACCACTACCGTCATGGAGTACCCGTATTGCCTAGCATTGGAAACAATGATATCTTCCCTCACAACCAAATTCTTCCACAGCATGATAAAATGTTGCCCCGCATGGCGAAGGCATGGAGTCGTTTTCTGACACAGAAAGAGTTGAAATTCTTCGAGAAGCATGGGTACTACTCCAGCAAGGTTGCCTCGCACCTGGTTGTTGTTGCCTTGAACACATCGTTTGTGCATAGCGCCAATGGAGAAGTGCACAATTGCAATCACAAGGCTTCTGCGGGCCATAAGATGTTCAAATTTTTGACTCGAGAACTGGACGCCGCCGAGGCGAACGAGATGAAGGTTGTCATCTCCGGTCATGTTCCTCCGGGTGAGGGTCATTGGAAAAGACACTGCGAAAGGCAATTTGCGAAAATTGTTGCAGACTATCCAAAGCAAATCGCTGGGCTTCTCTTTGGACATCATCATTCTGATAGCTTCCATTTCATCAAGAAGGATGGCAAGGAAGTCGGCGTTGTGAATGTGGCTCCGGGAATCATTCCGACGTACAACCCTAGTTTCCGTGTCTTTAAATATGATCGCATGACGGGAGAAATCCTTGACTATGAACAACACTACCAGGATTTGGACAATATTAATCATGATGACGAGGTCAAGCTGACTCAAGAGTATAGGATGAAGGAAGCATATAAAATGAAGGGCTTGACATTGGCTGACTACGTCAAGCTGTCCCATGACCTCAAAAAGGATAAGAAGCTAGAGAAGTTGTACCAGAGCTACCATTTCGTCGGGTCCCGCGGTTAAGATAGTGTTGATGGATAGTATGAAATCATGAATTGTATTATAAAGGAATATTAGTTGCCTTGTCTTTGATAAACGGGTATCACTAAGGTTCTTTACTTTATTGGCGGCAAAAGGTTCACATCACATCATTCATCATTAGCATGCTCGATCTTTAGAGAGACAGGGCAGCCATGTTCCTTATTGAACCTCTGAGAATGCCAATCTGACGCTCCGACGTAGCTTTCAAGTGTTTCATAGCATTCTCTATGCGCTCCATCTCTTGCGAGATCTCCTGCTCTTTCATCTCCTTAGCGTGCTGTTGTGCTTTGAGCATCTGTACGACCCGCCACTGCTTCTCTGCGAACTGTTCAAGATCATTCAGTCGACCGAGAACCTGTCTCTGGAAGGTCAGTTGCGACATACCATGGGTATTAACTGCGTCTGATTGCTTGTACGCTTCAAAGTCCTCAACACGGGCCCTTAGATGTGCGAGTTCCTGTCCCTGAAGATTCAATGACACGGAAAGCGCATCATGCGGTGTCGAAAAATTACGAAGCTCCTCTGCTGTCATCGCTTGCGCCTGGCGGTATTTCTTGTTCATAATTTGATCTACAAAATCCTCCCGGAGAGTCTTGACTTCCTTCTGTAGCATTGATACTTCACGACGAAGTGTCTCAAACACAACAGGCGGGGAAATATCTCGGTGGTCCGGAGGGTCAGTATTCTGAGTTCGTCGGTGATCTCCTATCGTTGTCTGGAGCTCCACATGGGCCTTCAGCGACCCGAGGTCTTCTCTAAGGGCTCTTACCTCCGATTTGCTTGCCTTTTCTTCCCAAAGCCAATCAATTCTTTCGTCAGCCTCCAGCGCACGTGAATCCAGTTCCCTCTGTGATGCCTTGTCTCCCAGGGCTTGGTTTAGCTCGTTCCAATTCGCGGCCTGTTGGAGTGTAACCTTGATTCTCTCCTCCCATTGACTGTAGTCCTCCCGTAGCATACGCATCGCTCGTATCAGGCCAACTACTTGCCTCTGTTGAATCACCGTATCAACGGTGTCCAAGGATGCCATGGTCGTCGGTTTGCTGTGAAATGTGTCAGCGAGTTCAGCGAGCTGCAATGGCAGACCCGCAGGATTTTCAGTACTTTTCATTTCTATCCTCTGATTTTATGCAAATACGTTATGGCATTCTTTGTCTGTGCATGATCAGTTTAGCACGAACAAGAACCTGGCTATGTGCTGGTTCCTTCATCGGCAACAGTCCCAGCGGTGGTATTGATGAGTCGTAAATACTCAGTCCTGACACAGCTTTCTGGAACTGTTGGCCCAGGAGCAAACCAATGTCTACGCAGATCCGGTTCATTCTGCCACGATCACCAAAGCCCGTGGCTCCTTCTTCTACGTAACCGACGTCCGCGTCATTGCCAGTGCGGCAAAAGACAACGACACTGAGGCCCGTAGAGGGCATGTCCGAAACATTCCCGCCCTCCGACCTTTCGGTTGGGGTGCTCCCCTGGGGAGGGAGAATGGCTGCGCAATGGGCCGTAATAGATTGCTTCAGGGCTGCCGCCAGTCTTGCCCAGGTCCATTTGCCATCAGTATGCTCAGCGTCCGTGATCAGAATGGTCGCGATAGAAGTAGCCCAAATTCCAGTGGACCATCCAGATAGAGTGATCTCCAATGGCCCACACAGAGCAGTGGTCTCGGAGTTTGTGCTTGTAATTGGCTGGTCAACAGCCGTAAGTTCCCACTCAACATTGACATCACGTGGCAATCCTGAGACACCCACTCGCATGACAGTCAACTCTGGTGATGATAAATCGTTCTCGTCATCCAGAACATGTTTGTCCTGCTTCCCAATGAAGGTAAGTCGCATTGCTTCCAGCAATATGCTCTGGGAAACATCCATTAGCTGTGGCACGACATAGCATATAGCAAGGATGGCGCGTGGCTTGGAACAGCCGTGTGCCAGCAGCACCTCCCGCGCATGTCGCGCGGCAAAAGTGATCTCAGACCACACAAGATCCCTCGCCTGATCATTAGGTGGTTGCTGCCATCGTGGCATTAGAGGAGTCATCGGAAATGGAACCAAACCGATCTGTCCTGATGTAAGGTACAGGTTGCCCACACTACGATCCTCAAGGGACCGAGAATCTTCGAGCCGCTGACACTGTGAGTACGGACCAATGTTGGCAGGAGCCCAGTGACTATAGGATTGAACATGCATAGCAGAGCGAGAAATCGCATCACGACTGGCCGTAATGAGAACAATGCGGCAGTCTTCTTCGAGTGTGTTCACCTCTACGCAGGAACGAGAGGGAGGGTTCAAAAGCCCAAAGATGGTCTGATATCGTTGGTTAATGTCCGGAAAATCGGTCATGCGTTTCAATGTAAGGTGAACGAATACAACATCTCCTCGTATGGCATCTTGAATGTGCTCCAGGATAGCATCCGCCTGTTTCCTCGACGGCTCCAAGGGCAAGGCAATGTTCCACAAGGAGAGACCACCATGGGTTTTGTGCTCATCTACTGCAACGACACTGCAAGACTCTGACGGTGCATTTCTCGCAAACACCATTCGTTCATGGAATCTGCTATCTACTGAGATAGAATTGGCCCAGCCCGAAGACAAAGGAGGGGCTTTCCATGTGGTCTGCTGAGCAATGTGTTCCTTGATCTTTTCCATGAACGCCAACCTCTGTGACTCATCCTGAGGTTTCACTACAGATATTCTCTTGACGACATAGTGAGCAATGGGTGCCATTGGATCCGGCTCCGAGACCTTAATCTCTGCTTCATCTATGACCAGCCGCCCTCGACTAAAGATAGGACAATCAAGCACGATGGTCTCATATTCCCCGCCTTCCCCAGCTTCGTGGAACCCAAACTGTTCATTTAAGTCAGAAAAGCGTGCAATCGTCTGCAAGGTGGCCACGTTCTTTCCCAGATCGCGATCTGGTCGCAGCCCCATGGATGCACATTTGGCCATGATGGCATTGATCCCGGCGTCTGCCAACGCCTCAAGCACTCCACGTTGCGAGTACCGCCAAATTGGGGCGATGGATAACAAGCCGAGCCTTGCACACACACCTTCAACCCGGACTCGCTGGTAGTCACTGAGGACAGCTCCACTGCACATGGCCTCTATTCCTGTGCTTTCCATGCACTCTTTGACAACCCGGAAAAGCTCTTCTACTTCGTCACCTTCCACCGGCTTCGCATGGTCGTAGCCCCGATCCCTGTTTCGAGACCCATCCTTCGACAGCGTGCCGCGGAACAAGGGCACATTCTTGCCGTCCGGTCCAGTTGGGAGACACTGCGGCAGTAGAGTCACTGCCTCATGCCCAATGCTCTGGTACATATATGAATCCACATCGAGGGTGTCGCCGTCGGGACGCAAATTGATCAGCGCCACAATCTGATGACCAGCCGCAATGCATTGGCACATGGAGTAGACAGAGTCTTTCCCTCCCGATACGAGTCCTGCTACCCGCATATTTTCTGCTTTCAATTTCTATTACACACCCAAACTTCCAACATGTCTGCCTCAATAGTAAATACGAGGCCAGTCGTCCGACCCCGATGGCTTCCAACGAAGTTTACAAACATCTTGAACACTGAAATACCCACGACAGACCCGCTCTTGCGCTGTGCACACGGGGTCCCCGGGCAAATAGGCCCCCTCCCCACCCACCGGTCTCGCTCCTTGGGTTGTTCGTGGAATACTATACATTCTTTAATAAATTTTTCATATCTAGTTGTCAACATCATTATTGTCCTCGTTCTCGAAACTGTCGCCGAGATCTTTGAAGGGATCTTGCTTGAGCGTCCATGTGGCGATGCCATTGCGCTTGTCTCGGACGGCAATGAGTTTGAGCATGCTGCGAAACACGAGCCGATCCTGCACACTGTGTCTGAAGTGTCTCACGAGCTCGTCCGTCGTTGCAGTGCCCTCGCGATCCTGGAGGAAATCTTGAAGCTTTTGAACGAGGCGCAAATTGGGATCACTGGTGTCATCCTTCAAGTCTCCTCTACTGATGAGACCGTTGCGCTCCCTGAGAGACCGCAGGAGATCGCGCGACGACATTGGAACCGCTGGGCGTCCGCCACCCGAAGATGAGCCCGCTCCTCGGATTATGATGGGCGAATTCCGACTGTCACCTAAGCCCTGCCCCGCTCTGGTGCCTTCGCCAATCCTCTTGTCCGGTGAGAGGCTAGAGATGGGGGATCCAGGACCCTCCGAAGACACCACTGGCGACACCTCACGTTCCGTTGAGGACATTGCGCGTGAGTGTCGATTCTTAAATAGGGACACAGGGCGCGTTGAGAGCTTTGGTGACTCTTTACGCGCAAAGCTCGTCTGTTCACGGCTGATGCGCTGTTGCTGACCAAAACGCTTGCGACCCGATTCTCCTGAAAGTCCGGTCCAAGTCGGTACACTCACATCACTGCGAAGGCATTGACGGCTGGAGAGTTTCAACGCTGCGGCCGCCTTCTTGGCAGTCATTTCAGCTTCCCTCTCAATAATGGCCGTGTCCCGCTGAGTGGCATCCATGATGCCATCATGATTTACGGCGGAGTGAATGGCATCACTGCCCGAAAAGAGTTCATTCAGAATGTGATCGTCATCCTTGGAATGTGTTGGGTTTTCCCCAGCCTTCTCGACTACGTCATCGGCCGCACTGCTTTCGACGACCTTGCCTTTTACGCCATCAATGTTCTCACCGTCTACCACAGGTGCCTCCATGGTCCTCTTCGCCACTTCGGTGACATTAATGTCGACATTCAGGCCAGTACCGGCGAACATGTCAGAAGTCTCCGTCGTGCGGTCCTCATCTTCATTCAGTCGAAAGAGGTCCTTGATGTCACTTGACTTGAAGAAACGCCGTTGCTTTGGATCCTTCAAAATCCGATGGGTTAAGTATTGCTTGAAGATCTGTCGGTGATAAATCTTTTCCTCTACGGTCCCAGAAGTGATTAGGCGATAGATTGTGACTTGTCTCTCCTGTCCAATGCGCCATGCACGCTCACGTGCTTGGGTATCTGTCTGTGGGTTCCAGTCTGGGTCATATATGAGCACCCGGTCCGCTCCTGTCAGGTTGACTCCCAGACCACCCACGCGAGTTGTGAGCAGGAAGACGAAGTACCGGTCATTCTGATTGAAGCGGTCAATCATGGGCTGCCGGCTCTTGATACTGACCGTCCCATCCAGTCGCATATATCTATAGGCTTCTCCAGACACGAAAGATTCCAAAATATCGAGCATTTGTCTGGTTTGCGTGAAGATCAGGACCCGGTGGCCCTGGCTCTTCCATACCCGAAGTAAGGTAGCCACGACCTGTAGCTTCCCGCTACGCTCAATAGCACCATAGTCCAGAGGAGCGGTCGGTAAGCGGTTGCCGTTGATGTCCAGGTGGCGTAAATCTGCATGGTTACATATCTTTCGGAGCATAGTAATACCATACAACAGATTCAGCTCTCCTTCCAAGATCTTGCCCACATGTTCTGATTCCAGAAATGAGTTGTAGTCCTCCCGTTGGTGTGGCGTCAGCTTGCAAAAAAGAACCTGTTCATTCTTGCTTGGGAGATGAATAGCAACATCACTCTTCATGCGTCGAAGGATATAGGGGTGAATGGCATCCCTCAAAACACAGGCGCATCTATAGGCCGTCTGGACCTCAACAGACGATGCATTCACATAACCGCCCTGGTTGATTGGTACCGCAAACTCTGTCAAGAACACAGGTAACGTTCCCAGTTTGCCAGGGAACACAAAATCAAACAGACACCAAAACTCTTTCAGATTGTTCTGAATCGGGCTGGCAGACACGATAAGTCGGTGAGAGGTCTGAAAGGACTTGCAGGTAATGGTGATGCCTGCATCTGGGTTTTTGATCTTATGGCCCTCGTCAAGAACGACGTAGTCCCATTTGATGGGTAGAATGATGTCCTTGAATCTTCGAACAGACTCGTAGGTAGTGATGAGAACATCACCTTGCTCGGCAATGGATGCGATCAGATCTTTGCGATCCTCGCCTTTGTATGACCCGCTCACATGGAAAATTGCCACTCTGAACGGAGGCCACCACTTATGAAACTCGCGTACCCACTGTGACATGACAGTGGCGGGGCACACAATGATCACAGGGCCCAGGCCTCGCGATGATGCGTAGCGGGGGCTACCTTGGCGAGAGTACTTGAGGGAGGCTAAAAACGCAATGACCTGCACAGTTTTACCCAAGCCCATTTCGTCACCGACGATGCCTCCGACAGATTGCTGATGAAGCTCCCAAAGCCACTTGACACAGACTCTCTGATAATCGAAAAGTTTGTCCCAGATGTCACCAGGCACCTTGAATCGGTTGTCCACGTAGGTGTCCAGCAATGGGCCTTCTTGATATTCCTCCAAGGTGTCATCATGATCACTGTGCTCCTCTGCGGAATACTCATCACCGCCGTCGGCTCCGGTGGTCATTTCCATTCGCCGCAGGGTGCGACGTTCTTCTCGACGATTCCAAATCCACTCCTGGAGACGCTTTTTGTAGTCATCTATTGACGCGTCGTCAACGACCAGGGACGCCTGGAACTCTACCTCTTCCTCTTCGTCGGAGAGCGAGTCCTCTACCTCCTCTGAAAGATAGTGGGTGTCATCTTCAGAATCTTCTGCGTCTGCATCAACTTCGTAGACATCGTCATTGTCATCGTCAGCTTCGTTCCTCGTCGAACCGGGAGCTTCGGCCAATTCACTAAGCTTTTCTTTGGCACGAAGAGCGGATTCGCGTGTGCTGTACGAGACGAATTTTGTCGGGTCGAAATGGCCGTCTTCTTTGCTTCCGTTCCTTTTTTCAACTTTCTTTTTCTTTGAAGACCTTGTTCCTAGAGATGCAGTGCGTTTCTTGCTTGGTCTGTTTGGCCTAGGCGATGTGCTTTGGTCTAATGGTGCCCGGTCGCTCTTCTCTTTGCGTGCCTGTTCCAAAAGGGTTTTTCTTCCCTTGTTTGCTCTCTCGCCATCCAAATTTCTGGCAATACTAACTGGTCCCAGTGGCTTGGTCACATCTCGTGTTGGTGCTTGTTCGACAAGTCTCTCTTTTCGAGCCACAATGTCGTCTATGTGCGAGTGGTATTTCTCAATCTCACCTTTCAACTGTTTCCGATCCGAATACAGCTGCCTGAGCTTTAAGGTGTCCCTCTCACTGAGGAAAAGCAACTCTCCAAGCTTCTTAATCTCGTCATTTACCTTACGCAAGCTTTCTTCCTGTTCGTCCAACTTCCTAACGACTTCTCGATATTCCCGCTTAAGAGCCTTCCGCTCGGCTCGGAGGCCCTCCTCCGCTGCCTTGTGTATGAGACTTTGCTCATAGGCATGCTGGTCAGAGACTCCAACACCAAGCTCACGAAGCTCCTGGTCGACCTCGTCGCTGTGATTCATGTCTATTAAGGACGCAGGGTGAAGGATTTATTCTTTAGATTATACGAGTATATCATGTGGGCCCATCACATTGCGTGACGTTGACGCTCACCATTGCGTGATTGTTCCATTCATCAGTCTGAGCGACGTCAAACAGCCATCTATGCTTACGAAGAGCAGGGCATTATCATTGCGATCTCCTTCTTCCAGCCACAACTCTTGTACCAGGCCAGCGGACCGTGTCCACACTCCGTGGGGAGCTGTGTCGGTGTGTGCGTTGCGGGTCCTGAGCTTGGGGGGGCCGGAAGGTGCAAGTGTCAGCGAAGGACTCCAGGGGGTGGGGTGTGGAGATGTATAAAGGGCCCGAATTTTCTTGGTGAGCCGAAGACCACTGACCGGAACTGGAGAATCCCCCCTCTCGCACTTCTTCTTGGAGGAAAAATTGATCTGCATCCCCCCCCGGGGGCTTGACAAATTTGCTTCGGGTATTTGTCAAATCTTTGCGTATACGTAGTCGGCTTGGTAGCCCACAGATTCCGGTATGGCACGGTGGGTGTTGGTAGTAGTGGGTAACATGAGGGAGTGCCACCCCCCCCCCGGGGAGGGGTTGTCAACTCACGATTTGGCAAGAATTGCTTCGGGAAGATCTGTTCAGTTTCATCAGCACACTAACTTGGAGCTGCCTCTGCGGGGCCAATGGGGGAGAAGTGGGGGCCTTAAGTCACATCATACTCGATGCTTGAATGCTCCAAATGCCCAATGTGAACGGAACACCATGTCGTTTCTTACAAAAAAAGCTATTTCAATGGCAGGACAATATTAAGCAAGAAATGGACATCATAAATCCCTAAACCCACTATCTATACCGGGAACAACCTGTAACAGCGCCTCTTTTCCACTGTTTCGTTTGGAGTGGGAAAGGTTTCACAATGACCACAGATCCAGCACTGGCCTTCGACTATGACAATAGCGAAGAATGGAAGGCATTCCTGAACAGGCTGGAGTTTCCAGGAAACCCTACAGAGGCGCAAATCCTGAAGGCAAAGAGAAAATTTTACAAGAGGCATGTCGATCCCAACTATGAACCTTCTCCAGGGACCGGCTCCACGGATACGGAGATCCGTCAACGTCGCACTGAGGGATCATCGACAACCGAGCCACCAAGGCAAGAGCAGTCACCAGGTCAAGGGCAGTCACCAAGGCAGGAGCAACCGCAAGCACGTCAAGGGACCACGGAGTCTGGCAGACAGCACACCCATGCAAGGAACGATGAGAGCGTTTCAATTGGACCTCTAAACACCAGAGTCCTGTACCGCCAATTCAAGGCCGATCCCATGCGGGCCGTGACATTTGCTTGCGACATATGGGTTCTTTGCAATGCTGCTCTCTTGATTGTCAACCCATTGTTCTCTTTTGCAGAAGGCTTTGAGCTATTCAAGAACTTGATCAAGGGAGCCTTCTTGAACTATCTTATCTGTGTCGTTCGGACCCACGGATGGCCGATGTCGCATCCCCAAGGTTTTATGGCCTACCTTGAAGCTGTCAAAGGGGACTTGAACTTCCATTATCTGCTTTTCTGTTTCGTTTGGCTTATCGGATCGAACAGTACCGTGCTTTTGGCGATTGCACCCCTAGTAATTTTCACGGCCTATGGATTCTCCGGCCACTGCAAGCGCTACCTGGTGGCTGGGTGGCCGAATGTACATCGTTCGCTGATCCCATACCACGATTGGCTAGCGAGCAAGCAGCAGGAAGCTCTCGGCATTGTGGCGTCCGTTGAAGTTGCACTTTGTCCTGCCATCCTGCTTTTTGTTCTGTTTGGATACTTTTCAATCCTATTTTCCATTCCCTATTTCCACTTCATGCGATTGAGGTATCGCTACTCTGCGTTGACGCGTCTTCAGATGCAGCAGCTGGGCCACCATATTGATGGCCTGGCCTACTCCCAGAACTGCCCCGAAATTTTGCGCCGCGGATGGATGCAGATGCGTAACTGGTTGCGTCGCGCAAGCATTCCCTAAAGAAACCCTATCATCCCATATATCCATGCGTCATACTTTACCACCTGGTAGAGGACCTTAGCAGAGAAACTAACAAATATCACTGTATATTCATCGTAGTCTTTAGTATTCGATATGGCCCTGTCGCTCTCACTGAATGACACATTTGCCATCCTTTTCCTTTCCTTCCTTACCTTCCTTGCCGTTGGCCTCCAGTTCCTTCTCCATTCGATCCAGGATGGCCTCGAACGATGGCCGCTTCGTCCGATCATTATCCCAACATGCCTCAATGAGAGCCGCGATGGCCTTGTCCTTGACGCGAGAGATAGGGGGACGGTAGCCCTGGTAGGCGGCTTTCCGAGCGATTTCGACAATCTCTGGACCGTGGACCCCGCAGAAGGGCTCAATACCGGCAAAGATGTACCAAACGATCAGGGCAAATGAGTATACGTCCGTTTTTTCATCGACAACTTCTTTACGGAAGCACTCGGGGGACATGTAAATCAGCGAACCAACTCTTTGTGCTCTATGCATATCCTTGTATCCCGACAGACATCCCCGTCGCGCCTTACCAGTGTCTTTCTCCATAATGAACCCCAAGCCGAAATCTGCAATCTTGATGGTCTGAGCCTTGTCAAACAAAAGATTGGCAGGCTTCAGATCGCGGTGAATCACCTGGGGGTTACACTGGTGCAGGAAATTCATACCCAGAAGAATATCCTTCATAAAGCGGAATGCCTGCCTTCTGGGGCAAAGCTTGGCATCGACTGACAACTTTTCAAGATACTGGTCCAGAGTACCACCGGGCATGTACTCTTCAATCAAAAGTGGCGGATTCTTCGCAGAGCACGCTCCCAGGAACATCACCAGATTGGGATGACGCAGAGTGGACATCAACGCGATCTCATTGCGCAAAATGTGCACAAACGTGGCGTTCAGCTTGGCGTTCTCGTTGGCACGCAGTTTCTTGATGGCAACGTCCAAACCTCTCCATTTCCCTTTAAAAATTTCACCGGCTCCTCCGTAGTCGATCATCTCTCGGATGCTGAGTTGCATGGGATCAACTTCCCATCCTTCTGATACCCCACGTTCGTACAGATTGTCATTTTCCGCTTCCGCATTGATTGTGTGCGTTGATCCTTCTCCGTCATTTGAAAGGGTGGGATCTGAGAGAGTCAGACCGTCCGCAGACGGTGGATGGCTCACAAAAGGTGCTTCCTGGACATCCTCCTCGGCTCCATGCCCCATAAGATACTCTTTGACCGCGTTGTGCTGTCCACTTTGCGCATCGCGTAGTGGTGTACCACCCCAGCGATCCTTGGCATTGATGTCAGCTCCCGCTTCAACCAAAATCTTACAGCAGTCCATGTTGCCCTCCGCAGCGGCCAAGTGCAATGCCGTCCGACGATCGTAGTCCGGAGCACTGGGATCTACGCCAGCCCTCAGCAGTTCCCTCATCCTAATAGTATCGTTCTTCGTAGCTGCGATCAGAAGCAAAGCGGACGCATCCATGGAATCGGTTATCTGCCCAAATGACTCTCGCGGGGGGAGCTGGGCACCAACACTCAGAAGGTAGTCCACCACTGATTGGTGACCACTGCGGATTGCATCGGCAATGGGCGTACCTTTCCATCGATCCTCAGCATCGATGTGTGCACCACGCTCCACGAGCAGTTTGACGGCATCTAGGTGACCCTCCGAAGCGGCCAAATGAAGGGCAGTCCTGAAATCATAATCACCTCTGTTGACATCGGCTCCAAGGTCCAGTAACATTGACAAGCGCTTCACGGATCCAGCCGCGGAAGCGGCGCACAATTGCGATGCAAGATTGGAGTCAACATCGTTCTCTCCTTCCGCAGTCTCACGTAAATGTGGGGTGTCACCGGCCTCAAATGCTTCCTTGGCACCGCATTTAGCTAGGTATTCTGCAACATCAGCAAATCCTGATCTCTTGGCCTCGTTCAGGGGCATAGAGTTCCATCGGTCCACTGCATTCACATCTGCGCCCTGGCTAACCAAGAATTTTACAGCACCGAGGTTACCCTCCGCGGCCGCCCAATGCAGTGCAGTACGCCGATCAGAATCACGCACCATCACATCAACATCGTCCAACATTACTTGCATTTGTTCGACATCGTTGCGGACCACAGCTTGGAAATATGCTTCTATGCGCCCAGCTTGCACGTCAAGGCCCGGATCTGCAGTCTGTCTCATCAATGCACGATCTCGCATGGTGGTGCCTGGCAGCTTGTCAGAACCCTCGTCGTTGACTACCGGGCCCGGAGCGGGCATGACATCTTCCAAGTACTTAACTACGGCCTCGTGACCACCTCTGCGAGCGTCATCCAATGGTGTGCCACCCCAGCGATCCTCAGCCCTCGGGTCCGCACCCTGGATGATGAGATACTTGATCACATTTTCATGTCCTTCAGATGCGGCCAAGTGCAGGGGCGTGCGCCGGTCATAATCATCAAAGTTGACTCCAATGCCCGCGGTCTCGATGTAGAAACGCAAAGTTTCAAGGTCGCCTTCGTAGGCGGCACGGCACATCTGCGCCGTCAAGTTGACTGGCTCTTGCTTTGAGGTCGATCTGGCAGACACGGACCGTAGTGAGAGTGAGCTCACTGACAAAGCGTCCTCTACCATTAGACCAGATTTCTTAGTGGAAGAATTCTGCCGCGACAGCTGCAAAGGCGCCTGGCTTACTACAATTTCCAGTCCCTGGGACTTGAACAAACCCACAATTTCTCCGCGGCGCAGCCGCAGGCAAATATCTAGGGGGGACTCACCGTCATCGTTCAGGATGTGAGGGTCCGCACGATTATCGAGCAACAAACGTGCAACTTCCAGCCGACCCTTAAGAGAAGCAATATGGAGTGCTGTGTTTCCGCTGTAGTCTGACGCCATGACATCTGTACCCGCCTGCAAGAGCCTCGTAATCGCGTCGGTATCTCCCTCAACCACTGCATACAAAAGCTTCGATACTGCTTCTCGATCTTCGGCCGGTGAACTGAGAACCTTCGGGATCTTGGGTCTATCATCTCCGTTAGGTGTACCACTATTACTGCCATTTGAGACAGCAAGACCATTAGGTGCCATTTCCTCTGTCATTTAGTTCTCCGCTTCAAACCCGCATCTTATTCTTTAATCAAACCGAACTGATTATTTCTGTCTAGTGCTACGTATTTAGAATAGTAAAACAAGTATAGAGGAAAAATAACACGCTCAAGGATACACCGATTGTCCGGCTCCCAAGAACCTTGCTAAGACGTCTCCATTTCATTGTACGGAGACAAACAAGGTCTCGCTGCACGCTCTTTCGTCTCTCTACGATTTCCTTACACCCCTTCCCCCCTCCCCCCACGCAAGCATTACCAGTAACCCAGTGGTGTTGGGTTATATAGGGCGCAATTCCCCGCAAGCCCACTTGGTTTCGACAATTTCCCTCATACCACCCCCCTTCAGAAGGTTCTTTTTTTGTTCCTTTCCTTCCTCGCGCCCTTCGTTCTGACCGCTTGCGGAAGAGGAGGAGTCACAAATGCGAAGGGCCCCGGCCCGTTCGTGCAGTTCCATCTTTGGGTCGATCAGGTTTTTGTGCGCGGTTTGCTGCGGACATTCCGTAAGTACTACTCGGTGGTGTTCATTTTGTTGATCTGGTGGTGCATGGAAAGTTCAAACACAAGAAAGAGGGGGTGGTTCTTCAGCACCTTTAGAGATGTACAGCAAGATATGTTTTCCTGCATTGAAAATTTCGGGCACGCTACGGTTGCTGACAGGCAATAACCAGTAGATTAGCAATCACCAGTAGATCAGCTACATTACTGTCCACCAAAGGGTAGTTGCCCATTCGGAATTCACGAAAGTCGTCGAGCGTAGTTCTTGTCGAACAGGGTGGCACATCAAACCAGCAGGGTCGATCAATGTATCGCCTGGACATCCATACAGCATCCACTGTCTAGGACATGTCAGTTGCAGCTGAGTGTTCAGCTGCTAGTCACTGATGGCACCCTTCATTTCAGGAAACTCCTCCTGAGGGCATATTTCTTGAGCACAGGTGAAGACCATGTAGAATGCGCGTAATCACTATCTGTCAAAAATGATGTCCAAGTTCCCGGTTCGTGCGCTTTTCACCTAAGTAACCCTCCCCGCGAGCGCTCCGGCACACAACCTTGCAACTCGTGATTACCGAACTCCATTCTCGCTTCCGAACACCCCTTTTCAAGGGCGCTCTCCTATTCACGGTCCGTCCAGGCGTTCCATTGTCGCTCATCACTTTCTCGAGTCGGTGGCTAAAGAAGGCAGTAAACGTACTGGCAAATGCACTTCGGTTGGAGCCGTTCCCAGTTTGGGCTGTTGCAGGAGAGTAGCACAGAAGCATCTTTTGACCAAGTCGTCATCGCTTAGTGCAGCAGCTGTCGATTGTGTGGGCCGTCAAATGTATGGAAGAAGTGTTTATTCGGCCGTTGTGAATCATCACAAAGCAATCGACTGAGGACAACCACAGACACCTCAGGCCAGGACCTTTCCAGCAAAACCGACCAGGTCACTCACAAGTGAAAATTCAAATTGAGTAAAAAGCTCCCATTCTGCCGCAGTTCCTCCCCACTGCTGAGTTGCTGTCGTGGCCATAAAGCCCTCGTTATCCGCAAACACTTTTCATCATACCTGATTGAGCAGGTTGGGAAACTCTCCCCCCAACCCCTCCGGGCCGGGCCCCCCGGGGGGGGGGGCCTTGCACAGATAGCAGCTTAGTAAGAGAATTGATTTGTGATCGAAGTGATGACCAATATAAGCCGAGCGGGTCGCAAAACTGTGCAAGTGACTATGTCTCGTTTCCTTCCAAAGATTCACTCAAAGGAAGCTGCAACTGCCCAAAAGCACAGGATCTCAAACTTACGTGCGCATACAAGATCATGGCCCATGGTGTCGGAGGACTTTGTCTTGGTAGATCAAGGCGTTAATACATCTAGGCCTGCATACCTATCAGCCGGGACCATCCAATCTCGTGTACCCTGAATTTGGATAATCTCGTATGTGGCTGACATGTTGTGGATGTCGAGTAGGAAAAGGAGTGGCTGATCCTACCGGAGACAGATTGGGGTGACATGGGCTGCAGTACTCCTTGATTCGAAACGCCCATCTTGCAGACTGTCATGACCTGTTGTTGCACTAAGTGCTCAATGCCCAACAGACGTGACATGCAAATAGAATGGTTGGCCATCTCTTTCAACGGCAAACGCAGGCACAGGGAAGAACAGAGAGGGAAGCCCCAGCCAAACAAACAAGCTGGCGGTTCCGACGTCCGCAATCTAAACCAGTACTCTTCAGTGCGTTCCCAGGGGAGCCCCCACTATTCGTGATCAGGGGCGGAGGGAGATTCCCTCGCCACCAAAACTGTATTCTGTGGACCCCCATTTTTTTTTTTCGCCGTTCTTAAAATGAACCCCTCATAAATGTAATTAGGGAGATTAACGTTGTAAATTACTATTATGAAGGGATCAGTTATATTCAGAAGACTCCCCTTTCTGGAGGAGGGGGGAGGGTGTTCAAAGGGAGGGTCAGGTCGGCTTTGGACCTCTCCCCTGCCCGCTCCACACACACCCCTTCCTTCCCAACTTGTGTTAGCACTCGCGTTCATGAATTTCAGAAGCAGCGCGCGACAGATCGACCCAAAACATTTGCCATCATCCGGTGATTTCACAGGACAACTACCAGCACATTCAATATGGCTGAGCAGTCACCAGCATAAGAAATTCTCTTCTACTTACCTTTTCCCTCGGAAATTTTGCAAGCCAGACAAAGACACGCTATCATGCTTTCTGAGGCTACTTTGTTGGCATACTTGACAAGAGTCAACTTGGGTTCTCATGGGAAGAGAGGTTTTCTGTTCTCAAAACTTCGCTCTAGAAAACACTTGCTATCGACTGCCAGCCAAGCACAGGGGTACCCCCTCCCATTTCCCTGCCTTGTGAGCCACAGTCGATCCTGTGCGGTTTACCGTTTTATTGGGGGCCGAGCATCAAAAGTACCTTAGTTTTTCCTCGTTGAAGTTTTTTTCTTCAACCGCAGGTGACGGTGGTCCGTATGAATAGTTAATGTATGGATCGAAATCTCCCCTCGGAGGTGGGGGGTGGGGGGTTGCGTGTTTCCATACAGCTACTTGCTTGCGAGTTGGCCTGGGATCGTCCATCGTTGGGGAGGGGGGGAACGCCAGCGATAGCCAATCAATGGCCGCAACACAATAGGCATTCTACAGAAGGATCACGGGATTTCTGTGGGTGTGTGATGCTTCCAATGGGTTCAAATCTGCACAGCACCATTTCCGCTGTACTTGCGCCACACGCAGCGGCCTTTGCCAGCAGTGCATCAGAACGGCTGGGGCAGGCTGAGAGACTTTGGACACCAGCGTGCGTACAACAAAATCCTCTGCCCAGTACATGTACGGGGGCGCACAACTATGGGTATTGTCCATTTACGTATGCGCTCAGCACGACAAGACAGCAGGAGCACGGTGCAAAGAACTCATAAATATTTCTCGATAGCATCCCGACACACCCACATCACCGCAAAAAAGAGCCACCCCGGCTTCATGTAAGGGGGCGCATAGAGGCAAAAGGCAGAAAAAAAGAAAACTGTGTCCGTTGCCCGTGTCTCAGTCACCCGGGGCAGGCCTTTTGTTATCTTTTTGTTTTTGGTTTCGTGTGGCCTTTTGTTCCAGACCAGAGGCGAGTTAGGCAGCTGCGACGACAACGTGTGGGGGCGGGGGCGTGCCCTACTACACACACATAGCCGTTGGGTTCGATTGCACATTTTCTGCTCTCGTCGGTTACGTGCAGGCGATGAAATGTGCGGGTGTGAGATACGGAGGCTGGAGGACGCAAACAATGGGAACACGCTGACAGGACAGTACAGTCCGCTGACCTATTTTTGGTGAGTGGTCTTACCATTAGCATGAAGCAATGACCAGTCACAACGCCACATCGTTGGAAGGCTCGAACGGGTGCGCAAGAACACATACACACACTCACTCACTCACTCACTCACATACATATAGAATGTCTGCACCAAAGCCGCAACCTTCTCCCTACGAGGGATTCCACCGCTTCCAGATTGCCAGCGTCACCTTTGACGTGCCAAGCCGCTACACAGAACTGGAGCCCATTGGACGGGGTGCGTTCGGACAAGTGTGCTCGGCACTGGACACCATCACCAATGAACGGGTAGCCATCAAGAAGGTCCTGGAGCCCTTCAGAACGCATGTTCATGGCAAGCGGACGTTCCGGGAACTGAAGCTTTTACGCAGCATCCACCATGAGAACATTATTAACCTGCGGGACCTCTTCACCACGCAGTCGACGCTGGAAAACTTTTCCGACGTCTACATTGTTACAGACCTAATGGGTGCCGACTTGAATGAAATTATCAAGTACAACCAGCTGACCGAGGAGCAGGTGCAGTTCTTTGTCTACCAAGCCCTGCGTGGTCTCAAGTACATCCACTCTGCGGGTATTATTCATCGGGACCTTAAGCCGTCCAACATTGCGGTCAATGAAAATTGCGACCTCAAGATTCTGGACTTTGGCCTCGCTCGCATCTACGAGCCGGAAATGACCGGCTACGTCGCCACCCGGTGGTACCGTGCCCCGGAAATTATGTTGTCGTGGCGTCGATACACAGAGGCTGCTGATGTGTGGGCCGTGGGTTGCATCATGGCGGAGTTGCTGCGTAGCGGCCCGCAATGCCGCCCCTTGTTTCCGGGCCGGGACCATGCTGACCAGTTGCAGCGCATTGTAGAGATTCTGGGACGTCCTGGTGACGATGTGATCAACAAGATTCAATCGCAGAAGACGCGGGACTTTGTCAAGCGCATGCCGCACATGCCCGGACGGTCATGGAAGGAGCTCTTCCCCCAGGCTAGCCCCCTGGCCATTGACTTGCTGGACCGTCTGCTGACCTTCGATCCGAGCCACCGCATCACGGCCACAGAGGCCCTGGGCCATCCGTACCTTGCCCAGTACCACGATGAGAACGACGAGCCCACCGCCCCGCCGTTCGACGACTCGTTCGAGAACAAGGAGGCAGATGCTGAAGAGTGGAAACGCCTCACTTTCACCGAAATCCAGTCCTTTATGCACGAGCATGCCAACGGGGGCGTCGATTCCATGGAGACGTAATTGCATAGTGATATTCGCATACAGCAGACGCTTATCCGGACATGTTTTTTTCAAATGCTACATAGAGAATTAAAGAACGTAGGCAAGTTCAACATGGACTTTCCAAACTGTACATGCAAACACAATCTCTTCTCCCCTTCCGCCCCCCATTTTGCAGCAAAGACACACTCTCTCCATTTGACTCCCAGCCACTTCACCGCTGCGGGAATCGTGGGCGAAAAAGAAATTTTACAGCTTCGACGTGATGGCAGTGGTACGGCCCAGACTTCAGCGACATCAGATGCGTCTCACGTCATTCAAGTAGAGTCATGTCTACGGCTGTGTTCCACCAGCCCTTGCGAGATGCGGTGGTTTCGACCGACAACGTCGCCCACTCTTGCATGGTGCGCTTGGACTGATGGCCAGATTGTGGCATCCACTTAGGGGTTCAATACACCGGTTTCGGAGCTCCAGAAAGTATTGGACGGGTTCAGACATCCTACAGTACTCAGAGAAACGGGATTGACATTTTCTAACCCTGACTACAAAGTAATTCGCGCAGATGCTAGAAGGGACCCACGGGGCCTAATTGCCGCGCGACGCAACGGCACATGATTGTGGCGCTCTCTACGACGTCACAATGTATCCCAGCGTCGCTGCTGGGTCTGTCGAAGTATTGGGTAAGTAGATTAAAGCTTATGTACATGAAGTGATCCTAGTGGGCATGTCATGGTGTGACAAAGGTGGCTAACCTTTACGTGGTGATTCAGTTTTCCTCTTTCCCTCTGCAGCCGAACACTTGAGGCGTAAAGGCCTTTGAAAGAATACGTTGATGATGAACCTCTTACGCATACACTTTACAGCACAGTTTATGTCCTTTCAGTTATGTCTTAAAAATGCCAGCATGCGCAGCAAATTTGGTGATCTGGGAACCTTCTCGGGGGTGGTGCAAGCGAGAGTCCCTCGGCAGCACTGGGGCAATCAAGGGGTTTGAGTGCCAGCCGTATTCGTGTGCCGTTGTTGCCGGATCGTCGTACTTCTCCACCGGAGGGGCCACCATTCGCTTTAGTGTCTCGTAGAATCCTGGATCCTCGACATCGTGGGCGGCCATTGAGTCTTGGGGCTTGGGTGGCAGGTAGTGAAGAGACTTGGGGGTTGGTTTGTAGGCGGTGAAAGGCCGGAAAAAGGCGTCTTCTTTCTCAATCGTTTCCCTCAGGATCCTCTCCTTCTTGACCTGATCAAGACCCTCCTCATTGGTCATGGCTATGCTTTGGATGATTTGTTCAAACTCCACGGTTTGCTGGGATCCAAGGTGCGGAATCGAATGGCTCAATGATGGCATACGTACTCCAAAGTACCACCACCCGTCCCCACCCTCCTTGTTTCCAATCAAACCCGCCCGCCGAGAAGAGAGATTTTTTGGGTGCCTATAGCGCGAGTGTCGCCTGGCGGGACACGGGTTTACGTTGGTCACCGTCAAATCTTGCCAACCTTTCCCCCAATTCTTCCCTGCCCCCTTTCTTTGTCTCCTTTTTCCCCATGCCGTTGGGACAAACGTTTGCTACCCCCCTTGTGTGCACAGTCAAACGCGGACACGGGGAACCAACCTGCCTTGGCAACTTTGTGCGAAAAAGCCAGCTGGTTCAATGGGACCTTCCAGGAGCTTGCAGCACTAGCATAATCTTCCCACAACCATCCCAACCCCGCAACAGTTTTTACGTTGACAAGACCCCCCCCCTTCACTCGGGGAGAAAAAAAAAAGCCTCCCCCATTAGGGGCCTGCCTGTAGTGAAAATACCGAATTTGAGAAATCTGGGGGTCTCACTATGGACGGTCACAGATCAGAATCCTGTCAACCGATTTCGAAGATTCGAAAACATGGAACATGACAAGATATGATAATTTACACTTGTGTATGTTTAATTATCATGTTTATGATGCATGTCCAAAAAAATTGCAAAAAAAAAAGAAGCTTGGAAATTCCGAGCAGGGTGATTCGAACATTCTATACTGTGGCGTTGCTGGTGGTCTCTAAGTGCAATTTGAGGCACTGTTTGGTGGTAGTTCCTGCCTGTGACGTATATCGGGGCGGGTCTCTCGTTTCTTCCTGTTCTGTGAGTCCCTCTCCACTCCGACGGGGACTGCGTTGAAAAGGAAGAAAAAAAAGAAGAGTGGTTACGATACGGTGGATTGAGACTCTTCAAGGTCATCTACTGTTTCTTAGGTTTTACGGTATGCCAATGCGTAGAGTGGACTTTCGTGGCCCTACACCCCCTTCTCACCCCCCTCCCCGGGGCCCCTATTGGTAGTCTTTGCCCAACGCGCCGGCCGCTTAGCCTCTTGCGTTGGGCGCCTCGTGTGGCTGCACCTTCAGCGGGTTGTGAGCATTGCATCGGTGCGGGGGGAAGGGCGAGCTGGTGAGATCCCGTGTACGGACCGAGAGGTTTGGCCATTGTTGGCGCCTGGGCCCGGCCCATCTTATGCCTCGCTATTCCCATGAGGTTCGTCCACTTGTCATCCACATCACTGTCCACAATTTGAGGACAGCGAAGTTTGCCACGTAGATGGGTATAGCACTCGGCGAAGCACGCTTCCATTACAAAGTTGGCCAGGTGGGATTGCCTGCGCGGATCCTGCAAGAGGTATCGGTCCAGCATGACAGCTACAGTATGACCCATACACTGTGCCAATTGCTCCAAATAGGCCCTCTTGTTGCCACTTCCCGTGGTGTCGATGAGTCCGACCGCATAGGTCACGGCTAGGTGCCGCACCTTATGGCTGGTCATCTTACATTCACCACCAGAGAGCTCCTCCACGCAGTGCTGGAACGCAATGGCAACCGATTGATTGCATACCCGACAGTGCTCACGGGACTTGACTGGATCAGCGCGGGCAGGGCAACGTGAGCACTGCAAAGGAAAGAGGGGCAATTTGAGCCTGAGCCTGTCGTTCCGCGCCAAAAAGAAACACCGTTCCCTTATGCGCCTCTGCAGCTCGGGCACAGACCGCAAAGATCCCTGCGTGGACTTCGGGTTCGGGCCGTGGAGGGCCAACGCCTCAGGAAAGACCGAATCCGGAGCGGCCACCGGCAACACAATGCGAATGTACCAAGCAACTATTTTGGCCAGTTCCTTGTAGAGCCATGTGCGATCAATGTACTTGCGTTTGAAACAGCTTGTCTTGATCCTGGCGGGCCAATAGATATGACCACCTATCAAAGGACGCATCGCTTGCTCCGCTGCTGTGGCTCGCTCAAAGGATCCGACTAGGGCGGCACGCAGGATGCTCTGCCGCGGGAACCCCGTCCCCATGACCTGAGTAAGGACATGTTCTTGGATCCTGCGGCTGAGACTGATGAGCTGCTGCACAGGCGATGGTGGTGGCACATACTGTACATTCTCGTCACGCACACAATTGGCATCGCTACCAAAAGACAGAAGGTGATGCAGGAGCGTGCGGTTATCGTCATCGAGCAAGCGACCCATGCCATCAGGGTGATTGTTGATGCTCTTAAAGAAGGGCATGAGGAAATGGTGAAGTGACTTGTTTAAGTACTCATCGAGCCCTTTGAATCCGTCCCTGGGGATCTTGCCGGTCGCAAGGGCGCGCTCATGAGAAGAGCAGTACGTGTCTACCAACTTCCTCTGATTGTCCAGATTTCTGAGGGCAAGCTGCAAATCGCTGATACTTTTGTTCCACTGGGCCTGGATACCAGACGCCTTCATTATTTGTGCAACTGCAGCGTGGCGGTTTAGTGCGGTGCTGCCATGGTGGCTTCCACTGCTGCGACCATGGTTAGCAGGTGCTTTCATGAGGCGCACAATGTCTCTCAGTGCCTTGCTGACGTTGAGAACACTGCGCACACTGCCTGCCAAAGTACGCGGCATCTTGTAGAGCTTGCGGAGGAAGGAGTCACCCTGGGCGTAAGAGACAACAATGCGGCGATAGTATCGGCGAAATTGAATGTGTTTATCCTTGTGCGCTTGCTTGAACGTATCAAATGCCCGCGACAGCGACTGCTTCAATTTCAATTCAATCCACTGGGTAACCATACCATTATCGTAGAATGGCCGCAATAGCTGCCTTGGGTCACGCAAGAGTGTATCAGTCATCGACGGTATGTAATCATGGACCCGGTGACAGTAGAGGAGATAGCCACGCACATCTGCAAGATGCGCTGAGGTCGTCTTACGGGGTTCGCTACAGGCAAATGCCAGCAGTACCTGTCGAGGTTGGGATGCCTTCTCGGTGTCTCGCTTTTGCTTGCGCTGCCACCACTCATGCCAGCCATTGCGTCGCAGAGCCACGGTGACAATGGTACCGATTCCATGCCATAGTGTCTCCACCCACTGTTGGAGCCAGGCAACGTGACCTCCCTGGGCCGTTGTGGTGCCGTCGATTAGCGACTCTGGTTCTACAATCATGTCAAAGTCTGTGTTTGGCAGTCTGAAGACCAGCGAAATCGGAACTAAGACACGCGCCACAGCCGAGATACCGTCCACTAATGTCTTGTCCATGTCTTCATCTTTGTCCGTTCTGTTGTTTTCTTCAGATGCGTCTTCTCCATCGGCGAGTACGGATTCGTCGCCATAGTCAGCGTCCAAGATCTCCTCTTGCTCTTGTGCCTCATCCTTAGCCTCGGGCTGCGGGTGGTACGCCATCAGCTCAGAATGTAAGTCAATCGAGGGTAACGGACACCGTCCGGTAGAGGTTCCCTTGGGAAGCATGCAAGCATCAACCTGCTCCTGGTGCTCGATCTCAAGCAGTGCTTGGTCTAAGCGTTCCACATCTTGTTCAAACCCTGGGTCGCTTCGCAGACTCTTGATGCGCCCGCGGCGATTAATCTCGCCGACGGCGGCGCCAACGTCCACTGCCGGTGTCTTTTCGTAGGATAAGTCAGCAGTGCGATCGTTCATTTGAATGGAATGGTAGTAAGCCCGGTGCAGCTCGTAGTTGTGCTGAAGCAGGCCAGACTGTTTGACACTACGAGACTGGAGCTTGCGAGCACACTTGGAGCCCATGTGAATTGGTAGCATTTGTCCATCTCGCACGGGCGGCGCCACGTCCCGAGATGCCCAATATTGGTGCCATGCTGCCCAATTGACCACCCGAAAGAGACCATCCAAGTCCTTGGTGGTCATTGGTTGCCCTTCTTCGGTCAGGAACAAGTTCTCAGCTCCTTTGAACCCCTTGTCCTGTCCCAATAGGGCCGGATGTACATATTTGCAGTAGACACGAAGCACACGCGACACAACTGGAGGAATGGGAATCTCGGTGGCATGTCCGGCCAAACAGTTCTTGTGCTCAAGGGGCATGTCCACAAAGCTGACCATTTCGCGATCCAACGTTGAGTCCCCGGAGTGCACCAGGTGACTCAGATATCCGTACACCATCTTGGTGCAGTCACCATCAGTCCCGGCGGGAACAGCAGCCAACCTGAACGCGGCTTCCTGTTCGTAGCCGCAGCCAAACTCACCACTGGCCCTTGTGAGACCACACAGCACGGAGGGGCGCTGGTTGGGTACTAAATAGTTTAGAAGCATGACGAGAAGCATTACCATCTGTACGCGCACAATACCGTTCTCCCTAACGTATCTACAAATATGAGACTGTCGGTTCGTTCCGTCGTTAGCGCTGACCAGATCAAGGAAGTCCCGAACAGCTGGCTCGATGAGGTCAGTGAGTCCTGTCATCATGGCGAGGACGTCAGTCTGCCGCGGCACACGACCCTTCTCCTCATCGTGCCGGCTGGTGCGTGCAGTGTTCTCGACCTCAATATTTGGATACAGATCATTCTCTTTGGTGAGGTTCTTCAGGAGATCCAGGACTCTTTGCGACCCTTCCAGGACGTGCTGGCATCGGGCTGCAGTGGGCATGAGTTCATGAATGTTGGCCGCGCGCAGCGCCTCCACCAATTTTCTCATTCTTGTAATTTTGTTCCTCCTAGCCCCAGCACATACCGTCCAGTGCCACTTGCGTGTTTCACGGTCATCATCAAAGTCGTCAGTGCCGTCATCGGCATTGTCCGCGGATGCCCCCCTCTTCTGAACCACAACTCGGCGGAAATACTCCGCATGCCATTCCGGCTCTGCCATAATGATCTCAAACAGAAAGGTCCAGTCGCTGTTGAGGTCCTCTATCCTACAAACCAGATGAGCAGGAGGTACAGAGTCCTGCTCGAGTAGTGAGTCCACCTCTGGATCATCAACGGGCCGGGTGGCAAGATCCAGGAAGAAGGTCCAAAATTGCCGGCCCATGCCCAGGATGGCTTCAAAGAAGGAGCTCCGGCGCGTTCCATCGTTGGCGGGTATCCACTTGGACAACATGGAGGATACGAGAGTAGTACCATCAAAGTTCTTGTTTAACCAGGCCTCCATGCGTTGTAGGTCCCCTGGTCGTTCACAAATGTGGTACAAGAAGGCGTGTAATTCGGTCTTGGTCGGAGTGCATCTTTGCTTGCCACCAACTCGCTCCTGGTTATGTACACACTTCATGGTTTTGGTCTGCGAGTCATTGAAATGTTTGATCACGCTCACAGCCACCACCCCATGGAGTAGAAGCTCCACAGTGAAATTGGAAGATCGCCCAGGTTCCAACCGATCATTTCCAATTTGATTGCGAGCAGTAGCCCTTTGCTCTGCCCGACATGAGAAATACAGAGAGTACCAAATTTGTGGATCTGGAAGCATCGCTACACTTGCCTGTAGGAATGCTTTTCGCACCCCCAACACTCGAAGTGCATCAGGGGGGAGTTCCACTGCAGGCCCTTTGTGGTTGGGATTGTAGTTTATCTTGTGGGGGCCACTGTTCTCTTTGCAATCCTGTTTCTTTCTCCCGGCTCCTGGCTGTTGCCGACGCCATTTGCTTCGACATTGAACATCGCCCGTCCTACCATGGTAGGTTGGAAATGGCAGCTCATACAAACCATTGCCAAAGGATCGATTCGAGCCCACATTTGCAGTCTCAACTGCCATCTTCTTTATTGTACGCACCATCGGATCACAGACCGGCAGGAGGATGGAGTCGGGCTGTCGATCCCGGTCTCCGTCCAGTGGCAATAGACTCCCGCCGTAGTGTTTCTCCTCATGTGTCATCAAGATATTGGAAGAAGCAAACGTATCCGCAGTTTGATCACCCAGGAAGTCTAGCCATCCAGGGTGGTGTTCGGCCTCGGTACCATCGATTCCGCTGTACCACCCGTCAAAAGATAGAATGCTGGCAACCACGGAACGTTCGAGGATCAGACGTAATTGTCCCGCTGTCATCGGGACCGGCATCGTCATGATGATACGAATTGTAATCAGTTGTGCTGTCGTGGAGGGGGATCGAACGTGCCACTGATAGGCATACTCTGCATCGCTTGCATCAAGTATTGCTTGCAGAAGGCTTGCAAACTCGGCGCGGTCGCCAGAAGGTTTAATGTTTGGGACAAACTCAGTGGTCCAAAACTGGGTACGCAGGGACGACAAACATTGCCGTGGTCCTGGTTGGTGCAGAAAATTGTGGTCAGACATGCCATTCTCATCATCACAACCATGCAAGGTGATAAATGCTTTTGGCCCTACCGGGACATGGCGGTTGGTTCGGACTTCGGTCGGACAGTAGTGTCTGATGCGCTCGCTGGTAGTTGCAAAGCCATTGGCTCCGCACCATATGCAACTCCTTGTTCCAGTGAACCACACTGGTTGGAAATTGTCGTCAATCGGGACCAATTTTTTGGGGGATCTACTCCTGATCTTGCGGGGCTTCTTCGGTACCTGTTCATCGCCAGTGAATCCGAAAGTGCACACGGCTTGTTCACTGGCATTGCTCATGTTTACATGTGTTACTTTTCTATAACGCGCAAAAATGGAGATAGCCACGAACTACAGTATGCGACACACTATCGAACCTGATGTAGGTTGCAGTGCCCCAGGCATATGGTCTTCGCGCGGTGAGATCAGGTGAAAGACTTGATGGCATCTGTGAGACCCACCCACCCTCAAACCACCCTGCCCTTGGGGTAATTTGAAACTTTCCCGGCACGGCTACGGCCAATTCCAGGTGAATTTTTCCTCCAATCCATAGGGGCGATCTTGTGTACTGAAGAGTCTCATAGAAAATCGCAATGGGAAATATATACGGGGAAGCACTGGATCACGATTCACTATTAGACACTGAAAAGGCCTGGCGCGGCTTAAGGTGTACATATAAATGAGACTCCCGTCATCACCGGGGGCTGGCGGAAAAAAAAGAGAGAGTCTCCCTTATGCACTCCCCTCTCGCTCCTTCAGCTGATAGTAAAAGTACTACAAAACAGTAAATCTGGGGGTCTCACTATGGACGGTCACAGATCAGTATCCTGTGAACCGATTTCGAAGATTCGAAAACATGGAACATGGCAAGAACTTATTTTATACACCTGTGTTATGTTTAATTATCATGTTTATGATGCATGTCCAAAAAAATTGCAAAAAAAAGAAGCTTGGAAATTCCGAGCAGGGTGATTCGAACACCCGACCTAGAGATCACTATTCGGTATGTTTAGTACCGGATTTCAGATGAATTTGCGCATCTACAGTCTCCCGCTCTACCAACTGAGCTATGCTCGGTGAGTGCTTCTGATGGGCGAGGGTGGAAAAAAAGTATATAAACTACTGAGCAATGCACGTGTTTGAGTTAGGTTTTCAGTGAAAGTCTGGTGGCGGTGGGGTGATGGATGTGGGCAATTCGGTGGACGGGAAATGTCTACGTTTGAAGGGGGGCGGCAGGGGGGAGACTCCTCCATCGAGGAGCGAGGCGTGCTCGGTTGATATAACCCCACACACCACAAAAAGAGGAAAGTTTCTTCTTCCTTCCTTTTCTCTTGTTTCCTTTTCTTTCTTTCGTTTCTTTCCTTTGTCGTCCAGCTGGCGGCGCCTCTCGTCCCTCGAGAACCATGGCTCGGCCCTCCTGTTCTTCTATTTCCTCGAATACGCCAAGAGTGTGTACACACCCATGGAGGCATTGTTAGCATTTCCTTTTTTTTTTTTTTAACTGTTCTTCCCTCTCCCGATTCTTATTGTTGGCTCCGGCGGGGCTATTGCCAATACGAAAAAGGGACAGGGCCCGAGGGGAGGAGGAGGAGGGGGGCTTGCCGTGTTTTCCAGCCGTGGACTGTTTGTGTCCCGTAACGGGCAGGTAGTTGAGGGAAAAATTAGAAGGTTATGATATTGAAATTGAAATGCCCAAAGACCATGCAACGACAGACACATACCCAAGAAAGAAAAAGAGAGCAACAAAGCCAATCTTAAACTCAAGAGGATGTCGTCAAATCCACCACCTGGCTATGGCCAGCCGCCGCAGGGGTACGGACAGCCACCGCAGGGATATGGCCAGCCACCACAGGGATACGGACAGCCACCGCAGGGGCACGGACAGCCGCCGCAGGGGTACGGACAACCACCGCAGGGGTACGGACAACCACCGCAGGGATATGGACAGCCGCCCCAGGGATATGGACAGCCGCCCCAGGGATATGGCCAGCCGCCGGCGCCGGGCCAAGACTACGGATCCATGCTTCCTTCAGAGTATAGAAACAATGGTCAGGGCGCGGAGCAGAGGCCCAGTGCGGGCACCGTTCCAGACAACTACGCACAAACGGCCCAGGCAGCATATGGTGGTCAACAGCCGCCATCAGAGCCGCTGCCATCGTCTCAGCAAGAACCACCTTCCTCAAAGAAGCAGCAAATGATGAACGAGCAACAACAAAACTATGCTCCGCCGCCCATGCCGCCACCGGGACAGGCACCGGGAGCGTATCCGTACCCACCAGCGGCCAACCCTGTTCCGGAAGGAACGGATTTCAATGCCCGCGAAGTAAAAGACTTCCCCAACGAGTTCGACGACGAGTCCAAGGGCAAGGGTGCCTTCAAGAATTTCATTGGCCTAAACACTGCGCGTTGCGCAGTGTGCCAGCAAAAGAATCGAGTGCGCGATGGCCAGGCGCGAATCTACAGCTGCGGTCGCTGCGGGGAACTGTCCCTGGCGGAAGGGGTCAAGGGGCCCAAAGATCCAACCAAAAAATTTTTCCGCTGTGGCTGCAATGCACTGCTCATCATGGACAAAAACTCCATGATTTTCATGTGTCCACGTGAACGTGCAATTCGTGGCTGTGGCTAAGGGTACGGTGGTCACTAGTTCGCCTGTCTTGTCATTGTAATCAATAAACCTGCCATTCCACTTGACGTTTCCTGTGGAGCGATTTTCCTTTTTCTTTTCTTCCGTCATTCGATCAGACATCCTCTTCTGTTGCAGCTCCACCCGCACCAATAATAAGGTAAGGTTTCGCCTGCCGTGCCGCCTCAGCTTCGTGGGCCAAGTTTGTGCGGCGCACAGCTTCGTCGGTCGCAGCTTCGCGTGTACGTTCCTCGGCCAGGCGCCGCCGAATTTGCCGCTCTACCTTGGCCTTTCCGGGCTTGGCCTTGTGCCACTTTTGGCCCTGGATTTTGTAGGCTTCCTTAGCAGTCAACTTCTTGCCGGTCCTGTCACGATACTCAAGGGTAACCTGTGGGGTGTAGTCTAGTTTGAGCAGCTTCACCGTTTTGCTCTTCCTACCGTGGCTCGCAGTTGGGGCCTGCCCCGGGACATTCTCGTGCCTTGCTTCCGGCGCTGCGGCGCCACTGGAGGCAGGGCCCAGAATGTCATGCGTAACTAAACTGCTCAAACTCAGTGGGTGGTGATATGCAGGCACATTGCCCTTACTTGCTGTCTCTTGCTCCTGGTCAACATGTGCGTCGTCCACACCGTCCCCGTCAACAGCATGCTCACTGTCGCCCTGTCTATCTTCCCCACGTCCGACCAAGTCAAGGAACGTCGACAGTGCATTAATGGTTAAGCCATCAGTTCGGGGGCCACTGGGTTCGGGCCTCGTGTGTTCGCGAGTCGACGGCGGCACAAGGTCGCTCTTGCCGTCGTGGACTGAGATTCTCGCCTCTGCCACCACTGTCGGTGCGACGGATGCCAGCACCACGTCGTCACCATCATCTTCTTCTCGCACGGTCCTTGTGCCCCTGTTTATCTTTCGTCGTTTTTTGAATGCCATGGCGGGTGTGGATCACAGCAGCGCATGGTTGTACCCGATCAAGTGGTTCTTGACCTCGGTGGTCCCGCAGAAGGCCGGCGTCTTTTCGCGCGTAGCACTGTGGCCCAGCCCCCTCTTCTACCCTGGGCCCCCAAGGGGCCCGCAATCGCAAAACCGGGGGTGGGCGGCCCTGGGTGGCCCCCTCACCCCCACCTGCGAGGTGGCAAGCCATCAATTTTCGAGCTATGCACACTGGCGGGTGTCGGGACCAAACAGGAAAGTGGGTTAGGAAGCGGGGGGGCGCTGGCCCGAGGAAGCAGCGCCCGGGAACGAATGTCCCGGGGCGATCAACGGTAGGGTAAGGTAGAAAGGGGGAGTTGGGGGAGGGCCCCCCCCCCCCCTTGGGGGGAGGTGGGTTTGCGTTCAGTGGCTTATCATTGGCCTGAATTTGACCAAACAGGAAGAAAAAACAAGGAAAAAGGAACGAAGAAGTTTCTTTTTCTTTAGAACGCCAAAGCGTAAGGAAACGCCGCCGACGTGCAAAGTATAAAAAAGCAGTTTGGGGATAGGTTGGTCACGCACAAATCAGTGGAACTTGCAAGCTCAACCAATAAAGACCTCATTTGAACTCTGGCCACCATGGTGTTGCGGAGTGTCACGGCCTGGTTGCTGGTTACGATTGTCGTCGTCACCGGGAGCAGTAGCTCTATGACAGAGCGTTACGCGGGAGATACGGTGCGGAGGCGGCAGGCAGACACAGGGTCCTTGTGTGGAACATTGCCCTACGCTACCACAGTTACAGACCTGGACAGTGCCAACACACAGGCACAGTCTCTGTATGATGAATTTGATGGGGCCCTGCGGCACAGTACCCAATGTCAGTCAGACGACTATTCCATAGTACAAACCTGCGACGACTGTCGGGAAGCCTACCGGAATTGGCTGTGCGTACAAATCTTTCCGCCCGACCTGACCACAGAGCAACCGCCGTGTCTGTCACAGTGCTACGAAGTCGTGCGGTCATGTCCCCGGTTTTTGCTCTTTGAATGTCCCCGGAGCGAGTTCATTGAAGACATGGGATCCAATGCCGAATACTCCATGGACGACACGACCTGTACCCAGTTAACATAGCCCCGGTGCTTGGTATCAATTAATTCGTATTACATATAAACTTTCATCGTCCGTAAACAAAAGAAACCGTAATCCATTCCGTTGGCTCAGTATTTATTCAAAGTTGCTGAAGTTGGTTATCTTTCGCGTCATTTGCGAGGCCTTGATTCCCATCTCACGTTTGCGTAGTCCTTCTATAAACGTCATACATTCTGAGTAGGTTTCAGGTACAACCGTGTTGGGCTGTGAGTCGCAGACAAAGGTAAAGTTGAAGGTGTTGGTAAGGTGCCGTGTAGCCGCCATGGGATCAATGACGTTTGCCTCGACCCGAACCTGCACGCTGCGATGCTTCGGGCCCTCTGCCGCACTCACGCAAGAGGACAGTTGGAGGATTGAGCCGATTTCCACGGGAGCTGCAAAGCTGACATCATCCATCGCAATGAATGTGGGCTGGCTGCGCGAAAATATGATACTGTTAGCCCATGCCTGTTCATAGGCCTTACGCATGAGGAAGCCACCGAATACCTTGTTGTGGATGTTGCGGTCCTGAGGCTGGCACAAAATGTTGGTCTCCATAGCTGTGTCCTTCATGGGGATCAGGTGTGACCCGTTGCCGGAGGCGCTTGCTTTACGGTTCTGCAGATACCGCTCGTGCAGTATCCTGGTCTCGGTTTCCGAGGGCTGGGTTCTATCTAGGGCAATGGCACGCTGCTCCTTGCGTCGCTGTGCATTTTCCTTGCCCATCTTAAACAACATCTTCTCTTCCTCTGTCTCCATCAGTAACCGGGACACCGTCGCGGGTCGGTTTGTGAATGGATCTCGGGCCACCATGATGAATGTTGCAACACAGATGGCTCGGTACCCATCATCGGGATCGGTGCCTGCAGCTGAAGGCACTCGACCGTCTACACGGATCATGATCTCCATGCTGCTTGTACCGACATATGACACATGGCCGCAGAGCTTGATGTCCTCCTTGGGACTCAATTTGCGCAGCATGTCAAGCCGATCCACCGAGGCGGTGACAATAGTCAGTGGCCGGGTTTTTTGGTCCTTGTCATCACAATGAAGGTATCCAATAGTGCCAGCCATTGCGTCCAAATCTTCCAAAAGTTTCCCCATGCGAACTCCGCCGTAGAGGTTGCGGTAACGGTCCCTGAGTTCCTTGTCGCTCCCAAAGTTGAGGTGTTCCTCCAGATAGCTATCGGCCATGGTTTTGGTCAAAACCTTATGTTCTGTGTCAGGACTACCCAAATCGTCGGTGACATGGTCCCTGACCGCCCATAGCCGGGAAACAATCTCAGACCTCTCCGCGTAGATGGCCTTTTCCCGTTGGAAATCCATCATGTTGTTCTTGGTGATGTTGCTCTTGTCCTTGGCCTTCTCCTTAGCATTCTGTGAAATGCATGCTACCTGTCCCCTGGCCACAAGCGCCTGAGTCTGTCGTCCAGTCGCCCATGTCCGGCCCGCCCGGCCCATCTGCCGTGCGATCGGTGCCAACATCCTTCTACAAGTCCCGTTAGCCGAGCTGGACGTCTTGTGGGGTATGTGTGTGGATATTAGGTATTGCACGAACCATTTCAAAACCACCCTGTTACGGTGAAAACAAAATCTAATACCTTCGCCTTCCTGACATGATCAACAAGTCCGCTATCGTGAAGGGGAAAGCACCATATCAAACGTGGGAAGCACCCAAAGCCGATTTGGCGCTCCTCATCCCGATTCTACCATTTTGCGTTATGATGGAGTACCCCGCCGTCCACCTACCCCATCACGCGACTTCCCACCGCCGCCGCCGCTAATCGCCAAATGGCCGGGTCCAAGTATTTTTTTGGCCACTAATTCCCTCATGTCCATACCCATAATATGCCCAAAGTGAGCTTAAGAGATCGGCACGTCCCAACGGATCAGCGGGTCAGCAGCCAGACAAAGGGCAAGGAAGGCAAAAATCGAAAGCAAAAAAGGCATAAAAGAGACAAAGGGAGCGAGAGGAAAAATGGGGTGTATTTGTGGGGTGCAGGTTTGCCGAGGAAAACCTCAAATTTTAAGGATGAAGTTTGACTTCTCGGGGACATGCAAAACATTGTGAACTATTGAATAACTTAGACATATATGCTGTGTGGTACGGTATGGTCCAGTGTCCTTAGTACTGATTCATCTCCCTCAGGTACAGGCCAGCTTCGCGATGGCCCTGCCGTTCAGCTTCCTGTAGGTAGTCCATCGCCATTTCGTGGTCCGGCAGAACCCCCTGGCCAGCCTCGAACATGATACCGAGTAGATACATGGCGGCCGCATGTCCTGCTTGGGCTGCCTCCATGGCGTAACGGTGAGCAGATGCAAAGTTAATCTCCTCGTGCGTGTCGTGAAGCACTTTGGCGAGACGATACTTGGCCTCCGGATCTCCACTGTCTGCAGCAATTTGAAGCCAGTGCATGCCCGATGCCAGTGACTCCTTGGGAATCTGCTTGTTCATGATCATCTCTGCTACCTTGATCTGCGCCTTGGTATAACCTGCCTCAGCTGCCCGCATAAAGAACCGATAGGCAATATTGATCTGCTTACCCTCAATTACCACACCTTCCTCATACATATTGCCAATGTTGTAGAAAGCATCTAAGGATCCCTTCGCACTGGCCAGCCGGAAAAGCATGTCAGCGGTGTCGTAGTCCTTCTCCAACAGATGAATGTAGCCCAGGTTGTTGATTGCACTGGGATAGTCCTGAGCGGCAGCGTTCGCATACATAGTTTTCGCAAGCACTAGGTCTCGGGGTACTCCTTTGCCTTCCTCGTAGCAGATGCCTAGATTGTTCTGACTCGGCGCATGTCCCACAGCTGCACCCTGTTGAAACAGCATGGCTGCCGTTTCGTAATCTTGTTCCACACCACTACCGCTGTAGTACAGACTACCTAAATTATTCATGGCCTTTGCGTATCCCTGGTTTGCAGCAAGTCTGTACCAGTGAACAGCCTGTGCATGCTCTTGCCGTCCAGTGACCAAACCCTTTTCGTACATGTAGCCGAGGTTGTTCTGCGCATCCGGATGCTGCAGTTCAGCCGCTCGCGTATAGTAATCTGCAGCTCTCCTCAAATCTTGATCAATCGCCTTTCCCATTTCGTAGAGACGACCAAGATTATTCATGGCCTCAGAGTCGCCACTGAGACTGGCCTGCTCATACCAAAATACAGCCGCCGGCAGGTCCTGCGGAGTGCCATGACCGTTCTCATAGACATAGCCCAGCATGTTACAAGCAGGTGGATAGCCATACTGCGCAGCACCCCGAAAGTTCTGGAAAGCCTGTTCCATTGCCTTGGGTACACCGTGGCCATACATGAGTTTCGTTCCCTCAAAGTAGGCCAGTTTGGCATCCTGTTCAGTACTAATTTCAAGGTCGCTGAACCCTGTGGCGACAGCAAGGCGCTTTGTGTTTGTGATGGCCTCTTTCACAGCCACATTCGAAGACTCTACCTTCCATAATGCCAGTGCAGTCAGGATCTTGCTGAAACCTTGCTCTACTGACTTACTGTACGATTTGCCCCGCTGTCCAAAGCGCGTGCCCGCAAACATACGCGCGGTTTTCAATTGCACATAAAACTCTTGTAAGCTTCTAAGCGTGGAGACAAATGCCTTCAAAGACTTATTCATTTCTTCGTTGTGCTGTGCTGCCCGCAGATCACTGAGACGATTCCTAAAATCATCCTCAACAAACTCCAACTGGCGGAGAAAGTCGGGTCCTCCTTTGAACTTCTGGACGGTCTGTGTGGCCTGCGAAATTGCGGTCCGCAGCTCAGCCTGGCATTCATCGACCAGACTGCGGCCTCGTTGTACGGGAGATCCCATGTTACCTTTTGATCTGTGGATACTTCCAAGCACTGTCTCTATCCGCAAAACATTTTGAACCCGGGGTCGCTATCCAAGTACACTCCATAGCCGTAAGGTCTGAGTTTTGGGCCGGACCCGTGATCATCGCAAAGCTGTAAGCAATAAAATACCCTGTGAAACTATTGGTCGAAGTGCCAGCTGGTAACCTTCTGAGACGTAAACACGCACGAACGCACGGCGTCACTACACAAACGCCTCTTTTTGGTATCCAAAAACTTGTACACGCGAACTCCGGTTCTCCCACTCTACGGCCACGGCCCTCGCTCTCCTGAGAGTTTGGTTGTGGACAGCGCAGTTTGCTTGCTGCCAGTTGCCCGATGGTCAAGCTCCCGGAGAGACCAGTGCCCCGGTGGGCTTCAACGAGCGGCAACAAAGGAAAAAGTCATTCCCATTGAGAAGGAGGACACGACAGGGGAGTGTAAAGCAAGGGCAGAGGAGAAACGAGGAAGAAACAAGGGAAGAGGAAAGAGGGACTCGCGGGGAGAGAGGAAGGGAGGGCTAAAGGTTTTGGATTTTGGGTCGTGTCCCCAAAGCGATTTTGGCGAAGACTCCTCCGGAAAGGGAACCCAAAGCCAGAAGGAAGAGGGGGGGTGGGGGTAAAATGTCAATGCAAAAGTATGGAGGCGATTTTTCGCGCGCAAAATTTGAAGTTTTGGCCACCGGAGAGCCCGCAAGAAAGAAGAGGGGGAGGGTGGTAAACGGGAGGCCGACGAAAAGAGAAAAAAAGTGGGAAAAGGGAAAGCGCCAGGGAGCGGGGCAAACGCCGGGTCGAGAGTGAGGCTGCGGAAGAGCGGGTGGATTTGGTTGCAACCTTGCGCTTCAAATTTGTTCGCTGTTGGTGGCTGCCGCCCAGGGAGATTGAGAAGACCACCCCCGAGGAAAGAAGGGGGGGAAGGACGTGGACAGATAGTGCTGCAAAACGCGTTTGTATGGAGATTGAAATTGGAAACATTAGAAAAATGTTTTTGGTCCGCCATGGCGGAGCTACACGGGTTCTTGAAGAACTATTTCAGCTGATAAAGCTGACTATCAAAACATATGAGTGGTAAATAAATCACACCAGCTGGAAAGGAGCCCAGAGGGACAAGTGGTCAGGAACCGATTGGTGTGTTGAAACTTGGATGTCCGTTTGGTTCTCGATACACATGTACTGGTACAGCAGATCTATGAAAAATGGTTGCGGAAGAAGCCTCTAAACCGAAATATCTACCGCGGCATTTGCCGGATGACTTGGTCGATGGAGATCGGGTGTGCTTCGTCTCCGTGGGTCCGCTGCCACCTAACTCTGCGTGCAGTCTCCTGAAGGAGCGACAGATCATTGATCAACTGAAAAGTAAACTATTGGCAGAGTCTGCATCCTTCCACGGGACGCCACAGGACATTAACTTTGAGGTATTTGACAATTGCGGGAAGGGATACCTGGCACTGGACCACGACCGGGAGGAAGAAGCTTGGGAGGCCATAGACGAATTTGATCCGACAGGCCTGATTGTCCTTAAGCGGGACGGATCAACAAAGCTATCTGTACGAAATGACCTGCCTCGCATAGATATAAACTTGCAAGTGTTCAACATGAAAAGACCTGCCGTCAAAAAGTTCCATCTGGAGAGAAAGGCGTGGTACAAAGATTGCAACAAAGAGTTTGTTCACGTTCAAGTCACCGACACAACCACAAAGAAGTCGCCGAATCATAGTGTCTACGTTTTAAGGGTTGATGATGGATGGGAGAAGACCCATCCATACTTGGCAAAAGCGCAGTTTGTTATTAAGGACATGCGATCTGCCACGGATGACGAGTTTACGGCAATGATGGTGTCTCGATCGCGTGAAATAGTCTGGGGCACTGGTTTTGAAACCTCGGAGAGTGACGTCCTCGAAGATGCCATGGCCAGCAAGAAGACAGACGCAGCAATTTTTACCATGGTTGAGGAAGGAAGTCACGCGACCATAGTAATTGCGGCAAGGCGTTCCAGGAGCGGGAACACAAAGTCCTTTATCATCCAAACGAAGCGGATTGCGAGGATGGACGAGTCATTCCCTAAGGTTGAGACTGCTGGGCGCACGGACAACTTCACGTACAATTGGAGATACTTCATCGATATGACTTTCGCGGATTCATGGATGCGTGGAGTAGAGGTGGTAAATGGCATTGTCACCGACCTAGATAACCCTGCGAAGAACACTGACTTGGATGGGCTCCCAAAGATCACTGACAGTGATCCTCACTCTGAAGTTGATATCCTACGGGCATTGACTTGCTTTTGTGACGAGCCAACGGACGAGTACCTCACAGTGGTCACAGCCACACTGGAAAGCTACTTGGCGAACCACCAGATTCCAATGGAACACATCGTCGAGGATCTCGTAGCCCGCTCGATCTTCCCGAAACCGGGACAGAGAAAGCAACCCACCGAAAAGGAACTGGTCATGCTTTTCACTGTCATGGTCTTGTTTGCTCACCGAGGCCTTCACGGCGAATCATCCGTCCAAAATTTGCTCAATAAGCATATGCAGCGCATCCAATTGTTCCTATCGGGAAGTGATGGGCCTCTGCATCGAGCTGAGGACAGTTTGCGCAAATCATTCCTTGCGGATGCCGTAGACACCATTGCGGAACACGGTAAGTGGCAAGACAGTCCCGAATCAGACTTTGAAGGTGCGATTGACAAGCTTGTCTCCAACCCAGTGCAGAGCCGGAAACGGCGGGCCAGTGGCTCAATGGACAAGGATGGACAGAAAGTCACGAAACCGTCATCCAAGAGAGGCACAGGCCGCGGAGCAAAACTTAAAAGAAAGGCTTCTGTGAGGACGCAAGGAGGCATGCGGACGAGCAAGACCATCCACGTGCCACAGATGTCATCAATCGGGCCCACAGGCACTAAAGCCAAGAAGAGTTCTGCTGGTATGAGGAGCGAGAATCCCGGGTCCAAACGTGCGCGGGCATCCTCCCCGGATGGACGGGGAGGTACCATCAAGACACCATCGCGAAAAATACCATCGAAATCGTTTAGTGTGCAAGAGACGCCACTGCAACTACACACAGCTAACACAGCCCTGGATATTCCGGTGGCGCCCGGTATGATTGCAGCTTCGCCAATCCAGGCCTTTGGGGCCCCCGAAGTCTCGGAAGGGTTAACTGGCCAAACCCTGTCGCGACGGAGGAGTGCTCGCTCATCGCGGGACGCTAGTCTCAACACTAGCGACCCGGACTTCAAACGATCGCTGCAGTTCAGCTGAAGACTGTAGTCGTCATCAATTAAAACGTGAGTCGCAACCAGATGAATCTACAGTCATGTGTCAATGTAAATTTTAGATGTGCGGATCATACTGGTGGCACAGGCTGGAACTTGTCCTTCCGTGCTCGCAATTCTTTCATAACTCGAGCCTCGTCCTTGTCTGCAGTTCCTGCGGGAAGACCAAGGGTCTCTTGAATTTCCGAAGTGTACAGACGTAGAAACGGGTTGCCTTGCAACTGTCGCAAGAAAGTACCGGGAACGGTGGGCCTGTTCTGTTCCCGTAGCCGGACTGCCATCTCGTATTCGCTACGCAGAAGGTCATTTTGGGGATCAATCTCCTGAGCGAATTGGAGATTGCTGATTGTGTACTCATGGCCTACCCAGACCAATACGTTACCCAGTGCACTCTCATCATTGCTCGGTGCTCCACCGGATACATGTGTCCGCGCCAAGGTCTTAAGAAGCTGCATAGAGCGAGCCATTTGGCTCGGAGTGCCTTCGAAGATGGCGCCTGCTCCATATAGGAAGAGACAGTCACCAGTCAGTAAATGCGCAAACAAGTTTTCTTTGGCGTGCTTGGCCAATACAACAATATGTCCATGGGTATGCCCAGGCGTCTGAATGATGCTGAGGCTAAAGTTCGCAACCTCCAAATTTTGTCCATGGTCCAGGGGATGGGTCATGCCTGCAGTGCGGTCCGCACGACCACTGTAGATGGGGACATCAGGATAATTCTTCTTGAAATAGTAATTCCCGCCAGCATGATCCCAATGATGGTGTGTAGCAATGATTCCTGAAAGAGAAAGTCCACGGTTCCTGATTTCCTGATCAATACGTTGGCCTTCTGCAGGATCGACAGCAATCGTTTGCTTAGTTGCCCGATCAACCAACAAGTAGCAATAGTTGTCAGAGGCATACGGTACGACGACGACATCGTGGTCATCATAATTAAACGCCGTGGCTTCTCTGTCTACAGACTTTTCCAGCATCTTCATCCAAATGTAGTAGCCTGCCGGTCCTGAAAATATTGTGTATGCGACTGTAAATGCAACATTGATCCCGAGGGCAAACTGTGCGATAAGCGCAGTTCCCAGAGCCCCGCCTCCAAGGATAGCGAGTTCACGCCACATGGTTTCTAACTTCAGCTTCGAATGTATCACAAGTTGGAACCCTGGACAGAAACAGATTATCGCTCGCTAACCAGTAGGTGCAGAGTTGCAACTCATACTTGGATGACTCTTTCGATCCTCCCGTCGTCGGCTGTCCTTGAAATAGGCGACGTACCTTGGCACCTTGTCTTTCTCCGGCCCGACGGAGGGGGGGGGGGCATTCATCCGGATCAAGGGCCCCATGTACGTATTTAAACTAGAGAAAGAAGTGTAATCTTAGTTACTGGCCCACCCGACTCGCCAGGAACGAGCGGGCCTCCTGATCGCCGCTTGCGGAGCGGAGGCTGAGGAGATCCAAAAGAAACTTAATCTCTTCGCTCTGGAACTTGCGAATGATTTCCGTGGTTGACGCATAGTATAAGGTCACCGCAGTGTGCAGCTGGCGCGTTTCCTCGTGATCCATAGCGGATAGTGGCAAACCATGTCCACTGGCATACAGCACATCGCGCATCATTGTAAGACTCAAGTGCACAAACTGCAGCTCCCGGCGCGCTAACGGCTTTGCAGCGGCGGCATACGGGCGCAGATTTCGCGATTTCCCGACATTGGAAAACGGTAGGATGACAGCAGTAATGTCAAAAACGTGTTCATCCCATACCTTGCGCAAGATGCGAAGATATATGTCATGATAGGTCTGCTCCTTGATTTCCTGAAGGTGCTTTGCTAGGTCATCCGCCATCGGCCTGATGACATCCAACATATCATTCTCCGGAATCTCAGGGCCACCATTCAAAAACTGTGCAATGACGTTGTGAACGCTTGGTTCCTTCTTCGAGTCCCCGTGCTCATTGTTATTATTGCTCTTGAATTGCCACCACTTTGTCTTTTTCCCACTCGCAGCTTCGCTGGCCGCCAAAACGTCTAGAATATAGAAACGGACATGTCGTTGCAAGACCTTACCTGTGGCTGCACACGCTCGCTCGCAAAGCCCGTCGACCTCCATTGACGAGGTACGGATCACCTCTCCTATGGCCTGTGCATCTGCCTGGCCGAAGACATCTTTGTAGCCCTGAAAGCGGCGCCACATTGTGTAAAAGTTATTCAGCAGAGCGCATACATCTTTTGGGATGGAACAATTGTCGCTACGACTCTCAGGCGGTGGATGACCATCGATTGGTCCACATGACTCTGACAATTGAAGTTCGACTGCTTGTTTGAGAGTGTCTGCGTAGCGAGCGATCACATTCGCAGCCAACTGCAGAAAGGCAGTGCCAAACATAATCAAAGTTCGCCGCTCTGGCCAGCCCAGATCATTGAGAAATGCTACATTCTGCTCAATGGATGTGAACACATCAATTACCGACGATGTGTGAGGATTCTCCGCACTCACAGGTAGACAACAATCGGCTTCCCATGCCATGTCTACCCATTCAAACATCTTATCCTCTGTGATCTTCACCCAATTGAAGACAATAGGTAGGAACCACTCCACCATTGGCAGTCTCTTCTCCATGAGTTGGTAGACAGCTGGAGTGCATCGCTTTTCCACAAAGCGTTGGAAATCTCTGAGCTTGAAGTAGAGGTCAAAGAGTTCAGGTGATACTTCCAAAGGAAGGTCTTTGAACACCTTATCAAGCTCCTTGCCAGCTTCATAAAAGTAGGCCTCGGCGGTGGTATTGATAAAGCCGTCGGGCATGATTGCTGCATAAACATCAAGATCTTCCGAGAGCTCGTGACTCATGCGATCAACAATACGAACCATGCGAATGACCTCCAGGGCTAATTTCGATCGATTTGATGTTGAAAGGGCACGTTGCCGGAACACATCTTTCAAAGAAATTTGGAATCTAAGTCGCTGTCCCCTTCGAATACACTCCAAGATAATCTTGTCCATGTTTTGCGTCTGGGAAGGCACATGCTCCTCAATTCGCCGAACAAGGTGCAGTGTTCGCTTAAGCAGAAACAATTCTTTCTCCTGATCAAACACAAACTTGTATCTGCCAATAAGCACTGCAAGATCCCGTGCAATGCTGCGCATGAGAGAAGACATCTCCTGTAATATGCGCGGGAAAGTTGCTGCACACTCATCGTCTCTGCTATAACGTACGAAATTTTCCAAAATTCCCTCCACGACACGGACAACAATGGGTAGTTCGTTGTCAGCAGAACTGTCCAAAGCACGCATGACGGCTTTGGTAGTGGCAAGATCTGCATACATTGTGTCAATGTCATGTATCTGACCTGCAGTGCGCATGATGTGCTGTCCTGTAGCTACTTGGACTGCCTTGCATCGACAGTTTTTTTCAAAGTTGTTGAATACAGTGCGAACCATGGCGTCATATAACCCAATGAAGTCTGAACTTTGCAGCCCGTACAGTAACTTTGAGTTCACCTGATTGAACTCGCTTCGCTCAAGAGCAACAGTCATTGGAAGTGTGACACGGTCACCCTTAGCCAGGACAACATCATAGTCTTCCGTAACTGTATGGTTCTCGGCCTTCCACGCAGTCATGAGATCGATGGTGACGGTGCCCAAATATCCATCCAGGTCGTGATGTAACAATGTCCTATTGGATGTGGTGTCCAGGGGCTGTGAGATAGTCAGAGGAGCGGTCCAGATCTCCAAGCGAAGCCTGCGGCATGGATACGGACAGGCAATCTCAATTGCTCGGGTATTCTTGTGACCATCTTTGCACTTGGCTTGGACGACACCATTGGTGTGTGGTTCCGCTCCTTCAACGTACACTCTCACTCTCCCTTGGAAGCCCACCCGGACGTCTTGATCGTCTTCATGGTCCACCTTAACTCCTCGGTTCTCTCTCAGCTGTCTCGTTTGTAGCATCTTCAATGAATCGGGCCACAGTTGATTCTGATACGCATGCATTCTCCGGAAATCTTCCTCGTCTAGATTGCAAATGTCAGCGATGAAAGTCCAACAAGACTGCTTAGTCACCGAGAAACTAGGATCCACCATCCACGACACGTACCCACGATAGACAGAATCATCGTGAGCCATGCAAGAGCCACCGATCACCTTGCGGTTAACAGGTGAGTCCCATGTGCTCGATCGTTCGCGCCGCAAGTGTCTGTTCCCGTTGTCGCTACAGAGGGGTTCTTTGCAGAGCCGATCCAGCAATTGCTTCTCTACCGTAAGCAATGATGACAACGCCCAGTCCCACAGCTCCGAATCCGCGTCATGGTCTTGCCCACGGCTAACATGGGAGCGAACCACAGAGATAATCTGTTCGTATAGAAACTGCAGTTCCGGTTGGATTCCCGCCATATTCAGTCTTCGATCCCCGTCGATACTACATCTCTGTATCAGTCGAGCCTTGAACTGTGCAAGGATCGCAACCCGATCCAAGTTCTCAGCGATCTTGTCTTGCAGAATTTCTGTCACTTGCGGTAGAGCAAGGTCGTTGATCCATGCTTTCACAATTTGATAAAGGTCACACACTGTTGCCACTGGTATGCGCAAGCCACTTTCACCATCGGACGGAGCACCAAAGATTGCGGTGGGAATAGCCAGGTATGATGGAAAGTCTCCAAGAGACACAGTCGCTGCCAACGGTTTGGTTGACACCGGCCCTCTCAGACATGTCATGTGGCGCATCGTGGCAAAGGTGTCAACCCGGTGTGCATACTCTAGGACGGCTTGAACTAACGGCATCGCAAAATCGTTCATACTTCGATCTCGTAGCTGGGTTTGCCCTTTCGACACAATGTGTGACATACGCAGTTCGAACCTTTTCATCTGAATCTGCGCCTTGAGGGCTTTAAGTTGTACGAGGTCCTCGTTTTCAAATCCGCGAGTCTCATACAGCACATATAAAAGATCCCGAAGCCTGCGCAAGCTATCAACTTCCTGTTTCTTCGCAGAAGCTGCAGACGCAGCCGCAGCCGCGGCCACAACGCCCATCAGCTTAGGCAGTTTCATGGTTGAGTCGCCTTTGCTATCATCTCTGTCAGTAACAACCTCATTGCTCCTTGTTGGTTTTACAGGAGATGGCGTTCTCCGCATGATGTTCTCTGAATCAGAAGCCATCCGCCTGTGCCTTCGGTTTGGACTCTTGTCCAGTCGGGAAATCCGTGGGTGCTGCGCAGATCCACGTTGTCCCATATTTCCGACCCTCATCCAAGACAGCATTCCTGAATTTTGCTTTGCTTTCTTGGCTTCATGCAACTCCTCCATGATGTTGAAAGATTTTGCACCCTTAAACGCGCCCTTTCGCAGAACATGCGTCGAAGATGATACTGGTGTCTCTGCTTCAGGAACGCTACTTGCCGACGAGACTCGAATCTCCATACTTGCAGAACCGTATGGCGAGCCAGGCGAGGCCAGCCCTCCAAAGCTTCCTGCATTATAGCTCGTGCGGGAGCGCCGATGCGTCACCGGGCTTGACGGCTGTGACATTTTGAGTCAGTCCTGTAGTGTTCCGTTATCTACATGGTTTTGTGTAGGACGCTCAAAAGAATGGATCGCTTGCTTTATTTTCATGGCTGCGTCCGAATCTAGCAGTCCAGCGGTACGAATGTGGAATCGCACTATAGTCTGCTCTTCAACTAGCATACCATCCCATGCACACGACCGATCACGAAAGATGCCACCAGCTTCTTCAGACCACCCGGCGTCCGTACGGCAGGATCGTATCGTCATTTGTTACCGTCACCCAGTGTTTTTTCTCTGCTTGGTTTGATTGAGACCCTCGTCTTTTTTCCTCCCCCTGGTGCACCTTCTCATGGACAAGCCCCAACCCCGCTTTCCCGAAAGACACACCCCCTATGGAATTTGAGTGATATGAATCCAGGAACGGGGTGATTTGGAAATCAATAGGGACCAGATACCGGTTCCCGGCCTTACTTTTGTTGTCGAGATTTGTGGTACGCGGCCAAGCCGTTACGGCTAGTTGCAAAAGCCATAGATTGCGAGCGCGCACGCACAGACCCTTCTGGTTGCGCCTTTCAAAGGCTCGGGGTTAGGGGTTGATCCGCGCGCTTTGTTGGGGGGGGGGTTCACGGCACGGACACCGGCCCGATACACAATGTACCACTTGGTAACACTGTTTGGATATCCTGAGTTTTCAAATTTCGAACGATCAATAATCAATAAATGACGAACTGGGACTTTCCCCGAAGCACACCACCGCACGCCCTCTGTAGAACAAACGGTTCCGCCCGTTATGCGCCAGTTCCACAGTCCTCATATTGACTCTACTTTTCGCGCCCACGGGTATTGCTGTGGGAGCGTGCAACAACTGTAGGTCATTGAATACTGCAACGGTTTGAGGTGCGCATGTGTGCAGGTGGGGCGGTGCTGCTTGGGAGCCCTGCATGCACTCAGGGAGCAATGTGGCTGAAGAAAATTGAGTTGAAAATCTTTCGAACCCACTGAGCTAAGCCGGATACATACCGAGTGTCCCTTGAGGAAGAGTTCAAATACGGAAGAGTGACCACGCGCCTTCTGAGGAAGGCTGCTGGATATACCTACCCCCGACTGCGTTCAGTAGGCAGTTCTTGTAATACGCCAATAGGGGCTTTTATGAAGTCGAGGCTTGTGCCTTTCCTACAGGTGACCCGCACGTTGGCGGACCCGGAATCGGCAGTGGGCGCGCTGGTCAAGGCTTGCAGACGCACTGAGCGAGACGCACAGGAGCTACCGGTGTAGCGCGCACTATTGAAGGAACGGAGCCACGCAAGTTTCCAATGTGAGCGCACATGCGCTGTGAGCATCGTTGACTTGAAGGTATTCAGAATGTGTTCCGCATGGAACAGGCAACGAATAACCACAAGTCCTACCGCTCAGGCAAATGCCAAAAGTAAATACTGGAAACTTACAAGAGTATGAGCGCGATGCCCGCAATTGGAGGAACCGTTCCGCTGACCGGGGCCAGTCCGCTTCGGGGACCAGATGCCAACGGTGACATGGAAGTTAGGGGAGACATGGAATCCGAAGAGAACAGTGACTATGAGTCCAGTGACTGCCCAAGGCCTCGAAAGAGTTCGGGCAAACCTGTAAAGTACATTCTCGTGTGTGGTGGTGTGATCAGTGGCATTGGAAAAGGTGTCATTACATCCTCACTGGGCGTAATTCTGAGATCTATGGGGCTGACTGTTACTGCTATTAAGATTGACCCCTACCTGAACATTGATGCTGGTACTTTCTCACCTTATGAGCACGGGGAGACATTCGTTCTGGATGACGGCGGTGAGGTGGACCTTGACCTTGGTAACTATGAGCGCTTCCTCGATGTTACCCTTCATCGTGATAACAACATCACTACAGGAAAGGTGTATCGCAATGTTATTGAACGGGAAAGGAAAGGCGAATATCTAGGGAAGACCGTTCAGGTTGTGCCACATGTGACAGACGAAATTCAAGACTGGATTGCCAGGGTATCTCGAGTCCCTAGTGATGACTCGGGCAAGGAACCTGATGTGTGTGTCATTGAATTGGGAGGCACAATCGGTGATATCGAAAGCGCCCCTTTTATTGAAGCCCTACGTCAATTCCATTTCCGTGTTGGACATGAGAACATGGTCACGGTCATGGTTTCCCTTATTCCTGTGGTGGGTGCTAATGGTGAGCAAAAGACGAAGCCGACCCAACACTCTGTCCGGGAGCTGCGTGGTCTGGGTTTGATGCCGGACATTATTGTTTGTCGTTGCACTGAGCGTGTCCACCGGGATGTGAAGCTGAAGGTTGCCAACTTCTGCCACGTGCCTCCGGAGCAAGTGTACACTGTTCACGACACAAGCTCCATTTATAGAGTACCGTTGATGTTGAGCTCACAGAACATTATTCCTTTCCTCTGCCGACGACTGGAGTTCGATGTATCGATCGATATCGAAAAAGCTATCTCAGGCATTGGCGGGAGCTTTTTGATGTCAAAATGGACTCAGCTGGCCGACCGCTACGAACGCCTCCACGACTATGTCAGCATCTGCGTTGTCGGGAAGTATACTGGTCTCTCGGATGCTTACACATCAGTCATTAAGTCGTTGCAGCATGCGGCTCTTGCAGCCAACCGCAAGCTAAGATTGGAATGGGTGGAGGCTGAGCATTTGGAGTCGCCAATGAGCAGAAATAACCCCGTAAATTTCCACGTAGCGTGGCAGACTTTGTGCAAAGCTTCGGGAATTCTTGTTCCCGGTGGATTTGGTGAACGTGGTACTGAAGGTAAGATTGCCGCAGCTCATTGGGCCCGAGTCAACAACGTGCCCTTTTTAGGCATTTGTCTCGGGTTCCAGATCGCAGCGATTGAGTTCGCACGGAATGTTCTGCAGTGGGAAGACGCCAACTCTTCGGAATTTACGGACACCACCACGCACCCTCTGGTGATTTACATGCCTGAGATTTCTAAGACACATCTTGGAGGTACAATGCGCCTAGGGGCCCGGCCTACCCACTTTGTCCGCGAGGGATCTCGGATCCAGCAACTCTACGGTGGTCAGAACCAAGTTATGGAACGCCATCGTCATCGCTACGAGATCAATCCCAAGTACGTGAAATCGATGGAGGATGCGGGGATGATCTTCTACGGTCAGGATGAGCGCGGTGAGCGCATGGAGATTATGGAGCTGGAAGAGCACCCGTACTTTGTTGGGGTACAATACCATCCTGAGTTCCTTACGCGGCCTTTACGCCCAAGTCCGCCGTTCCTAGGCCTAATCCTTGCTGCGTGTAACTTGCTCGAGAAGTATCTTGCTCTCCCTCCTGGGGCTTCACGAATGGAACTTCTGCAAGCCCAAGCCATTACCGATCTCTTTGAAAATGTTTAAGTTCAGCATGGAATAGCATCCGTATATCATTTATACCCATTCAGTCATCAAACAAAGCTCATTACATCATGATATAGACAATACTATGAACGCTACTTCTTTATCAATACTTGGCGATCTTTCTTCACATGTTTCGGCCTGACACCTTGCCCACCTTTTGACCTCAGAGACTTCTCCCAGGCCCGCTTGTGCTTCTGATAAAGGGCCATGGTGGCACGGGCATCCTCAACGGAACTATGAGATCCCTCTTGAATGGCCATACCAAGCTCTTCTTTTACCAGCATACTCAGCTTTGGCTTCCGTCCCTTTGCGAGTGATCTGAATGGCCTGAAAGTTTGTGTATCGCGCACAAATTTGCGAGGGTGGGACAACAGCAGAATCTTGAGATCGTTCTCAAGTGCGTGCCCAATCAGAAGTTTTCCATCAATAAGCTGTGAAACTTTTTTCTGTACGTCCCGAAATGAAATTGCTGCAGATGAATTAAGATGCTTAGGCTCAATGCCAGACACCGCCGTACGATAATCCGTGACAGCCTCACTGGGGGCGACATATGTGTCGAAGAGTAAATCACCATAGGCATTTACGACAGAGCATCTGGCCAGCATAGACTCTGTTCCGTCCGCCCCGACGCCGACCATTTCACAATCGATTGCTACTTCTTTCGTGCTCCTTAATGTTTTTGTGCCCTGTGTATTGCCATTGCTCGCTGGAGGACCTTGACTAGCAACTCCTGCTACAATTTCCTTTGCGTTCTCAACTCGCTGGGTTGATTTTGCGCTGCCCTCAAAAGCTTCTTCGATCTCCTCCTTTGCTACATTCGCGGCATTCTTAACTGCTGCTGCAATGATAGTATCAAGCGCCAGATTGGCGTCCTTCTGCGACCTTGACTTTTGGTTTTGGACAGGTTTGTGCCTGCGCTTGTGAACAATATTGCGTTCTTTCTTCAACTTCTCCCAATTGGACACCATCGTGTCTCTTGTACTATATCGTTCAAAGGGTCACATCTGATTTGTTTCATAATGCAGATAGTCTCAGTAGGATATGTACAATTTCAATGCGCTTGATGCCAAAGCAGGATCCTCAAATAACAGGAGAAGGTTGCTGGAGTAAAACCCGCACCTGCGTGGTACTCTCTCGTGGGGAGGGAGAGAGAACGCTCTACCGTAGGGCCCTCACGATGCACTAGGGGAAGATCAATATTTTCGTGCTGAAGCTAGGTCAGGAGGGTCAGTAGCGCCTGGGCAATGTATCCTACGATAAATTACAATATGCTGCTTCTATTGCACAAAACTTTGACTCCTTATGTCGCAATCTGAAGTTTAGCAGCCAATTCTTGACATTCAGGACCCGGTAGACCAGCACCAAGCAGCTGATTTAACGTGGCTGCATCGATTGTTTTGATGGAAGTGACCAGGTGTTGCTGCACGTTGGTAATGTTGGGAAAAGGATCCCATTTCTGTGCGCCGGTAGCGGACAACTTGGAATACTCAGTCTGGATGAGCTGATCTTCATCTTCATCATCGATAATCCGCTGCGATTTCTCGGCTTCAAAATTAATATCTGAAATGCTCTCGGCGACAGCAACAACAGACTTCAACAACGGTCCCCATTTGCTGGCATACTGGGAAACCATGGCCTTGCTCTTTAAAATTTCAACAGATCCCACCACACACGTCTTCCGAAAATGGAAGCCACTGACGGAGTTCATTTCCGCACACAATAGCTTCTCCAGACACATACCAAAGAGGTTGGCCTGGATGCCATCAATAATGGAGATCAGGTGATCCCCGCCAAATTTTCCAGCAACCAGGCATTGCAGAACTATGAAGTTAGACGTGTGCTTGGGGGTACGAGACTTCCCAGACAATCTCCGGAAACCAAGGGAGAAGATTTCTGGGAGATACTTGTTTAGTCGCTCAACAGGCACATGTTCAATCAAGCTGAAAATGACCTTAAACCCTTCATGATCCAAAGCCTTTGATGCATGCAGTCTTTGGAAGATACCCAGCACAGCGGTGAGTTTACTCTCGTCTGCAAGCAGTTGAGGATTATTCTTTTCCAAGAAGCGAGTCAACAGGTCAACCAGCGCAGGGACATTTCCACTGCGTTCCCAGAACTGAGGTGACAGAATGTGGCCGAAGAGCCCCATGAATGCGTCCGGGATCCCGTCAGCACCTGCAAGGAGCACTGCAAGAATTTGGAATGCGTACGGAGTGAATTCTGTGATATCCTGAGCGATGATGAATTCGAATGAAGGGAAGAGTGCGGACTGGATCTGGGGCAAGAGATTTGGAAAGTTTCCACGCACAGTCTGTGTGATGACAGTCAGCGTTTCGAAGAGGTAGTGGTTGAAGCGAGGTTTTGCAGGGTTCTTGCAGACCTTTTCTAGTTCAGCCATAAGGGCACCCATTGTCTTTTCAATAAGCGGAAGCGAGTCCTCGGGCTTTGCCCTCGACAAGAGGCGCATGATGCACTTCATTACAAACTCGTTTTCCTTGCTCTTAGGCAAAACAGTAAGCAGCTCTTCCAAAATCGGTCCAATGGCTGCTGTCAGAGCATCCTGGGTGATCTTAAATTCGCCGGTTTGCGCATCACGCACAGTGCACAATCGTTCAACAGCATATGCAGCATAGCTTGCAACAACAGCGTGAGGAGAACGAAGAAATTTGCTGATCATAGGCAAAACGGATATGATACTGTTGCTGTCGAGTTGGTTTCGGAATGTTGTGAGGAACTTAAGGGCATCCGCGTGCAGCACCGGCAGTCTGTTCAAATCGGTCGCCTGCAAATCTTCGAGGATGTTCTGCTGCATGAATTGCCCAATGTTTACTGAAGGATCAATTTCCTGCGCACCACGAGCTGCCGTGATCTTGGACTTCACTGCCACTGCAGTGAACAAGAAGAGGGCGGTATTCTTGGACGGCCAATTGTTTGCTATGTCTGTCTTTGCCTGAGCCAGAAGGGCGTCAACAGATGCGAGGAACACCTTTGTAGCGGTATCTCCAAAGGCAGAACAAAGACTCCTGGCAAGATCATGCGCTGCCCTTCGCCGAGTCTCAGCATCAGATCCTTCGATGTCTCTGCGGATATACTCGTCCGGGTTGTCCTCGAAAAGCTCCATGTCAGCGTCTCTGAACATCATATTTGGCCCAACCACCTGTTCACAGATCAGCTTCAGAGATTCCTCTCCTTCGAAGAGGTTGCGGTAATTCGGTCTTTCCACGACCGACCGCAGGACCTGAATTGCCTTTGATACCAATATGTCATACTTCATTTGCTGCCCGACGGTCGTGAGCAGCGTCCAAATGTCTTGAACGAACTTTGGCAAGTACGGTGAGAAGTCGTCATCATATTTCAAAGCCAGCATCGAAATAATGTCACAAATCACACTACGCTCAATTTCAATCAGTCCCGCTTCTTCGTCACTATCACTATTCAGAGCTGGATTGACAAAGCTGAGAAGATCGTGGAAGATTGTCAGCCATTGCTCCAATGTGTCTGCAAACTGATCTGGAAGTTCTTGCCAAGTCAAGTCTAAAATCAGCTTCGTGACGATAGTTATCGCTTGATACTGCACTACCAGTGTCTGTGCATCCTGATTGGTCTTAAGCGCCTCCCAGAGTGACTTCAAAAGCTCCAGTAATGGCTGAGCGAATTTGTCGAGAACTAATTTGATCTCGGACCACAAATGATCCGATCTTTGAGCACCCCTGTACCGTTTGAAAATACTATGTGCTGTTTCCAGAATACCAACAATGACAGCATAGTTCTTTTGCTGATGACCCTGACCGATATACTCCAGAAATGTGTCTAGAAGAGTTGGCCAGCGATCGGGGAAATCAATCGCAGCGATGAAGCCAATCGCTGAACTGAGTTGCTTGCGGCAATTATCCGGAACACTGAGCATTAGTTTCACGAGATTACTCCTAACAAGTTCGCGTCTGTCATCAGGCAGAATGTCTTCATCCCAGTATTTCTTTGAATAATTCTTGAATTGAACCGCCGCGGCAAGCCTGCTAGGTGCTTGGGCAGTCTCGTCTCCTACAATCTGCAGGAGCGCAATGGGATACCCGATGCTGGTCCGCTCCTGGTTAAGTAAGAAATCCTCCGCCTGCTTTCGTTGTGCTCGGTCTGGACTAAAAGTCGCTTCGAGCGACTGCGAGAGCATCTTGAGCTCATCAGTTGTAGCAACGACCATTGTGCTAGATGTTCAGTTGATCCAGCGAGCAATACTTTGCATGCTTTTGGGAAGACGATCTAGAACCCAGTGAGTTGGAAAGCGTTTCTTTTTCCTTCCCAGTAAAGATTTAAAGTACGTGTTCATCACCATGATAGACCTTATACCCTATAACTTGCCCACAGTGTGTCTCCTGGGGGACAAAGGTTCTCCATTCATTGCACATAGACCCTGTCTGGGAGTGGCTTTTTCTCCATTCATTGCACATAGACCCTGCCTGAGAGTGGCTTCTTCTCCCTGGTCGGGCCTCGCTTTCTTGAGTCCTTCCTCGCTTCCCGGATTTCATCCGTTCAAAGTCAATACTGGGGGCTCCCGCCATTTCTACAATTTGCGCACGCGACCTAACAGCCACAGAAGAAGGCCTCTGCGGCAGGCCTGCCTGCATGTCTTCTTCTGATTCACCCGCTGGCCGTAGTGTTGATCAATAATTTGAGCCTTCCAAACGGAAACTTGGAAAATTTGGAAACTGCGCCTGGCATTGTCCTCCTTGCCCAGCCAAAACGGTGGAAGTGCCACTAGTTTGCGTTTGGAATGGGATTAGTTCAGAGGCACGATCCGAAAGACTTACGAAGGCAGGGAAAAAGCCACACGAAGCGGGGTCAGGAAGTACCCTCCGTGTACAAACACAACCACGGGCGAACGTACGGACGGCGAGCCGAAGAGCGACAGTGACAGGAAGCGCACCTGCGGGGAGGGGGAGGAGGGTTCAGGGACCGGGCTAGTCCGAAACACACGGGGAAGGAGGGCAAAGGGTCGCCGGTAAGGAGGAAAATGAAAGTGGCGACATCCAGTGAACTGGAAACACATCTGCAAAACAAATGGTTGTCCAATTTCTTTCGCGATTCGAAACATGCACCAGAGCAAAGCAGGTATGTTGAGAATTGGAAACCGGATCAAATTTATTGAACCTAGTACTCTTCTATTAGGCTTCCGAACGTGTAAACAAACTATTCTAGGGGTGCTCGAAGGGACTGACTACGTTATGCTGAGACTTCTCGCACAGGCAAGGCTGGCACGGCCGTCACAGGGTATCATCACGCAGAGAAGTATCCAGACTTGCGCTGCCTTGAGAGCGGAAGAGTCCAAGTCTACAACCAGACGACGCCGCAAAGCAGCAGGGGAGAGCACCACTGAGATTGGTGAGTCTAAGTCAACGGTCCGTCGCCGTCGTGCAAAGAAGGCCGACGCTGAAGCCGCAGCAAAGAAGGCCGACGCTGAAGCCGCAGCAAAGAAGGCCGACGCTGAAGCCGCAGCAAAGAAGGCCGACGCTGAAGCCGC
>PDIP01000006.1:72403-101998 GCA_002811645.1 Corallochytrium limacisporum
GAAGCCGCAGCAAAGAAGGCCGACGCTGAAGCCGCAGCAAAGAAGGCCGACGCTGAAGCCGCAGCAAAGAAGGCCGACGAAGCTGCAGCAAAACAGGCAGCAAACGTTCCTTCTGATCCTGTGCTAAGCTACAAGGTGCCAGAAGGTGAATACAAGCAGATGCAGTACCATGAGTTCAACAAGGACTCACATGCCGACTTTGAAGTAGCAATGCGAAAGTACCGTTTGCCCCAACCTGAGCCACCGACACAGAAGCGTTTCGTGATTTAAAAAGAACACAGGGGAATATGCTCGAAATGACTGGCGTGAACAATCAAGAGGACTGTTTTTGGCGCAAGTGAATCGTTGCACGGGGATGCAATCCTTCACCTAACAATGTGTTCGATAGATTCTCTAGCTCACACGGTGGAAACGCTGTGTGCACCGTGTATGACGCAGAGTATCCACGAAACTGTCGATTGACTCTCGAACGTCCGCGATGGTGGACTTTTGTTCATGTTGAGAACAAAGGTCTACGCAGTAGTAATAGAGAAATAGAAGTGTGCAGGTTAGTACATGTTCATCTGATAGTAGTTTCCTAGCATGTCTCGTACTTACGAGCTCCCCAGACTTTACCTGTAGAACTGATGTCCTATGAGACTTTCCAGTCGCATGGATTTCGACCCTAGGGGGTGATGAATCTGCTTCCCCGTGGACATGTTCTTGGATCGATGGTCTGACGTCCACTATTGTGCCGTCGTCCTTGGTTTTCGTTCGAGGCAAGTAAGCAGGGATCGAGAATTATCAGAGTTGTTCGGCTCTCGTGTTTGAGACGCCGCGAACGGATTAACAGAAGTATGTTCCAGTTGTGAAGAGTCGCCAGCTGTGGAAGCTAAATCATTCTTTGTCAAAGAATTGCAAGGGATTTTGGCGGATGTAATCCGCCTTCCTCGTCCAGGAAAATGCGGCTTATGTGTTGACCCCCGCTCATCGACGATCGGAAGGTATAGGCCATACGGATACTGTTTCTTAAATTCTAGGGGATAGTAGCCATCAAGAATGTCCAAGACAAAGGCTTGGCACGATGAGCTGTCGTATGCTCGGAATCCTGTCCCGTCTACAATGATGCCATCATCATAGACCTCAACATCGACCATTGTTGGCTGCGGTATCTGAGCAATGCCATCGTTGTGGGTACCTGAACTCCAATTGCACAGTGCTTGATCAGCCATCACGTTCAGTTCACGAATGTTTCGAGCAAAGCGATCAAATGAAAACATCTGCAGAAACTGGTCCACGGTGAGACACTTCGGAGTGATTTGACGAGGTGTGTAAGCCAGTTTCGTTAGCGACTCCTCGCGTCTGGTGGAACTGGCACTGGTGCCTCTGGCAAGCTCGTCATGGTTTTGATTTGTTTCCTTATTCCCAACCCAAATCATTCCGTAGTCACGCAGAAACTGTTTGGTATCCGCTAGCTCTTGTTGGAGATCGAAGCGTACATTTCCCAATCAATTGAGACCTCATCTCGAACTCCTGCCTCTACATGATTTCCTAAGGCCTCTAGTGCCTCCTTCAAATGGTCATTATCGTGCCGTACTGCTTGCAAGGCTTTCTTTGTTTGCCGTAGCTCGCCGTCGCCTATGGCCAATCGCTTTTCCATACTCTGACGGGACGATCCTGTTGCCTTTCCATTGAGAGATAATCTATTTTGTGGCAATAGACAACCAAAAGATGAGGCGTCTTTCGAAGTAGCAACTGTTGTGGGATGCCACATCTTTTCCGAACAAGGCCTTGCAAACGTCGCCTCGAAGTCATTGAAGGTGGCTTCCGAGGCCGACGCTCTTTTAGTAGGTCTGACGAGAGACACGAAAAAACAGTAAGGGCATATCAGTTTATTTCCACCTGTGCAGTGCCAGCACTGCAAGCGCCAGTCACTTAAATGCACTGCTTCACCTGCTCAAGGATTTTAGGGTTGACCTGCATAATCTTCTCCAACAAGGTAGATATATACTCTTCAAGTTCTTGGATTCTTAGATCCTTCTTTTGGTTCTCCTTTCGCAGCTTCTGGATTTCGGTTTGCAGTAGTGCTAGCAAGGGATTTCTTTGCACATTAGGATCGCTGGGACGGCACACAGAGTTTGCGTTCTCTGAGCCACTGCGGCCACTCACGTCAACTGTAACCAGTTCCGGAGCTGTGTGGCCTACTTTGCGTGAAATATCTGAACCACTTTGGCCCGCGTCATCCATAGCTGACGCAGCAACAGATGTTTTGGTTGTATCCCCTTTGCAGAGTTCGACTGACAAACAAATCTGACCCGTCGGATCACCACCTTTCTTTTTGCTAATGTTGACCCATCGCAAGTGTCTGTAGTCAGCAATGTCCCCGTAGTTAATTTTGATTTCACCAACCATTTTATCAACTGGCGTCGGACCAGCGGAACGATCAAAGTCACTCTGTCCAGCAGCAGTAACACACTCATAAACTTGGATGATAATGGCCTTAATCATTCCATTCTTCTTTTTGAATGTACCAGTCAATGATCCACTCAGTGATCCGCTCAAGCGCTGCCTCGATAGAGTCTTGTTTCCTGTTGGGCTACTCAAGGCCGAAATCTCGACCTCTCCCAGGTGTTCCCAGTTCGGACTGATACCCTCACGTACTTGGCCAGTCACTCCATGGTCCTGGGAGACATTGTCTTTGCTCCCAGAAGGCCGAATAACAGTTACAACTGGAAACGTCCGCAAGGTTGCCATGCCTTCCGGCGAGACCAGATTTCGTGCTTTGGCAACATTGAAGCGAATGACGGATCCAAAGAGATCAAGTTCTCCTTCCATGGCGGAGGATACTCTCTCGACGGGCATTTCACACAACTTCTTAATTACAGGGGACAAAATGTACATGAAATAGGTACTGAGCTTCTCTTGTGGGAGCCAGCGTCCGAGAAATAGCATCACCAGTAGACGCTCCCAACGACACCACCCCCCCCGGGGGGGGGGTGTCAAGCCAACCAACGCTGATTTCCCAAAAAACGAGTAGAACCCGCTCGTCTGCTTGACTCCTCTACCCACCCGCCACCCTTTTCCCCCCTTCCAGCCCTGCTCCCTGCTTAGTGGTTACGGTAGGGAAGATTTCGCCAGCGAATTTGTTGGGAACTAAGGCAGGGCCGGGTACCCCTAGTTACCCAACTTTCTCAGCCTACAACCGTTAGCCCCTGTGTGAGATAGGGAGGGGAAAAAACTGGGAAATGATCAATGCACTACCAAACCAAAGGCCAAAGAAGATATTGATCAATTTATAGTTTCCATTTTCACTGCAGCGGTAGGCGAGTCCAGGAGGGTGTCAACTCACGGTTGCATTCACAGGAAGGCTCCACTCGGTGCTATATAAATCATCCGTCCTCGCAATCTACTGCTCATGCGGTGAAAGCTAGGTCACTTATGAACACAGTAGTATGATTACAGAGTCTCTGATCAAAAGCGACGCCCATTGGCTAATAGGTGCTGGGGTCGGGTGCGTCATTGTCCCAATGGTCCCTCACATTGCACCAGATCTGGCTCAACCGATTAGTGAATGGATGAAAGTCTCTCCGATAATTTTCTTACTTTGCATCGTGCGCTGGCTTGGAGGTGAGCTTTACATGCGAAATGTCTAAAAGGCCATGTGTTTTAGAATGGTGGTGTATCGAAAGCGGCAAGCGGTGGATGAGGCATTACCGGGCGGCTCCAGTGGCGGAGACTTCTATGTGTAACAAGGGCTGATATCTTTTTTTTTTCCCTTTGACTAGGCATGCCCCTTAGAACATTGATGGTGGGCGACCGTCGAAAACAAATTGGCAAGCCAAGAATAAGATATAGTAGTAGGAATGTCAAATATAGATTTTTATGTTGAACATGTTATGTGTGACTATTGCTATGCTAAGATATACGAATGATGTATGGACTCACAGGAGCTATACATGCATATGCTACATACACGACTGCCGTGTAGATGAACATGCTTTGACTACTGCTGGAGCTCATCCTCTTCTTGACCGCGGGCAAAGTTAACAAAGACCTGCTCAAGACTGGTTTGTGACAGGGCATAGTCCGCCCACTCGTAGTGGTGCTTGGCCTTTTCCAATTGGTCAAAGGCGTTGCCGTACCTGAAGCCGGCCGCAGGAATTGAGTACACACCAAGCTCTCCATGCTCCTCCTGCAAGTAAGAACCAGGGAAGTTGTTGAGAATGAATGTGTTGGCGCTTTCCAGGGTCTGCCCACGTCCCACCTTAACAGTGCAGGTAACACCCTTGCCGAATTTGGACTTCAGATGCTGTAGGGTACCCATACACTTGAACTTACCGTTGACCATGATGGCAAGACGGTTGCACAGGGCCTCACACTCCTCCATAGAGTGAGAAGTGAGGATGACAGTGCGGCCACGGTCAATGAGACCGAGAATACCGTCCCAGAGGTAACGACGGGCCTCAACATCTAAGCCAGCCGAAGGCTCATCCAGCAGGACAACAGCAGGATCACCGACGCAGGCAATGGCGGTGGACAACTTGCGCTTGTTGCCACCAGAGTAACCACCGCACGGGCGATCGGCATGCTTGTCCAAGTTGTACTCGTAAATGCTGGCATCCACGTAGGCCTCGATGTGGGCAGTCGGGATACCACGCAGGTGGCAGTAAAAGGTGAGCAGCTCGCGACCGGTTAGCAGGGGGGTAATAGCATCAAACTGAGGGCAGTATCCAGTGTGCTGTCGCACCTGAGTCAACTGATTGACAATGCTAAAGTCCTTGATGGTGGCATTGCCAGAAGTAACGGAATGTTCACCGGTCAACATTTTGAACGTGGTGGTCTTGCCAGCACCGTTGATACCAAGGAGACCGAAGCACTGGCGCTGAGGAATGCCGAAAGAAATGCGATCGACAGCCAGCTTGTCCTGGCCATGGGAAGTCAATTTGCTTGCCTTGTAGACCTTGCACAGATCCCGGACAACGACCACATCATCAGCAGTGGCGCCCTCTGCGATACGAGCGCGCTCCTTAGCCACGTCATCATCCTCGTCAACTGCGTTGGTGACGGGAGCAGTACCATCTTCCTTACGGAAACGAGCACGGAACTCCCAACCGATGGTCATACCAATAAAGACAAAACCTTCAATAGCCATGAGAAGGACATACCGACCAATGCCGGGGACATCGAGGCTGAAAATTTCGCTTGCAGGCTCAATTCCATTGACTTCGCAAGATGCGTCGGGTCCGAATCTAGCGCGGACAGTATCACAGTAGGTACTCAAATCGTTGTACCGAGGGAGATCAGCCAGAGCCTGACCAAATGCAAACGTCGGGAAGATGGAGAACGCCCAGGCCAAATAATCAGCAACCTTCACTTCATCCAGAGCGCGGCACACCTGCACAGCGATGAGGGCACCGAAACCAAGGAAGATCTGCAAAATGGTCAGGAAGGCGTAGCATTTGGCAGGGTTCGTAAAGAAATGACTCACGAAGTAGACGAAGGGTGCGGCAGACCAGAAGAACAACAGCAAGATCAAGCAAATCTCTCCAAGAACATCACGGCCAAGACCGGCCTCGTCAAAGGCAGCGAATACGATCAGAGTAACACCTAGGGGCATGAGGTAGTTGACGAAGTCGAAGGCGAAGATGCTCAGCCAATACTGGATGGGATCCACACCGCTCACAAACTGGAGATGCTTGCTAGAGTTTGCGGCCTCAGTGAGGGGGAACAGAGCAAAACCAGACGCCACGAAACTGAAACCAAAGACCGTAATGATACCAACGGTGAACCCCTGGAAAGACTCAAAGGAATCCTTTGCTGCCTGCTCATCAGTGCGGGGCAGAGGGTAGTTGATGAGATTCATCACGTATGTCTGGTCATCAAGGACAGACTGCAGGATGACATTGTTTAACAGGTTCACCGAAGCCGGAGGACTATGGATCGGCTCGCCATTGTACCAGGCAGTGTTGTTCAATGTACCGTCACTACTATTCACATACGTCTGTCCTACCAGGTAGGTATTCAGGAACGTATCCTGCAGTTCAGCCTGCTTATCAATAATGAATTCAGAGTAGTTCACATTGGAGGCGGCCTCGTCAAAAGTGACGTTTCCGTCACCGGCACCAAGACTGGTCATTCCAAGCAAGAAGGACTCATACCCGGCCGCGGTGGCCTGATTAGCATCTGTATCAGGTACAGCGTTCTGGTAGGAGACAACGTTGGGTACAGGACCAATGTTGGCAAGGTCGATGGCTCGGGACGGATCGTTCTTGTTCTCAAGGTTCGAGGCGGCTCCGAGGGCCATGATAGTGAAGACCAAAGGCAAGAGGAATTGAATTGCGAGGATCTTGTAGTCTCGCTTTTGATGATTCAAACGCTTGACGAAGAGGGCACCAAACTGCTTCATCTTCAAGGCATTTCCAGTAACATAGTCGAAACTGGGCATCTCAGGATCGGCTTCTCCATGAGCACGTCTCATACGAGGCGATGAATGAGGAGACTTGGGGCCATGTCCATTGGCTTCGGGCACCTCTAGCATGTCGCCAGAATTCTTGACAGCAGTGCTGCGCTTGGCTCCAATATCTTCCAGTGAGGCACCTTCGCCAAGCTTGAAGAACACATCCTCAAGAGTGGTCAGAGATACACCGAAAGAATTCACACCGAGTTCCTTAGAGCGATCCTCAAGAGCATTGAAAGCAGCGGCGAAGTGCGTGCTTTGATCATCGGGAAGAGTATAAACACACTCACCACCAAGATCATCGCTGAATTCAGAATGGGGAATAGTCTTCAAGAGAATCTCATCCACACCATACTGGTTGAAAGAGTCATCCTTGGAGATGACCAAGCGGTATCCGACACCATACCTCTTCTTCAGGAAGTAAGAGGTACCGCAAGCCTTGACCTTACCGTCATTCATGATGGCAATGCGGTCGCCCAGCAAGTCAGCCTCGTCCATATAATGCGTAACCAGACAGATGGTGCGACCATCACGGTACTTGCGAATTAGATCCCAAGTTGCACGACGTGCATACGGATCCATTCCAGCGGTCGGCTCGTCAAGGAAAATGATACGGGTTCCACCCATGAAGGCAATGCCTACACTAAGCTTGCGCTTCATTCCACCACTAAGTTCGTCGGGGTAATTCTTGCGCTTGTCTGCTAGCATGATGTCTACCAACATTTCGTCGACAGCATCCTTCAAGGTCGCACCGGCCAGCCCCTTCAGCCGGCCAAAGAAGACGAGGTGTTCTTCCACGGTCAGATTCGCAAAGAGGGTGTTGTGCTGCGGGCAAAGGCCAAGAGCCTTACGAGCTTCACCGAGGTCCTCAGTAATATCCCAGCCATCTACAAAGGCAGTACCGCTGGTCGGGGCGTAAAGACCGGAAAGGATATTCGTAGTGGTTGACTTACCGGCACCGTTGTGCCCGAGGAAGGAAGTGATCTCCCCACGCTTCATATCCAGGTTGACACCTTGAACAGCTACCTTACCGTTGTCAAAGACCTTAACGAGGTTCCGAATACTGACACCACAGTTCTCACCGTCTAGAGGGTTCTCGAAGTCACCAATGTTATCAGTATTCACAGCTGCCGCCTTCTTGCGGTTCTCAGCATCACGCTTTTTGCGGCCGAAGTAGGTCTTGGGTTGAAAGATAAAGTACCACTTCTTGGGAACACCATAGTCACCAGGACGCACAGCATCAATGTAAACTGCAAGCAGAACATACAAGACTGTGTCGAACGCCAACATGATGTACGAAATCATTACGGACGCTTCACTCTCAAAGACGGGGCTGGAATCTAGATTGTTGAAGTCAGCACCGATAGCTGCGTTCTCATAGTCACCGATCACACTTAGGGCCTGCGACATGCAAGCATTCATAGAGAGACATGCAAGGTACAGCTGTCCCTCAGCCATGGTGTTAATTTCTTGTTGGTAGAAAGTGTAAGGCATGTACAACAAGAAGAAGAGGGCACCTGCTGCTGCTGCAGCAACCTTGGCCCGCATGAAGAAAGTGGACAACAGGAAGCAGAAGGCAATCAAAGACAGACTGTACAAGAAGAACAGAACGAAAATGACGCCAGGGCTGCTGTAGGCAATGACATCACTGACATCGAGCGCGATAGTGATAAAAATGATCACCACAAACAAAAAGATAGCCATCCGGCTAAACCAACCGAACCAGTACATGGAAGGTGACAGACCCATCATGGCCATAGTTTCCTTCAGGCGTCTCTCCTTTTCATCCACAATGTCACGAACCAAGGCCTGGGCAGGGACGACGAAGGAAATGACGATGAAAAGAGGGAGAGTTCCCTGTACAGCGCCGGCAAAGTCGTTCTTCTTGTACTCACCGTAGGGCATTCTCTGCACACTGGTGGTCTGTGTAGTAGTGAAGTCAACGAGCACGGTAGAACCAGGGTTCGTTAGTTGCAGTTGGTAATTGGCAATGGCACTTTCAGCCAAGTTCTGCATCACAAGAAAACCAGATGTGTTGTAAAGATCACTCTCTGAATTGGGGCCAGTCTCCGCGAAAGCAGGGAACGTCAGATCGGTGTAGAATGTACCGTCAGGAGTATCTCCCGGACGCAGACGGAGTGTGTAGGTCATTTCAGCACCAAAAGTGCCGCTCTCAAAGACGATAGCACCCATCAGTGAATTGTCATTCTTACCAGCAGTTTCCAGGTCACTTTCGGTATCAAATGCTTCAATAGTGAGAGGGAAGTCACTTGGTACCATGCCTTGGATGTAGCTCATGACTTGTTGGGTCTGTGCAGTCTCTGGCGTATATGTGATTTTTGTTCGGCCAACCTTATTGAACAGATCAAAAACACTGGAATTGTCAGCTGTGTTGAGGCCAAGACTGTCGTAGTACGTGGGGGCCACGTCCTCAATTGATGTCAGTTGCCGAAGACCGCATAAGACAACTATAAGAACGAAAGGGGTTGTAATCTCACATATAAAGCCCCAAAACTTTCGTGTCATCGACCTTCTGTTCTTCCATGCTAAGAGTTTGAACTGCTGGAACTTACCCAGCGTACCCGCTTCAACTTGCACCTTGGGCTTTGGGTCGTGCACTTCAAACACATTGTCGTCAGCCTCCTTTGCTGGGGCTTCGTAGATATTGTCATCAAGAGCCTTAGCCGGCTCTGACGCATGGCCATTCATTGTTGTGGACCAAGCTTCTTTATCATGCATACCAAAGCTCACGTTAATTTAGTTCTCGTGTGAAGTTTGGATCCATAGTGCCGTTCTTGATGCAGTAGATGCATTAGTAGCACATCCTTTAATACCCGAGAAATATTTTGGCGACATGACACATTATCATGCGCCTCTCGTGAATGGCAGACTTGCAGGGTTACCCCCCATCTGTGACTTAGGTGCAGTTGTATTGGCCTCCTTTCATCTTTGTCCCCTGTCCCTGCCACAAAAGTAAAGGAGAGAAGTTGACCGCGACAATTGCGTGAGGTCATATATACACCGGTGACCATTCTGTGTTGGGGTGCGTCTCCATCTACTGGGTCTCCAGCGGCACAGGAGAAAGGAGGGGGGGCGTGGACAGTATACCCAGGGCTTTCCCCCCGTTCTCGTCTACTATGCAATTTCCTTGGCGTTTCTCCATGAAAACACAAAAAGATATTTGGGACAGCCAATGCACGCAATTTGTCCACTCGTCTCAATCCCTTCTGACGCGCATTTCCCCCCTCCCTCACTCCCCCCTCCCCCCGTCTCTTCCAATTTTCTCGCACCTGCTGGTCCTTCGCGTTCTTCCCTACTGGGCTGATCTGTTCGTTACCATCCCCGGCCACCGGACTAGCAGCGCGTTCACTAGTTTCCCCGCCTCACAGGTTTTTTTGTAGGTGGACAACAAAGAACCCTGCAACTGCAGTTATGTGAGACATGCGTCCCGATGTCAGCCGACAAAGCCAAGGAAAAAGGGGAAGGGCCCAAATTAACTGTTTCCTGGAGTTGAAAGCAAGTTGTGCGAGACATGTGTCCCGGCGTCAGTCGACCAAGCCAAAGTAAGGGTAAGGGGCCCAGGCCAAAGAACGCATACGTAAAGTAGGCGTCAAAATTTGAATCAAAAGAGAATGAGGAAAGCGAGACCCCTGTTCCTTTCAAAAACCCTCTTTCACACCCGTGTCCTGGCCTCGGCGTTCTCTCTTCCGGAACGCCCTTCCCCCCCCCTCCAAATCCCCCCTCCCCTCAACCCACCACTGGGCAGCAGGTTACGGAAGGGGTCGCACTATCTCCTCGCTATTCTCCGCCTGCTATCTGTTTGACTTCCACAATCTGTGATCGTAACCATTATGATTGCGTATGTTTTGTGCCGAAGAATATACCTATCGCAGATGCATCCCTTTTTGTACACTGATATGTCTGCCCATCGCGGAGAGCATAGACTTTATATGCGGTTTTTTTTTGCTGCCGATACGATAGGACTGCTCAACTCCATGTGGGAGTTGTCGAGGGCTGTCTTGTTCCCGTTTCCATATTGCAATTATGTTTGTCCCCTTCCTCGGACCCTGGTAGACGTCAGAAAATGGCCCACCCTTGGTTGCATGGTCCAACTACGACTTTCGCAGCGATACAGAGAACGGAGTACAATAAACTGGAAAATTGACACCAGCGGACCGAACAGTGAACATAGTTCATAGAGAAATTCTGGAGAAGTGGAGAGCAAGGAAAGGCGGAGGCAGCGGGAGAGGACGAAAATGCGGGGGAGAGAGTAGACACGTTTGTCTCCTTGTCTACTCCTGAAAAATTTTGGTAGAATACAATACCACAAGTTTTCACCGTAGAACGAGTTTTGTCCGCCGCTATATCATAACCTGCGCACACACGCACCCGGCTACAGAGTCGACGTCTATTGTTACGAGGCCCCTCCCCCCTTCCCCCTTGGTTCTTCCTCTTCCCAAATTGCCAAGGCGTGATGTGTAGGAGGGAGAAATGAGAACGAATGGGACTACTCTGGCCAGTCATTTCACATCATCGCATGGTCTAGGGATAGATTCCTCGAGGTTGGGTTGGACGAGGGCTAAGATCTCACACTGTTTCCCATGGGCCAATTGCTATATGAACTGTACCGCTTATTTGATAGCACCGTTGATATATTGTATCTTGTTGGCGGATGGACTTCACGCGGACCGCCTCAGCACACACAGAAGGGTTCAGACGATTTCGAAGAATACATTATTATGACGACTTTGTTGCGTTTCAGTTTTGGCGTGGTTGTTTTGACGTATCACACCGCAACAGAAATATTTTCTTCTGTGTCTTTACGTGTATTTTGTTCGATTCAGTCCATCTTTATGAGAAGCAATATGCTTGCCACGGATGCAGGGGATGATAAGTGTGTAATGATCCCTACTTGCTAGAATACTGTGTTATCAAAGGGACAGTCTGAGACCAATCGCTCATACAACGAGTCAGCGCCTGTGGTGCGCAACAGAATTTCGGTGAGAGGGGGAAAACCCTGACATATATTTCCGGTCGAAGTCTTCGGGACAACATTCCTTGCTGCTCCGGCTGATTACATATACCTGCTGTCTAATTCGCATATTTTCTCAATTTCATCGCTGGACAGAGTTTGGGCGTATGCCACGGTGGACGCAGACAAGCCGCGGCCACGAGCGCAGACTTTCCAGCCCAACCGCCTGCGAACTGTAGAAGTTTTTAGTCCAATTTGGTTCTCCAGCCGATGGTGTGGGAGAGGAGGAGGAGGGGGGGCGGAAACTTCATAACGAAAGGGAGATCTGCGGGCTGCTTCGTCCAATTGGCCTCAGTTTTCCTCACCAAGCCAGAGAAATCCAGGGGGCAAGAACTCACAAAACCACATTGGTGCCTTTTTTTTTTGGACCCTTTGAATCCAGACGTCGCTGTTTTGTCTGGGCCCTCTGCACGCCTTGTGAGAGATATCCAGGCCATGAGCTAGATGGTGCCAGAGTGAACACTGCGGAGAGGAGGGAGAAAAAATTAAGGAGACATAGAGCTGAGAGAAACCATTGCAAGGGGATGATTAACTACCGCGGTGGTTTGTCGAAATATTCCCGGTTTGTCTCATACTGGTACACCCTAAACAAGTATTGGAATCGTATTCTTCCCGTATTAACCAAATTTCTTGAAATTTGACTTCTTCGTTTTTCCCCAGAGGGGGGAGCCATAATGAGTTCGTATTACTTGAGCAAGTGTTTGTTGTTTGGGTAAGGGATCAAGAAGTCAGTCTCCCAATACGTACCTGGCGAAGCACGGAGGCGGGGACTTCCGTTGCCCAACCGCTCCTTGCGCCATAGGTTTACCCAAAAAAGACACAAAGTGTGTGCCATTGTTTGCAGGTGTGACTCCTACGGACACTCTGCTTGCATGGAGAGTAGAACATTGATAAACTGGCCAAACTGTTCAGAGACCGAACTCACTATGGCACGGCTGTGTTAGAGGTCCAATGCTCTGGAAGAAACCCCTGTCGGTTACAAGTCTCCGGTGAGCACGGGGCGGTGGGTTTAGGTCAGTGGTACGCATTCCACCCTCTTCAAGGTATCCACAACGAATTGAGTACTTCGCATTCGGTTTTGGTGTGCAGTGTGACTCCGAGATTTGCACATAGAAAAATATCAGTAATCTCATTATATCAGTACTGGAGTTCTTGTTCCTTGCGCTCGGCAAATCCGAGCTGTTCAACAGATTTGCTCGCTGTGGGTGTTAACGGAATGTGTCCATAGTGACCCACAGGTATATATTAGCATTGTGAGAATGCACCTGGTGTGGTCGATCCAAAGACAAGAGAGAGAGTTGCCCCCACATCAGAGCGTGGCCACAACGTAATGACAGACTTTGGGTTAGTGTGTGGGGCTGCCACTCCTGTTCTGCCTGTCCCATACGACTGCCAATACAAATAAAGTATTCCGAAAGGTGTGTTAGGTGCACACGCCTGTTGGAAAGCCAACTTTCTTATTGCCCAATGCGTAATGTCCAGGACAACACTAAAATTTTTGTGTGGAGCGTCAGATGTACTCTTCGTCCCGACAATTTCTCACCGGGCTTGCCATACAATGTCTTACCATCTCCTTGCGAAAAATAGGATAGGTGTGGCCGGACGGGCTCCGCTGGAGATCCGCGCTCTGATGCCCAGACAAACTTCCTGTGGTGCTTGGCAGAATATACAAAAAGGATGTGGCAAAACAAAAAAAAAATTCGTGTTCATGGTGTCTCTCAAAGTTCAAGTCAGGATGGAGGAAGAATCATGCTGTTGCGACGCACTCCCGTACTCCGATTAAGCCTTCCTTATGCGTTCGTTTCTGATTACCAGGGCAAAACGGAAACGCAAAACCCCAGCCAAGTGTATTCTGTTCAAGGTCAACACCGGAACATAATATATGCAGATGTTTGCCTCCTTTCTATTGTTTGAGTCTAACATCTTCTCATTTGCATTTGTCTAATCCTTGCAGCAGGTGCCCACGGCTTGCTGAGTATTTTTTTTGCCAGACTACATCGGAAGAAACTGAACCGACAGTACAATTTAAACCGAAGTTTGCCTGCCTTTTTGGTTTGTGAATTCAGTTCGACCATTTTGATTTTTTCTACTAAGACCATCTTCCACACGGGCTTCCATAACACCACACTAGCAATATACATACATACACAGTGGGTGTAGTAGAAATTCTACTACCATTTCCAAATATTTAATATCGGTACGGAAAACAAGGACTGTGTCTGCGGTATGCCCGTTTTGCTGCTATATTCCACTCCGAGTGGGAGAGGTTCATACCCCCGATAACCGGCCGCAGAAAAAAAAAAAGAAGAAGAAAGGAAACTGGGATAGGTGCACCATGTAATCCGTCCTTTCTCCTGCCCTGATTGTGCTGACGAGCACGCAAGAGCGCAACCGCGCTAAAGGGTTCCAAGGTAAGAGCGTCATTATATCAGCGGTCACAGTCACTGCTGTGGTTCGAGTGCTGTTCCGCATCATCAAAACATGTACACTGGTGTCTTTGACATGTCGATACGATGTCGGAGACGCGTACAGTGTCAGCTGAACAAAACGCGCTGTCGGAACCGCTGCCAAACTTCGTGAGCTACATGAAGAAGGATTTCCCAATTTCGCCAGTCATGGGGATTGTGTGCACCACTAAGAAATTCCTTTGATCCCGGTATAAGTCTCATCGAAAAATTTAACTGTTTTCCCGTATCGGACTTTTACGATCCCAGTACAATTCTCATCGATAGTCTAGCAGACTATTGTCAATACCCGACGTAAAGGCAAATTGTCCTGTTGTTGATGTGATGTGATACGGTGTGTACACGTAGAAGTAAAGTCAGATTGGGGTTAAAGCGGATGATGTCAAAAGAGCGCTCCAGTGGTGCTAGTGTGAAAATGTATGGTTTGTGTGATGCATGAGATCGAGCCTAGTGATTCTGTTGCAGTGGTTTTTCTCGTTGGCAATGGAACCGATGCGTTGCTGTGAACCGTGCTTAGTTGAATCTGCGGCAATGCTATAAGTGACGTGGAGCCAATGATCGAGGAAACAGTGCGCTTGTGTGTACAGATGCTCTGCAAACGAAGCATGGTACTGAATTGGCACAACATGCTCTCTGGGCATAATCTGAATAGGCTCACTGACATAATCAATGCGACACTGCTTTCATGAAGATGACGGAGGAAAGAATTGTTTGAGGAAAGAAGGTACCGTTTGGATTGAATTTGTCTGTACTCAACAGGAGGAAAGGAAAGTTTGGGCGGGAGGAAATGAACAGCAGTGCCAGAGAAACATGGTGTTCATTGTATTCTTTCTCGGAAAGTTGACCACCCTTCTTTTCCAATCGATTCCTGTTCGCATCGCATATGTGTGCAGGTCCACCAGCTCGGATCGGGAGTAAAGCTCTTCATGCACTCCAATCTCTCCCACAGTACCAATCGCTACTTGATTTGGAAGTTTTTAGGACAGTTGGAAACCGTGGTGTACGAGTTCACTGTTTCAAAACTGTGGAATTGGTTTCTGTCATCGTTTGACAACTGGGCTGTCTTTGATCCCCCTTGCGCGCAAGGAAACTTAGCCAGAATTCAGAACCTAGAGACCATAGGGGACAACAGCGCTGCCAGCACCACTTTGGTTGACCTCCTCTGACCAACCGTCTTGCTAGATTACACAGCAGAATTCTTCATCGCTTGTAAGGGCGCCTAACCGGGAACGGCAAATACGGACATCATACAAGATTGATGTAGCCTACGTCACGGCGCACCATCGGGATGGGTGCTGGCCTTCTGTGGTCGCGAATCTCCCTCGTTGAATTGAGCTCTCTAACTGGGAGATATAAGTCCAAACCTCGCAGTCTTTCGGTGAAACAGGCAGTAGCACGATCCGATCCGTTTAGGTTTCTTGCCCCTGGACAACTTTCGTTTGCTTGTAAACTGTAGGTGTTCCGCTCGAATGTCTTCAGGAAGGACTTTCGTAAGAGTACCAAAACTCAGGGTAGGACGTCATCTGGATGCCGCTTATGGAAAAATCACCTCAGCCTTCTATTGTCAAAAGCGGCCGGTATGATTCTTGGGATGACTTTGAATTTTGGTTGGCAAACACGCTCCACTCTGTCTAGTTGCCTTGGAGGGCTCATGGATGGTCTGTGCAAATGTAAGTTGACAAAAAACTGGTACGGTTTATGATTCTTCTTGACATTTGGGACCACCTTCACGGTCAAGCACCGTGCACGCAGCACCAGCAATACGTGATACATGAACTTGGAAACTTCATGCCCTGCAATACCCATACCCGGATGGATGATAGCATGGTAAGAGATTATTACACCGTTCGTAATTCTTTCAGTTTCCTCTTTTGAGTGTGCATGCTGGCTGAGCATGGTGGCTGACTGTTGCAGGTGCATAGAATACGAGGGGCAAGGTCGAAGAATCCTTCCTGGCCGGAATTCTTTGAGTCCAAATGTCGTAAGAATATATAGCGCACGCCCCTTCCAATTCGTACTTCCACATCATTGAAAATTGCTATAGTCAACAAATGGTGAATTTTTTTCTTGAAGTGCCACATCATTGATAGAAGCAAGCGTGAATGCGAGATACGTCTCTGTGCTGGGTAGGTCACCATGCCCACATGTGCCGTCCTAACCTCCTACTGCCTCTCAAGCTTCCACTGTACACAATAACATTGCACCCTGAGCATCCTCAGTGTCTACACAAACTTCATCACCCCATGGAAATATTGTTGTATGGTTCATTGAACAGCTCCTACATACTTACTATGGCCAAGAACGATGAAGGAAGGCGAGGGCGCCGCAACACCGCAAGCCTACAGTAAGAGATCACAAGACGGCCTCGCAGTATACCAGACAGTTGGTTCCTTCACTTAAGGGCCCCCGGCATCTTACACACTCTTTTCTTACTCTCCTTCGGCTCTGTAGTAGTAGGTCCATAAACTAGTAGTAGGGCACATGGCCCTTAAGGTTCCCCTTCGGTGACTACAGCTCCACAGTGTCTATCCGCACTATCAACCGTGGTGCGCGCTTCATTCCTAATCAAGCATCTCACAGCTATGCGCCAATCCAACGCTCACACATGGGTGAAACTCGGACGCAGTTTCCCAGATCGTCCCACCCCTAATCCCCGCTGTTAGTGACCTCTATTGGGAACGGTTTCTCCGTGAACCGTGGACACCGCAGGGCTTGTGCGGGTGTACTTTTATCATAGCCGGGAACTTGCAAAGAGAAAAGGCGTTGTATGTTTACGGACAAATGAGACAGAGGACGTAAATGGAGAAGAAAAAAAAGAAAGAGGAAGAAATTTGACAACCGCGACAGTGTCAGCTGATCCCGTGGACACCGCAATGGCTGCAGTTTTAGGCAGGTTTGAGTTAGGGAGTATGCAAACCAGACAGATAACGCATCCACGGAGACAAGCTAGCTAGGTAGGTAGATGGGGGAAATCAAATGTGCTATCCCACCCGGCCGGAGTTGGCCCCCCCCCGGTGGGGGGGGTGGGGAGGAGGGGGATTGACCAGTGCACACAGGATTCCAACCCCGACGAAGGGTGGTGCGCCTTTGGGATCAGGTGGTGGGTTTGACGGGAAGAGGCACTGGCCCACTATTGAAACACATACTCGCTCTTCTCATCGACTAGTCAGGTTTTCGTCTTCATTCGACTATTGGAAACTTGGCGCAGTGTTTTTAAGTTCAACAGAATCAAACAACCATGCGGGAACACAGGGCCCCGATGATCATCTACCCGCCACCTCAGTAAGAGCTGCCAGAGTATATTGAAGGTTCGCATTCTCTTTGGATTTGGTAGTGACATTTGAGCCTTCATTAGATCACAATGAATTTACATGATCAATACATCGCGGGGTTTACAAGAGCCGTGTTTATTCGGATATGTCTATCTTCAAGCAACCCGCGACATGGGACATCACCAGACATCCACCCGCAAGTTGCATTGGAAACGCCTGTGTGCCCCGTACGCTCCACGCCCGCGTTTGGCGCCATATTGCTTCATACACAAACACCGAAGAGGGCGGAGGGAGGTTAGGCCAATGAAATCAGGGCCCCGGTCGTGCCCAGTGAGCAAGGGGGTGAGAAGCTTCTGTGGGTGTGAGGGTGGTTTTCTACGATCAGGTACGGGATAGGCAAGTGGTCTTGAGCTATGACTTACTCTTCGGGGTAAGCACTGTGTGATGGAACAATGAGATCATAGTCTTTCATTAACCCCAAAGCGGTGTTTCGACGAGTCTATTACGTTAAGTCTTTCGGCGGCGATTGCGAGGTCATCAGCTGACATCAAGAAAAGCGGAACACTTGCCGTGAATGGGAGTTCAAAAGCCAACATGCTCATAAAATGATGTCGTTGGATGCGCACAGGCTATCAGATTACATACTGCATTTTCCTCCTTCGCCCACACAAGGCAACAAAGTCTGGCATCATTATGAGAACATCTGGCATTTCCCCGAAGGGGGTGGTCTTGGCAGAGATCCAAGTCACATTCCTTACGATGGTGGGTGGTTTGGTCGCCATGAAGACCTCCCAGCAGAAGTGCAGCAGGAGGCTGGTGATGGTGTTCATAGATCTTTCCGATACCTACGAACATGGTAAGTTCGACGGCCGTGATCCGTCAGGAGTAAACCTGAGGAATCCTCGTGGCACAGCGGACCAATCTGGAATCTTGAGAAAGGCATGGCACAAAGCTGTTACTGTCGTACGATGCTCGATGCCACACAATGACTCTGGTCCTCGGTCAGATACCTGTTGACACTCTTGATTTTGTTTGTCACTTGCTACTGCTCACAATGTGGCTCACACTTCAAAAACGAATATGAAAGTCGTTACTAACCTTTGCCTGATAGCTATTGGCATCAATGTACAATGCATATAATCAAGGATGAGAATGGATGGTGATAAAACGGTTTACTCCTGGAGTTCCGGAGGAAGTTCTTGTTCCTGAGCAGGCTCATCCTGGGCCTTGTCACGCTTCAGGCCAGAGACAATGTCGTCAATGCGAAGCAGCATAATCGCGGTGTTAGTAGCCGTCTTCAGGGTCTGGACCTTGACAGACAGTGGCTCCCAAATTCCCAGGTCCTCCATGTTGGCCAGAGTACCTTTTTCCCCATCGATACCCCATGTGTATACTCCAGGATTGTCTGCATGCTTTGCTCGCAGTGCAGTGATCATACGAATGGGGCTACCACCGCAATTCTGGATCAGAATGCGGGGAATAGCCTCAAGGGCATCAGCAACGGCACGGTAAGGCCACTGCTTGACACCCTCAATCTCCTTAGCCTTCTTGTTCAAGTACATGGAAAGTGCAATCTCAGTAGCACCGCCACCGGGGACAAGTTTTGGGTCCAGAAGCACGTTGCGAGCGACGCACATGGCGTCTTGCAGGTTGCGCTCAACTTCCATCAGAATATCCTTGGAAGCACCGCGAAGCAAGATGGTACACGCCGTTGGGCTAGTGCACTCCTCCAGGAAGGTAAAGTACTCGTCACCGACCAAGCGAACCTCAAACAGACCTGCGCCTGTACCCACATCGCTCTCCTTTAGTTCATCAGTGCGGCTAACAATGCTTGCTCCACAAGCCCGGGCAACACGGAGGTTGTCACTCTTGCGCAAGCGACGGATGGCGCTCACTCCGTGTTGAGCAAAGATGTGTGCAGCATAGTCAGAGATACCCTTCTCGGTGATGATCAGGTCAGGTCTGAACTTGAGGATATCCAGAGCCATCTCTTTGATCTTTTCCTCCTCAATCTGCAGGTAGCGGTTCCAGTCGTCTTCTTTACTTATTTCCACATTGGTCTGGGACTCACCCTTCTTGTACTCTAATGGGCAATCCAGAAGAATAATGCGAGGCTTCTCGATACGACGCTTCATTTTCTGGTGGATTACGTCCTTGTTAAACATGACGCCTTGCAGGACACGACTCTCCTCGATTTCTCCACCAGGGATCTTCTCGACCTTGGCATACCGCTTGATATCGATCTCACGTCCAGCATCCGAGTCGATGGTTACAGTGCGGACAGCCTTAAGGGCAATCTCGACAGCAAGATCCATAAACTTCTTCGCGAACTTGGTTCCCAGGCACGACTTGACGATCTTTTGCATCTCTGCATTGTTGTTGGTGTCTAACTTGATGGCGATATTCTGCTCTAAGTGTTTCAACATGTCATCCAGAGCCATGGAGTAGGCTCCAATGATGACAGAAGGATGGTTTTGTTTCTCAATGAAGGGCTTCGCCACGCTCAGCATTTCCCCCGTAAGAATAATTACGGAAGTGGTACCATCACCAACTTCTTCATCTTGGGCCCTCGAGATTTCAATCATGCTTTTGGCAGCGGGATGAGGCACCTCAATCTCACGAAGGATGGCATTACCGTCGTTGGTCATGACGATTCCTCCCATAGGATCAAGGAGCATCTTCAGCATCGCCCGGGGGCCCAAACAGGTTCGAACGACCTCAGAGACATTCTTAGCCGCTGTTATGTTGCCCAGTTGAACTTGCCGTCCCTGCTCACGCTTTGTGTTTGCGTTCAGCACAAATACGGGTGCCTGACCTGCCATTGTGCGATCCGACCTAAGTTGCGCAAAGCTAAACTCTCAATACGCACTCTGACCACAAGGTCCATGCACCAAACGCGTCGTCATGTTTCTGCCATCTTTTGTACCTTGTCTCGAGATCTAATGAACTTGTGAACCCAAAATTCTGAGGGCTCGACACCCGATGGATTGATGACTAAGCCCTACAATCCCGTTTCCAAAGCCAGGCGCTCTCGGGTGTGCAGACGGTCAAGCCTCGGGCCAGCTATTGGGGGCGCCCTCCACTGGCGATGTGCTATTGCTGAGCAAACGAGTCCGGACACGCACACAAATCACTGGCAACGAGGAAGAAAAAGTCATAACACAGCTATTGGGTACTTAATGTGCCGCAGCCAGTCTAAAAAGCCAGTTCTCCTGGACACGGTTTTGCCATATGAATGCTGCTCCCTTGTTATTGTGAAGTCCATTTTCCCAGACAAAAGAAGGAACAGGAAAGCGCGGTCTCCCGCCCGGTCGCCCCCAGCAGCAAATTGTGGACAACTTTCTCAAGCACAGTCGAGGAGGCAATCCGTTCCGGAACAAAGCGGTATGACCGCTTGTGTGGAGGGCGATGTCCAATTTTTGAATTTGCCCGAGCTCTCTCCCAGTTTGTATGGCGTTCCAGGGCTTTTTGGCAGGGCTTTCTGGCACGTGGTGGCGTCCGAGTTCTGAGCATGAGAACCTTGAAAAAGCGCGCCTTCTCAATCAGCCAGTAGCATCTCCCAAGAGCGCAGTCCCGGGAAACGGGGATGGCAGCGCGCAACACAAACACACTGTTTGCAGTGGGATCAACGCAATGGTCTGCGGAGAATGGATTGTTCATGAAGGAAATTATGGCTGCGCTCCGCAGGGCGGGGCCTACCAGGAACCGCGCTGGTGGCGGCCGGCGCTGCGCGTTGGAGGACGCCCCCGGTCCCTTTTTCATAGTTAATGTATTGCGCGCCAGGTTTAGACGGTGCAGAGGCAAAGGAGCAGATTGCTGGAGGAAACCATAGAAATGGATTTCATGATTTCAGATTGGAACCAGAAATCTCATATCCACGAAAGGTCAAAGTGTTTTTTGAAATACGGAAGAGTCTCTTCAACTGTGTAGTAATTAATACCGGACAAAATATTTCTCAATCAAAATGGAATCTTGAAAATTGAGAGTTCCTGTTTGGGAAGCCTAGGTTCATATCTGAAAGAGACCCGCAAGTCGGGTCAGACACAATCATCCCGGATCCGAAGATAAGCAGCCAGATGAGCGGCCTGCGTAGAGCGATTCCTATGTAAGTTGCGTCTACTGCCGCTGATAATGTGAATCTTAAGGTAGAAGACGAAAGATGTCATAGGAGGCAGTCGAGGCATGAACCTCTACGCCAAAGTCATAGTGTGTCCTTTGTAAGGGAACCATGGCAATCGGGAAAGCTCTGATGCTCGCTGGCAACGTCGTTAGTGTGGACTACGCACAGGCATGTAATGCCGCAGAACAAGTTGTGCAGAAACATCCGGGCATGAAGTTTGATCCCAAGGATATGTTGCCTATGTACTTTGAGTTGTACCGCCAGAAGAAGTTACAGATGGGATTTGTGAATGCAAGTGGCGATGATGCGTTCATCGCTACCCTTGACGGTGAGGACTTCCACAGTGTCAATAGTTTCTTTAATTGGGTTTACAGAGAACACGGAATCAAGGACAGCCGGGCACCCATCGTTTATCACGCGATTGCACAGGCTAAACTGGCAACGATGATCGAACCGTCTGGCCGTTCACACGTAGATCTCACGTTCAAAATCTTAACGGACTCCCGAACCATAACCATTCAACTCTTCGATGAGAAGGTACCGAAAGCATGCAAAACTTCCAATTGTTGTGCAAGAGTGAGACCAAGGACAAAGACGGGAAACTAGTGACCCTGAAAGACTGTGCTTTTCGCCGAGTCGTAGAAAATGGATGGATTGATGTTGTTGACGGCAGCGGAAGGAACAGTCTTAGTCCTCTAACGGGCGAGTTCCTGCCTGACGTATCTTTCAGTGTACTTCATGACAAACGAGGCATCGTTGGATACGCAACTCAGGGCCCTCACACAAATGGATCACAGTTTTACATAACTGCCCGCCCGATGCACTGGATGGACACAAAGTATGTGGCGTTCGGACGAGTGATTGCAGGAAATGACGTGTTGACTACGATCCTCGAATGCGACAGCCTTCGGGAACGACCACTAGAGAACATAACCATAGAATCTGCTGAAGTATTGTAGAGCTTCGCCTGGTTTGAAATGTGGTATACTTTCCAATAACTCTGTATGCACACATTCTCTGCTTCAAAAGGTTTCAGGCTGCTCAAAGACAGAATTCACAACGTCAATCACACACTGATCATTTGTGGACAGAGCTTGTTTGAAGAAGCTTTCTCCTCCTACTGCTTTGAGGAACGCTTCACCATTTCGTGCCAGGGTCGCCATCATCAGGATCAAGAGAATGCGAATATGTCGATGTTGCGACCCAAAAGCTGCCAAGCAATCATGAATGTACCTCAGATTGCTTCCATTAAGATAGAGCAGCCAATCAGTGTGGATGTTGAGCTCACTCCTGAGAGTTGCTGCTGCAACATCACCGGGGGCGTCGGTCAGGTCTTGCATGTTCAATGATCTATTGCCAGCCTTGCGCCAAGTCGTACAGGATTCGATTAGAATGAACGCCATGCGGATCAAAATGTGCTCATCATACTCCTTCCGGCGGACAAATTGACTGATTCGCTCGCTCAGTCCTGCCAGCAGGGACCGATACAGTCGACGTTTTTGTTGTTCAATTGCGTCTGCATGCCGCCGAGCCCTGACCAACTCAATGATGTTGAGGTAGAGAATTCTGTACAGGACCTCGTCTCGTCTTATCATTTCGAAGAGAATCCGATTTATATCTTCCTCCATTGAATCATAAAGTGGACGGGGGAGAGAGAGTACATGTCCAACCACATATGTTGCACGTCTCGCATTAGCTGCATCCTTGCCAAAAAGATACCCTCGCAGCTGAGTACTCCAGAGCTCACTACTCGCACTTGTGAGTTCTGGAAGATTCAACATAGAAAAGTCATTGTATGCCTTGGCTGCGGCTTCCAATTCGTAGATGAGAGCAGCTAACATACGCAAGTCTTCCTTGTTGTCCGCCTTTGCATTGATTTCGGACAACAAGGCACTCTTCTGCAAGAAAGAAACCAGTCTGTTCTTATGTCTGATATCACGGAACATATCTCCCACTAATTCAATGGCAGCCGGTGCCAGGAGCAGGTCACACATTTGTCCAAGATTGCGCATGAGAGAAGCTTGCAGTCTTGTTCCCCGTTTCAATTTCTCGCTGACGATTCCAAGGAGAGTGTCCAAGCACACAGCCTGCACTGGGATCCATATCGCTTCCAGGAACACCTCGATGAAGTACACTACCCCGCCCACATCTTTCACTACGGTGTCAAGGTGTTTCTTGCTGAGCACTGCCACATTCTCAATCTTGTTGATCAAGTGTACGGCGGGAAGATCCTGGGGTAGAAATCCCGATTCCCTTAAATGGCGAACCAAGCGGTAATCAAGGAGACCGGGAAGGCGGCCGCGACATCCATTGCTAGACCATAGCGCGTGCAGGAACCTGAGCACGGCCCTCACTGTCTCATTGCTAGAGAGGTTCCTATGCACGGCGATGGAGAGAATAGCGCAACTCTTGTCTACTAAATCTGCGTATACAATTGACTCCCGGATAGGCGATATCAGTTCCGTTTTCGGTAGCCCAGATCCTTGTTCAGATTCTTCACCTTTGTTCAGGCTCAGGCCGAGTTGCTGAATAAATTCTAAACCATTAATGCAATTGACCATTGTATCACATATCGTTGCGTAATTGTCCTCATCACCAATAAGAGCAGCATCCAAAAGCGGAACAGACGCTGTGCGTATGTCCTCGGTGTTCTTGTTTTGGTATACATCCAGAAGAAAGCGACATATTGTTCGACTCTGATGAACCCGCTGCGAAACATTCTGAATAGAGTGGCCGGCAAGCTTTTCAACGGCCGTCAAAAAATGAATGGCGTTTCCTTCTGTAATTAATGATCCGTGGAATCCTGTGGCGATGACGTCTGCCTGTGTGATTCGCCAAAGCGGCCGTCCCATTGACTCATCTGCATCGTGCTGCGATCCGAAAGCTGTAGTCCCGCTATTCTCTAGTGCCGAACTCAAAAACTCTTCCATATTCCGCTTTATCAACTGTTGGACTGAAAACTTGGCACCATCCGTGTAGAGACGCACGGTCCCTGAGCCGCTCATGTCCCCCATTCAGTAGTAGCGCTCCAGCACTCTATCATAGTATCAGTGTCCCACCTGCCCTGAACGGGGTGCTTTGGTCGGTTGTATTGACTATCATACCCATGCGCTATCATTAATAACGTCATTAGAAAGACACTCATCCTCCATACAAAGATTCCGCAATGTCCCAAAAACCTTCTACCAGTATATCCTCTGTCTCACTCTCCGCCTGCTCTGGGTCCTTACTGTCACCTGCTCCACTGCGGCCTTTGCTTGGCCCCCTCCCAGTCGAGGCGTTTGACGGTGTCGCTGCGGGGCGACGGGGAAACGGGGGCCGCTTCGGCAGGAAGTTGGTATCTGAGGGAGGGCTCCAAGACGGCTCACTTGAGAGTGCCCCCCACTCCCCCCCCCCCCCCCCCCCCTTCCCGGGGGTCACCGGTCCTTCGTATCCCTTTTATCGGGAACAGGAAGGGGAGCAAAAAGCGCGCGGGAGTTCCGAATTTACTTGATGTCAGCTCTTCTTGCCTTTGGAGGGGCGGCCCGTCCGCAGTGGCACACCTTGTAGGCGCAGGCGGGGCGCCACAGCATTGGAGCAGGAAGTTGCCCGGATCAACCATTCTGCTACTGGAACTTACTTCAGGGAAGACTGCGTTCTAATTTGTGAACAGCCGATCGATGAGCTAGCCAGGGAGAGGAACAAGTGATGAAGACTACTGGGAGAAACAATGAAAAAGGGATTTGGTCGCCGTCAACGGGGATTGGCAAAGTCCACCTTCCTGGACGAAGACGCAGCCTCTGCAAAATGGGACAGCTTGGTCGGTACCCCATTTGATCCTGAAACAGAAATTGATGACAGTCCAGAGCTGGCCATGGGAAGGAAGTCAAAGGCACGTACAAACGTTGGAGAAAACAGAACCACTGAAGTGAACGACCGGTCGTCATGTGCAGCCTCAATCTACGACCCGACACAAAAACACACAGTCGCGGACAGCGCTACTGAAAGCAGACAGACAGCATCTACCTCGCAAGCAAGCAGCCAAGGTGCTACTCAAAAAAAATTTGTTTTGTCCGGTTCGCTCGTAAGGCCGACAGTCACCAAGCCAGTGATATCCGAGAAAAAATTTGTATTGGACAGCAGGTTTAGAAAGCCTTTGAAGTCGATCGATAATTCATCTGCAAAAGTATGTGATGCAGAGAACAACACCAAAGGTAATGTAGGGAAGGAAAAGAAAACCGACACCGCCAAAGGGCTTTCTCTAAAAACTCAGAAGAAGGTTCGGCGGCCGGCCAGTGACCCAGTTCCATATGAAGCTCAGGATGCTGGTAGGTCTCGCAGAAGTGCGGCACTGAATGCGCGGAATCGCATAAAGGAAGATGTCAGTCATCTTGCTGACAAAGACTTTGATCGTATGCTTCGTAAACTGGACTCTACCAAGGATCGCAGTAAGAGACAGGCCATGCGCGATCAGTTGAACAGCCGCATTTCACGTCTTGATCGCGCTCGCTTAAACACAATGTTTGATCAGATTTCAAGCGCTCTGCCCACCACGGGAGCCGTTTCGAGTCTGAACACGAGGACATGTTACCGACGGAGCTCATTGTTACCACTTGAAATTGAAACGGGTCATTTACTGGATAATGGACAACCATCGCTGGACACTCTTAAGGAAGAGCCCTCGTTGGCCCAGCCGGAGGTAGAGGACGAAGAGGACGAAGAGGACGCCGACACTAAAGCGAAGAATGCATTGAGCATGATTGCAGAGAGTGCTAAGGGAGGCCGCAGAAAGGGACGAGCTGCCCATTTGATTGGTCGGGGCCAGCAAAACAATGCTCGCATTTTCACCGAGAGCATACAAGAACAACTCCAGGGTACGCGCGCACAACGCATCTCTGGTGCTTTGGAGCTATGTGGACAGGACAGCGCACTGGCTTTCAGTGACGTCTTTGAGCAGAACGCCCTCGAAAATTGTCGAAAGCTGTCAGAGGGATCTTATGGCGAAGTGTATGAGATTGTCTTCGAGGGCATCAAACGGGTCTGCAAGGTGATTCCTGTGGAAGGTCGAGAAAAGGTGAACGATTATGATCAGCAAGCTCTAAATGAAATTCTGCCAGAGATCGGTACCACTCAGATGTTGAATCGGCTGGAGGGTGCTACTCCAAACTTCGTCAAATGCGTACATGTCGCTTTGTGTCGCGGCAGATATCCCAAGGAACTCTTGAGAGCCTGGGACGATTATGCGGACCGCAAGGAAACTGACTCTGAGCGCCCAGATCATCTCAAGGAATCCCAGTTTTATGCACTCTTCATTCTCGAAAATGGTGGTACAGATTTAGAACACTTTGAGCTCGAGCACGAAGGTGCTGCTTGGGCAGCTCTCCTTCAAACTAGTGTTGCTTTGGCCATCGCAGAAAAGGCATACGCCTTTGAACACCGTGATCTTCACTGGGGTAATGTGTTGGTGAGGGCAACGGATGAGGAGCGACTTGACTATGAGTTCGGTAGCCTTGCTCTGAGCATTCCATCGTTTGGAATTTGTGTTACAATCATTGACTTTACACTCAGCCGGATTCAGAACAATGATGGTGAACTCTTCTATATTGACATGGGCGCAGATGAGACCTTCTTTGAAGGTCCCGAAGAGGAAGAACAGTTTGAAATCTATCGACGCATGCGTGATATTGTAGGTGATGACTGGACAGTACACCGTCCTCGAACGAACATCATGTGGATCCAGTACTTGGTCAATCGGATCCTGGCGAAGACAAAGAGCTCTACAGGTTTCTCAAATACATTTGCCGGAGACCTGGTCTCGTTCCGAGAACGTCTGAACGACTACGGAACAATGGTCGAAGTTGTCGGAGATGATGCCTTCGCGGATCTGCTGACATCCAAAGACTAGATAGCTGCAGATGCATTACTGAAAAGAACACACATTTTGAAAATTCTGTACTATAATATGTACACATTCATTGTGAGCCAAGTTCCTGCAGGGCTGTGGTGATTGCTTCCCACGAGACACCAACACACTCTGGCATTCGCATGCTAATTGCCTCAGCCCTCGCGGTCCGAAGACAGTCCTGGGCTTCCAACCACCAAATAGTCGCATCACCATTATGAGCAGCCAAATTCGGACGTAAGTCACACACGCTACCGAAGGTCGACAAGATTTTGTTGGTGCATGTCTCCACAATGTTTAAGGCAGAGGCCTGGTCAGGGTCAAAGTCCTTTGTCAGTCCAAAGCTCAGTGCGCCAGTTGTGAAATCAGTGCCCATGTTGGCCAGCTTGATTGGAGTGTTTTCAAGCACCGACTGGGATATGACACGGAGCTCGCAGGCCCCCAGCTCCTCCGCTGAGAGACCATTTGGGATCTCAAGATTTTCAACAACCATTTCCCCTGGGAGAATTTTCTGCAAATCCAATTGGCCAGCAATGGGACCATTGCCCATGAAGCCAACACAGAGTAGGGATACATAGGTCGGGTAGTAGATGGGAGCGACACCGCTGTTCCGAATCTGCACAGTGAGTACATCACCTACGAAGGCTACAGCATCAATCAAGAAAGTGTATCCAAGGGCTTCCGAAGCATGTCTTGCAGCCACCAATTCATCATTGCTACAAGCTTCTACAGCAAGGGCCTCCTCGGAATCGTCATCAGCACACTCGAACCATCGGCTGGCGAAAACGGCACTGAGGTGAATTTGAGTTGCGTAGTCGTTCCACACAGAGAAACCATCCTGGTCTTCGACCTCCTGGAGCAAGCTTTTATGAGGATTCTCGATTTCAGACATGGACACCGTGCGGAACATTTCGTTTAAAGACAAGGGGTGCATTAAGGCCAGCATTGGACTGGTTTTCCAGCGCTCAAGGTTGCCAGTGATGCTCACATGTCGCAGGATGACATCAACTGCGTTCTCAGGCACATTGTCGAATTCAATACCATGATTCATGGCTGACAGAGTGGGAAGTAGACGGCGGGAAGTGGTGGTCTTCTGCAATAGTCGGACTGGAGCCGTCCAACGGAGCCGTCGGAAACTGTCGCTAAAGCTCTGTAGAAGGGACACCTGAAAGTCAAAGTTGGGAAATGACTGAGAAGTCTCGCGCTCGGGATGGACACTCCATTCACCATAGAATCCGATGAGGCCAATGTGCAAATAGGCCACCCTAGGATCATTATCATAAGCGTCAGAAAATGCAGGTGCAAAATTAAGGAGCAGAGTCTGAAACTCGGGATGGGAATAGTCCGGGATAACGCTGACAGTGTTGGCGTGGCTCGAATACTCCGTAATGCCCGTCATTCCACTCAAGATATCTGTCGGGACACCACTGCGCCTGGTAGGCCAATCAGTCCAAAATCGTACTACTGCCTGACGCTTCTTATTCACAATGCTTTCAAGGCGAGACTCAAAGACCGACCATTCGAACTGACCGTCCCGGTATACCTGACTGAGCGAGAGATCCAGAAATTCCAGAGTGGCCGGAAAGTTACCTGTATACTCTGGCACTGCGACAAGGCCAGTCAATGGCTGTACAAGGGCATTTGATTCGTCCCATACATCGGCTGTATGTACGCGCTTGCTAAATTGTACTAACGCTGAACCAGATCCTTCAGTGATGACACAAAAGTGTTCCTGCCAAGAACCTCCGAGCTGCCCGCAGCGTGCAGAGTCTACAGCAAAATCCTCACTACTGAGAGGACCAGCGGCCACTATGCCAGCCAAAGCTAAATACAATACCGCTCTCAACATGTTAATTTGTGGAACGGAAGAAACATGGCTTTTGCGCTGACAGCGATAAGTAATCAGTGCAGCGATTTTACTCGAGTACCTGCATCTCAGCGTACAATGGAGTCTCCAGTCAAATGGTACCCTCTAAATGCCCGTACAACTCGTGTCAATGTCCCTCTACCCTATCGATTCCTTAATTTATGAAGGTCCATTGCCCGTTACAAGCAAACGTGCGCAGCTTACCTTCACGAGAACTCTTGGTGCTCAGTCCCAGGCGCCTACTCTCTGTCAAATTGGGAACAATGGCTCTTTCCCATAAGATAGCGAACACACCCCTCCCTCGCAACCGTGATTCGTGGGTTGTTATGAAAATATTGATCTACGATTCTATGCATGAAAAATAAATCAATAATGAACGTCTCTTACCAAGCGTTCCCCTTATGCCAGCGGATGTGACCTCCCTACAAATCCCCCCTTCCAAACTCTCGACCAACCTTTCGCTCCCCCGTTCTCCCTCCTCCCCCCGGGGGGGGGTGGTGGGGAAATCGGGGAACATTGCTT
>PDIP01000006.1:102122-128174 GCA_002811645.1 Corallochytrium limacisporum
GGGGGGGTGGGGAAATCGGGGAACATTGCTTAGATTAGGTACACGCTTGCAATGTTCCATTAACGCTTTTAGCGCCCGACATCTCGCCCGACCCGTGACGTTAGACTACTTGCCGGGGAACTAGTCCTTAATGTCAGAAATTTGCTATCCCACACAGCTGCCCGGTAGCAAACACAAACGCAACATTTACGTTTAAGCCAACAGAAATGGCGTCCATAGTGTGAGGGCGTTCAGCGACTAACACTGCAGATGGAGCGATATAGAGAAACAATAGTCATAAATTGGAGCCATATCCCTTGCTAAGAAGGGGTACAGTGTACCGCCAGGCATTTCGAGACAGCTCGCCCGCGGGGGGGGGGGAACGCACCGGCCCCCCTCCGCCGGTTCTAGAAGCACCAAGAATTCTAGAACGCAGAGAGATTTGTACTCGTCGTATATGCCAAAAGACTGTACACAGCAAAACAATCGAGATCATGTCATTGATATAATAGACTATAGAGTTTCATTGCTGAACCACCAGATTCCCCCTGTCAGGTGCATACGGTCCGGCCTTTGTCGCCGATGACTGGGCCTGAAAGGATGATGTTGCTTTGCCCCTCTTGCAGAACCCCTTGGTTGTAGCGGCCTACTGGAACCCTTTTGATGCAGATCTTCGGGTGCTAGTTATGGTGATTGCTGGAAAGTTGGGTGACCTGCAGAGTCATACTCCTGCTGCGGATGCTGATATTGGGATGTCTGCTCATGTTGGGGTTGGTAGTGTTGCTGTTCCTGCTGCTGGTTGCGCTGATCCTGCGAATAATCCTGCTGGATGTACACGGGAGCCTGCGCAGTGTGCACCAGTAGTTGGCCCGAGGCGGTGCCAGTGGAAGTGTTGCCTTCTTCCAGTACAAAAGGTTGAGACACAACAGCTCTAGGTGAGTACGGTTGGAGACCATAGGCAAATTCGTGCGGTTGAGGCATACTGAAACGTTGCTGCTGGAGAGGTACTGGAGCATTGTGGATGCCTGATACGCCAGGTTGTGAAGCTCGCCTTCGGGGGACAGACCGATGTGGTTCACGCATCGTAGGATCCAATCCTTCACCAATATTTGTCATAGATTCCTGTCCCATACCAACTTGTCCCAGGGGCATACTCGTATATCCCTGTGGGTGAAAGCTGTGACTATAAACCAGGTGGTGACCTTGCAACTGTGGCGTCGGGTAGCCAGGGTAGATCGCCAAATTTTGATGCGGAACTGGAGTGTATACGTTTTGCTCACCACCCTGAGGCATAGTCGAGGGTAAGGCATAGTACTGATGGGGTCCCATGTACGACCTTGAACTTTGAGCAGCCGTGGGATAGTTTGCAGGGAATGGTGTGGACGATGGATGCATTCTTTGTTGCTTGGGTTTCTTGCTGCTCCGACGTCTTGAGATCAGCCGCATCCGCTCCGGGTGGTGTGTGTTGAAATCAGGATGATGGAATACTGTAGCAGGCTTTCGTGACTGCGCATCAAGCTCGTGGACTTTGCGGAATCCGTACATGTTCAGCTGACGAACGAAATTGGAAAAATTAGAGCTCTTGAAGACATTGCCGAGAACATTTCTACAAAGTTTGTCAATGTTAGGGATCACTATCGAAGTTCCTGACTCATTCCATCGAATTTCTTCTTTTAAATCTGGGTTATCCACAAGTTCCCGTAAAATCTCTATGAACTTCGGCACCGTGTCGTGTCGGGAGGACATCACGGTCGAGCATTGTCTTGACCACTGCAGTCAGTGTGTTATACGAAGTTAGCACTTCCTAAATCTTGGCAACCAGCCATAGAGTGCGATCATGCCCACTCATGTACCATTCAGTTTACTTAGGTTAGGTAATGCGATTCTAGTTTCGTCGAAGACTGGTAACACATCCTACATAAACATCTTTGGAACGGTGGTTGTCTGCGCAACATCTCAGCCATCCAGACAACTGTAAGATCCTACCTTCCCCCCTCCCCCAGCCATTCTCCCTCACTTGCCGAAATTGACCTTCTCTGTGTTGCGACACAACTCCTCTGCAAGCCCAAACTTTTTGAACTCACTAGGCAGGTGTATGCCTCGAAGATCAGACTCTCCTCTGGCCATGTCTTCGTTGTCCCCCTCCCCCTCTCCCTCCCCCGCAGCCCAATTTAGGCCCGGACCGAATCTCTTTCTCTCTCAGTCCCACCGGTGTGATTGATCTTCGGGCTTCGGGGAACGGTGTATAGTTCTTCGGTTGAGCCCACTTTCTCCCCAGTGCTGCCAAGCTTAAGAATTCCCAATGCGACCATCAGGCGCCAACATCAGGGCAAGATGTACACTATGCTAGTGTATGGCTGTGCGCGGAATGCCGCGGCGTCATCAACATCATGACACATGGTTGGCGTTCTCTCTCTTTTCCAACCGAGCTTGAACCTCTCTCCTCCATGTTCTGGCGAACTTGACGGGAATATCGCTACTGTCCGCAAAGAAATTCTATCATAGTGCCTTGGTACGAAAACATTAGTAACCTATTGTCCTACTTAGTGACCAAATTGCGGTATGTTTTTCGTCGTCCCCACTGCGTTTCATCGATCTACACTTGGCGAGGGCCTTTTGGTATTCCACAAAGATTTGGAGAGGGCGTGCCCACGAGCAATTGTCAGTGTCTACATGCAATCTAGTCTTTGTATGACTGCCTCTTGGAGTTCTTCGATGAGGATACATATCGATGAAGCAGTGAAGGTTTACGATGTGGCTGACGGGCCCGCTGGTTTAGCCCGACTCTTGAAGTTGGTTTGGAAGGAGCTCGAGAGGCATTGAGACATGCTGCGACACTCAGCGCAATGTAACCCATCACCACTCGCATCATCCTAAGGCCATCTCGAATTGTTTATATCTTCGTTCCCGTCAATGGGCTGGTAAACCACCTCGTTTCCGTGGTTGTGGTTACATGACCCGTTTGTCCGACTCCGCGGTTGCCAAAGTAGGTGGAATGAAACGGTCTCATTGTACCCAATTCCAAAACCACAATGGAAAGCACGAAAGTCACAGACAAGTGTCGAACGTAAATCTACAATAAGAAACTTGTGTGTTGCGGTATTTTTTACTGAAACACTACTGTCATCTGCGGGGCCATCGCTCCCTGTCCACTCCCTCAAATCCCATGTCTTATGTCCTCGCAGATGTTGCAGTAAATTCAAGATGCTAAATTAGTGGAAAGGACCAATAAAACTAAACGAAAAGCATCATTCAGGCCAAGAACTGGTGCCATCACAATGGGTTGAGTGGGGCATACAATACATCCCTAAGACCAACTTAGAGTGACTAACATCTCCCTTCGACGAGCGCAGCTCCGGGGTCAGGAATGTCGGAGGAAAAAACACAACAGCTTCGAGAAGCAGAACGGTCAGTTGGCCCGAGCAACAATACCTCAGGTCCTGGGGGTTGACAGTCAGCCCTCCTTCACCGTTTCTGTTTCATATCTGGTCATTCTGCCAAAGTCAGCCCAGGAATCAATGCTCTATGAGGTGAATGGATCCTTCCCAGAATGTAGAACTCGAAGAGGGAAACGAATTGTTTGCGATAAGGGCGAACATCAGCATCTTCGGATGTTCGACAACCATTCGCAATCGTGCGACTTGGTTCTCACAGTCCGGCGTGTAAGGACACGCCCCACTGCACATAGAGGATGTGCACTAAAAAGAGCTCGTCCTCACCGGCGAAGTACAAAGATCCTCGTCTTTCATTGTGTCACCCACAGGGTCTAGCTTGTCCGAAATCAGCCTTCAACAACAAGCACAACGCATGCTAGGGACTTGATATTCCTCATTGCCTCGGGTGCCGCGCGGGGGGATTTCTGCAGTACTGGGATCTGGGCTCCTCAATTATCAAGCAATGTGGCCCGTTCACAACAAAACTAGGACAGCCAAAGCCGCCAGCACCAGCCGTACCATCAGTCAGTAGTACAGTATTCGGAGGTTATTTTGACGGCACATACAAACAATTTCTGGACCCAATGAGGCCCCGAATATGTTGAACCGAAAGGAGCGTGAACAGAAACGTTTAGTATGCTGACAAAAAGTGCAAGACTAGGAGAACAGGAGGGTAGAAAGGCGGGCCGTTTTGGATGGGGACAAAAAATCATACATACCGTGGAGCTTTATGGGTCAGTTCTCAATGAGACGCTATGAAAGAATACGGAGATTGCTAAGGGGCTTGCCCTTGTTTCATTCCACACGCAAGAGAAATCTCCGTCATCGTTTGTTGAAAATACACAACATGCATTGTGTATTCTGAACGAGGGAAGAAATACGGCATCGTCGCCGCCCATGTAGGCGTAAGAAGCTGTTTCTGTTTGTGCCGAGCCCGGTAAGATACACAGTTTTGATATAGTAGTACCACAAGATAGTGTCGGGTACCATGCATTTCTGCCGGTCTCGTCATATAGTTCCTTTGTCGGGCGAGACCGACGGTGTTTATTGTTATGAATCTGCGGCACCTAAGTTTTGAATCCCGCGATCGGGAAGGCCCCCCCGGGGGGGAGGTGCGGAGCCCGCGGTAGACCGACGGAAATTGAAAGGTGACAGAGGGCCATACGAACCTACGGGTAGCCTTTGTGTGAGGGGTGACGATTGGGATCTTTGAACCCGATGACCCACCGTCCCCGACGTTCCTCTCAAAATTGAAACTGGTTCAAACACACGCCCACGGTGGAATACTGGGAGCAGCTGCGGGGAAGCGCATTAGATTTGTTAGGGGTGCAGTTTCAGCAACTGACAAGTACGCGAATACACATGGTAAGGGCCACCTTCGACTCTTCATTTTGCCGGTTAAATTCGATTAATTCCGAACGAGGGTTTCACGGGTATGCCAAGTTGCAGAGCATCATCTGCACCAACATGCTCGTTTTGGGACACTATTATTCTGAGGCCATAGCACCGAACGATGTCGAGATTCCAGGGACCCGAATGCGACACTGAAGCACTACGAAACGAGCCGAGCAGATGGTAACCCCTTGCAGCCACAATGCAACAATCCGTGGAATCCATCGCCCCTTTTCTTCTTTCGTGGACCATTCTCAATAGAAGCGACAGCATTGAAAAGGAATTTCCAAACAGTCACACAAGAGTAGATTCTCTTCTAGACTTAGCCACGCAGCATCGACTTGTACGCATCCAGGAATCGCCGCATATGATGAGCGTCTTACGCAATATATGGGTCCTTCCCCAATCACATCACATCTGCTTCCTATTTAGCGCATGGGCCAATCCAAAGATTTTTTATATGCAGCGCATACCTTTTCATTGCATTCTTCTCACAGGGGCATGAAAGACTTCTTTTGGTGACCCTAGTTTCCCTTTCTATCGTTGGCTTACTCTTTGTATCTGGATTTCATTGAATAAACTACAAGGCCAATTTCTCATTCCTTCCATTGGTACTTTCCTGGGATGTGGATCATCGTACGCATAGCGATCTAACCTCACATTATATCAGAAATGGTTTCGAAAGGACCCCTTCCAAATTGATAGACAATGTACTACACACTCTGCAACGACAAGCAATACGGGCGTTTCTACTGTGATAGCCTCCGCGCAATAATTCACGCGTGTTTCATTTGCTGTGCGCATCCATCACACCGGTATGTGACTGAAAGGAATCGTGGAGGGAGCGAGAGGGAAAGGAATAACGGGGAAGAGTTCTGTCTGTTGAAATTTCTGGGGAGGCCCGTACCCTCAGAGTGAGTGAGCAAGAGCAACGAGCTGCTTTCTTTGACATCCAAATTGGTTCTGTGAGTGCTACCCGGGGAGCAATGGAATTTTGCAGACGTAGAAGAATGACTCAGTACCTCCTGAAGAAGGATTTTCTTCCATCACTTTTTGTTTTCGTTGTTGGAAAAGAAACACCACTTCTTTTCCTTCTTTCTTCTTTGTACATCCTGCTAACGTCTGGTTCTTTCACGTCCGGCTCCATGATGTATCGAATCATCACGCATCGCTTTCGCACATCTCTCAAGCGATCGGTGGCCCACTTCTGCCTATAGTCAAGGATCATGTGCCACTGGCAAATGCTCTGTCACGTCTACCATCATCGACCACTTGACGCCCACACACGGACAGTCCATTATGAACAAAGCTATGTGTGCACATCATCGTAGTGCACATGTGTGTGTGTGTTGCACATGCGCAGTTGCCAGTTCTTTCTCCATTTTTGCTGGATGGAACCTGAACCTTCCAACCCCGGGTGGCCATATCATGGATAGAGAAACAACGAACTTGCACATGAATTGCGACAAGACGGAAACTAAGTCCCAAGAGCTCTTATGACGGCTGCGAGTATAGTAACAACATGTGCCACATGAACACTAGATGGTTGTGAAGAAACGAGATCACTTAGCACGTTCAAAGATTGTTCATCCATAGGCCGAGGTAGTAGAGAACACCACAACGCATGGAAAGGAAACGATCGACAGTTTTAAAAGCGAACAACGTTGCAAAATGCGCTCTGCGCATCAGCGATTGGAACAACACTAGGCCTGTTGTTGGCTGTGTTTGTTACGCACCTGATTCACTCTCCAGTCCCTGATGCTAGAGAGAAGACCAAGGATTGTTGCAAATTGAAGCAAGACAAGCTAAGTTCGTGCACGGCAAAACGAAGGGAAAACTATCCAATGGCTTCATGTTTTCACAGGTCTACAAACGTTTTGAGCACCTGGTTCATCATCGCCCGGCGACAAAGGTACGGCGGAATTGAGCGGCTCAAGCAGACATGTCCAGACAGACAACACTTGTCGTTTATTCGAACAACGCATATTGTGAAACACTCTTTACCAGATGCATCTGCCAACAGTGTTGCCGTGTGTTGTGGAAACGGACTGAGTTCGTCCATGTGTGACATTGGTTTGTATGCCGATCTTTGCCAAAGTCCCCGGCACGAGTTTCCAATCTGCCAAACCTGAAGCTTCCCCCCTCCCATTCCTTTCCCCGCTCTTCCCCCTCCCCCTTTTCTTCGCCCTTCTCATTCGTTTTATTTCTTGTTGACTTCCTCTTCGGTGGTTTTGGATTTGCTTCTTGTGATTATCGTGTTTTGCAGGGGTGTAGGATCCAAGGGTATGGTCGCGTTGCGCTGAGAATTTAATATTCAGGCATACCAAGATATGAACCTTCCCGCTTGAGCGTTGGTGACGATTCAGAGTCGTCACGAATGGGACTGTAGAATACGCCTAATAGCAACGTTCGACTACCCCAATCGGACCGCACCGCCGAGAAAATTGAAAGTGTCCATTTAGCTCTATTATTGCGTGTTTTATCAGGCATGTTGTGGCAAACTCTTGCCTGTTCAACGAAAAATCTCCTTTTCCCCCACACGCTTGTCTGGGTGTGTCTACCGGGTTTCGCGGTCCCATAGTAAGATACAGGTGTGTATTCCACATCAAACACAAGCGTTTTAGGATGGGAAGCTCCGTTACGCTGAAAACGAAGGAAACAAAGCCTAGGAAGAATACAGAGGCAAAATGCAGACTTGAGGGTGTTTGTGGTCATAGCAGTACATCTCCGCTGTCAATAACGAAGAAATTGTCACCTACTTTGCTGCACCTTCAAAGCAACCCCAGGCCTGTTCTCCATGCAACTCCACCGCTATAGATGAGAGAGTACTAGATTTGGAGGGGAGTAGGAAACTCCATAACAGGGATCCAGCCTGGGGCGCCCCGGTGGCTCGTCAGGGTCACTCCCGCGAAGTATTAAATATACGTGCTTCATGATCAAGGAGGAGATGAACTGAAATCTCTTTCTCTGAGGGAAGAGTCTCTGCTATTTTTTTTGTTGATTTTTCTAGCATACCACACCTCAGGCGTAGTAGTGAGAGAGAAAGAGCACGGCCAACCACAGGAAACATAAACTCTTCGGTCCCACTCATACAGTATAAGCCCCACTGTTTTCTCTCATCCATACCCGCTAGTCGTGCGTCTTTGCCAGAGGTTTCTAATAGATGGACCAGGACCATGATTTCGGATGCATGAAACTTTTAAAGAATTTTCTTGCTCCTGCCGCACCCTGTCTCTTCCCCTCACTGAGATCCAATTCCCATGATCTCATCGTTCATCAATGAGTGGGAAGAAGCCCCCACAATGCAAAAGTTTGAAAAGTCTTTGGCATGCTACGGGAATATAGGTATGTGGCATTCTGAAACTGGCTCCTCGAGCGGGAGGTGACTACTTGTGGTGATGCAAGTTATCTGTTGCCACCATTCTTGGTTGAACTGAAACTGGAGACACTAAGGCAAGACCAGAGTGAAAGTCGCGGTCAAATTTAAGGAGAGCAGGAACAGAGGGGAGGGGAGGGGGGGGGGAAAGGTGGCGAACCTAAGGCAGGGAACAGAAGCCACAGCGAAGAAAGCGGGATCCGGAAAAGCAACCCCCCCTCCGTCTTCCTCTGGCTGCCAGTGGCTTAGCGACCGTAACGGGCAGGGAGGAGGTGCCATGTATTGCTGAGCCGTCAAAGCAAGAAATTCATCAGCGGCAGCATCAGACGGATTCTACCACGGAGGTTTAGAGAACAAAGACAGTATAATAAGTACGGGACAAGCGGGGAAGCAGGGGGTTGGGGTTTGACCTGAGGCCGCTGCACCCTGACTGCTCTCCTCTGTGGTGTATTTGGGTTGGGATTGCCGGCGCAGCCCACACTTGCAAGGGGGAGGGACCGTGAGTGATAAGCGGGAGTACCGGAGCAAGATACAGGGAGGCAAGAGATCGGGAATGTCGTCGTCCTTCTCTCTCTTGGTGTCTTCTTGACGTGTGCTGGCTTAGTCCTCAGAAATCTTGCGGTGTAGAGATACTGTTTCTTTCTTTGTGTCTTGTGAGGTATTTTTCAGCAGGTATTGCTCCGTTCCCCTCCATTTATTAAGCACCGACCTGATCTTCTTGGTGCACCGGGGTATGGCGGGTTTTCTAAATGCCGACCCGCGATCTGAGAAGAGGGAAGAACGAAGAAGAGGGGAAGAGGGAAAGAGGGGGAAGCCGGGTGACGGGGTTCAATGAAGTCTTCGCGACAATCTTTGCGTCGATGATTTTGTTTATGCAATCCCTAGGAGACTCCTATGAGATATTGAATGTGCAACTCTACCCCTAGTTTGCAACATATGCGTGCAGGATCATGATGCGAGGATTTTGGAGGGAAACGGTTGCGGATTTGCAGGCAGAGGTATTTGTATGATCAAGTCTATGTACGCTGCTTGGGTTGTGGTACTTCATCAAGCCACTGTGATTCTCCTTGAACCTACGATACTTGATAGAAACAACTGGGATATGTTGGCCCAGATCCTTAAGCCCGGAACCATTGGACATCAGGTGTATTTCGATAATGAAGCAATGAGCGTGCGGAATACAGTACCCAAGTTCATCGAGACGTTACGCGACTTGGTTGATAACCCAGCGCTTGACAATGAGATCCGTTGGAATGAGTCCGGTACTTCCATCGTCATCCTTGATATTGAAGGGCTCTCCAAGAATGTGTTGAGCAATGTCTTCAAGAGCTCAAATTTTGCCAGCTTTGTGCGGCAGTTGAACATGTACGGTTTCCGCAAGGTCCATGAGCTCAGCGGTATCTCGCGAAAACCCCTTACAGTCTTTCATCACCCCGATTTTGTGCGCAGCCAGCCCGCTAGGATGAGCCGGATTGTTCGCAGACAGAACGCGAAGAAGGCCAAGCGCGAACGCTATGAAAAGGGAGCAATGATGCAGATGACTGGAGGCTACCCTTCTCTAGGGGCGGACATGTCCTCCCATTTGCCCTTGGGCTTTGATCCTGCCTACTATCTACAGGGGCATCAGCGGTCATCATTTACACACAGTGATCAGTCGGACTCATCAGTGAAGGGTGTTACTGACTCTGGATTCTCACCGAGTCTGCAGTACTATGCACAACTGACGCAATCAGGGAGTCCGAGCATTGACTTTTATTCTGGCCAGAACTTGCGCCTTACACAGCACATCCACAACCGAAGAAGCGATTCTCCCATTGCTGACTCTCAGGATCCCTATGGTCAGCAAGATCAAACTGCTGCCTGGAGACCTCCCTTTGCCTACGAGAGCCAGAACCGCGCCTACACGGGCTACAAAGGACAGGCTGATATGCCTCGGCCCTTTGGCCTCCTGGACCAAACCTATTCGGACATGCCAGCTGTAGGCCCAAACCTGAAGAGCACAGCTGTGTCACAGGGATCCCCTGGCTCAGGTCATCCTGGAGTAGACGTTCAGGAAGCTAGGGCACCCACAGGCGCAGGCGCTCCCAACAGTGCTGCCCAGCTCCAGTACTTCAAGCACGCGGGGGTCACTGATCTGCCCGGTGCGAGCAATGACCTCCCGTAGATCCCACGCCAAATTGATAAAAAACACTAAGATCGTCAATACTATGCTACCATCTACTAATTGCATACTTCCAATATTTGAATTATGTGGAGAACTGGTTTCCTCTTCCGTATGTGAATTCCGCCTATTCAGGACTCCCGCCCTGTGACTGGATGTAATATTTCTCCCCCAAGGGCCTCTCATGCTCTCACCGTCTCGTTCGAGTGCGTCTCTGCACGCTATTCCAATGAAAGAATGAAACCTGAGAGAAAATACTTTCAAAGGCTTCAGTTTCTCGATAACTTCATAGATGAGAGATTTTTCTTTTTGGTCTGCTTGTCTTGTCCACACCAGAAATAAAGTATGCGCACATAGTGATATTATCTGTTCCCATAGCCAACACTAGATCGCGATTTGGCTACCCACCATCTCCAAATGCGACAAAGCTAGTGTCCCCTCCTCCCCCTCCTTCCTTGACGGGCAGCGGACTGCGAGAAATGTATGTAACATTACAACATAGGTTGAGTATAACACGGTCATTCGCGGATCTCGCTTTCATCCTCAATCTGAATATGTGACTCATGCATATGTCTCGTATTGGATGGATCGGGAAACTGTGACGTATTCGCCCACCACCACAGTTTTAGAATAGTATTCAGTTCGAACACTCAACAACAAGCAACTTCATCATTCGAATGGAATGTTTTTGTTTTTCTTTTCAAAGAGAGAAGTGACCAAGCAGAACAGTCATAGTGTGGTGGTAGTATTGCAACAGAGTTATAATGTTCTTATGCGGCCGCACCCTTCCTCCTGTCCGGACATCCTAAACACCCATATCGTCCGCTCCTGATGTTTCATTCTAAATGTCGGATATGGTGCACCTAGATACACTTTCCTGGTGCATACTTTTTCAACGACGCAGTGTCTCTTTTGCGGAATCCCTGCACCCATTCTTCAGCTTCACACGCACTCTACAAGTTGCATATGTTAGAAAGTAATGACGACTATAAGTTCGCCTTACCACTAGTGGGTAAGCAGGACGAACCGGTGAAGGAACGCTGATTATGAAGGTCAAGGTACTCGTGTGGGTTCGTGGTGACCACCGGTGGTATTGCGAAATCTCCGGCGTCTGTGGATCTCGCTTGTTTGACACTGCCGGCTCTAGGGTCTAGGGGTGCGGAGAAAATGAGAGTAGCTGAGATGGAGGAGGGGGCCTCTTGTGAGCACTAAGTGCTGCGGAGATTCTAAGGGACTAGTGTGAGTTCCTGCTTTCCTTCTCGATCCCAATCTAAATAGACCGTGCGGGCATACATTGTGTGTACCCGCCGGGACATGCGAAAACCCTGCAACGGACATGCGCAGAAAAACGATGGAGACTGGTTTCCTGCTGCTCCTGTTGCGGTCACTAACGGATGAAAGAGGTGTCGTTCTTGCCAATACAGATCAAGTTCTCATCCATCGTGCAACCTTTTGGTTGCGCGCAAATATTTCCACCGTATAAATCATAGATGGCTCAAATGCGCCATCATCCAATCCTCGCCACAGACACATGAAGGAAAAGTTTTTGTAATTGGCTATATATTTTCAATATCATCAGGAGTCCTTGATTGGCCTGTGTTCAGCGAAACTGAGCTGTGCCTATTGGCCAACACCTGATCGAGGAAAAAGAACAGGCACTACACACTGACTCAAAGCCATCGTCAGAATCTTCCAGCTCTTGAAGTATGGTCCAACCGCCGATTGGCCGCCTATATATTCAATATGGTCGAAGGAAACTCATTTCCATAGCAGTAGTGATTCTGGGGGAATGCCCTCTGGAATGTGAAAGTATTCGGCTGAAGCCCCCCCCGCGGCGGCCCGGCGGGGGATGCTTTTGAGTACTAGGGAGGGGAAGTTCGTCGCTCCTTCAATGGGTTCAACCAAAATGATGACTCTTATGTGAGGGGAACCGGCGTATAGTATTGGCTGCAGACGTTGACCGTAGCCCGCCAGCCAGTGTCCCGGCCGAAGCCGAAAGAAGAGATGTCACTGAATGCCTCCACCAGGACAAAACCATACAAATCACAGTCCAAAACAGGCATATGATGTTTCATAGCCTACATAGCGTATCATACACACTCTTTTCCCCAGCATCGCAACGAACTAGGAATGGCCGGGCTGCATACATACCCAAAACTTTGCATGATCTGTTTCTGCAGCTGGAGTCCAGCGGGAGCAGCAGGCAGTACGATAGTGCGCCATTGTTGAAGTAGTCATCACTTAAGAGTTCTAGTCGATTACGACCCGCCGTATATTCCCCCCGCAAGCTTATGGTTTCGCTGAGGACACAAATGTAAGTCCTCTCTGCGTCAAGGAGCCTTCGCTACAATTATGATGCAACGTTACTCATCCGCAGAGATACCGCATTCCTAAAGTGCTGGCATTTGCGATAACAACAAACGTTACCATAACCGATCCTCCAATAGATGGTGCAGCTCCCAGGGGTGCGTCCGTTGAGGAATGTGCGCACTTAGACCAGTGCCTAGCATCCAAATCGCGGCTGTCGCCAATTTCGGGCCAGCCACTGCGGTCCGAGATTCGCTGCGGCTAAGATTATGGGCAGCGCACTATGACGGGATTTGCTGGCCGGAAATACCGGGCCCTCCACCCTGGGGTGAAGAGACGCTGAACCCCGATGTCTTGATGAAGAGTTTGGTCCGAGATGCTTCGATTCCGCATTTGCGAGGATGACTCTTGTGATCTGCTCAGATCGGACGCGCGGAGGAGAGGAGAGAAATTCCGTCCCCACACATTCTCCCAAAGACTGCAAAGGAGCTGGCGTAAAGCAAGTCTCTGAAATGTTGGCATCGTGTCGCACACTGTCACTGCAAACTTTTGACGAAGTTCACTGCATAAGTCAGCTTTTGCCTCATTCCAGGTACAGGTGTTCCCATCTTCCGGCAGTAGTCCGACTGAAACAGATTGACGTATAGGAAGAGATGATCAAACTCTGAAGATGGACTATTCGGGCATGGCCTGTCGGTACGGCAGAGTATCTAATGCCACAAAAGCGGATCCAGCACATCAAGTTGTACAGACTGGGGCTATGAACATTAAAATCAAGGACAGAAAAAGTAGGAGCTACGGCAGGAATCGAATGCTTGGCATGTTGGTGACCGTCGGCCGGGGTACGGTACCTGGGACCCGCGACCTGACGTGGTACGAAACTTTGTTTCCTCGAGACCTGTGAATGGACAGAAGTGATAGACATGTTATTCACAGAGGTGTTAACACAGCATCATGAGCACATGATGCCCCTGCTCAGAACTTCCAACCTCTCCTTTTTGGATATGGGATCCGACACGAGCATTTAACTTTGTGGCTATTCAATAGTCACATGCCCAGCCACAATTCGCAAAATGGTCTCTTGCCTTGCACAACCCTCGTGTTCTAGGCCTGCATCTGTGTACCAGTACATTACCCATTTTTTGAAAATTGCAGGAACCCCGCACTCAACAACTCTGCCGCTCTTGTGGGCACGGCGAGATACCACCTACAATTGAATACCGGCTGTACAACAAGAACGCATTCTGCTACAACGTGTACAGTTTGCTAACATGGTACGCAGAAGACAGCAGGTCACTATGCACTGTGTCCACGCAGATAATCATGTCCGCTTTGCGAAACAAACCTTGGATACCTGAGAGAAAATGCATCTGCTATGTGCGCGACCGTACGCAAACAAGAAGAAACTGCAAACTGATGAGCGACATGTGCAGGACCCACTTTCGCGACGAAAATGACAGTCGATGAGCGGGTCTTGTAGCTATATGCGTACGGGGTGTTATCGTGTAATCAATTTCCGATACCTCTGTACTGTTCCCATTAGTCCTGTTGTGCTGTGGTACTTTCATAGTTGAGTGTCAACTGGGTTGCAATACAGTGCTTTGCCGTTTGTTCCTCCTCTGCTTATCTCCAATCATCGAGGGTACTCTGTGATGAACCTGCGTTTCAAATAATTTGAAGCAGCCATCGCAGATACCACAATGCGACCGAGAAAGGGTGAAGACAGCAGGCTTGAAATGGAAAGTCTTTATTCGAGCACGGCAAGCCAAATGTTGGACACGCAGAAAATAAGGAGGAAGGGATACGAGTCTCGGATCTCCTACAACTCTGCCTTTTGCCCGGCACTGTGGAGGGGTGGGATCACTTTTGTTACATGTGTGGGGCATGTTAACTGTACGTGTCACATCATTGTGCGCAGTTAATCGCTGTACACCTGTCTTTCACTGACCACGCAGAGAATTCTCGTAGAAGAAATGTTTGAACCGTCAGCCAGACGTACAGTGTATTTATTGACTCAGAAGTCAAGAAGCAAATTGAATTGCCATCGCTACTTGATGGAAATTAATTCGAATGTCATCAGGTAGCTATCGAACAACCCAATGTAATGTGAATAAGACAGTTGAAGAGGCAGCGAAAAAGAACACCTTGCAGCTCGCCCATCTTTAGCAATAACCATGGTATAAGCACAAAGTGACATGAGTTACTAGGTCGAGATTGTCAAACTTTAGGGGATGGAACAGAATAAAGCAGACTCCAAGGGGCTCCAGCAAGGGAACCCTGGGGATCGACTATTGAACACATACATCCTGGACTACCTTCGAAAGAGTGGCTTCAGTGCGTCTGCGAACACATTCATGCAGGAGGCCACAAACTTTGTTGAGCCCCTGCCTGTAGACGCACCGCAAGGATTTCTGTACGAGTGGTGGCGTATATTTTGGGATGTCTTCTCACACTAGAGTCAGAGTACCAACAAGGATTCACAACAGCAGCAGAACCAATTGCAGAAGGCACGATTCCTTCAAGAAGCCCAACGGTTAGCACAACTGCAACAGGCCATGTCACCCACTGTTGCATTGAGGTCGATGGTGGGTAATCCACTAGAAGCTACCATGATCAATCCTCAGAATCAAATTCGAATGATGATGATACCAGCTGAGCAAAAAGGTCTTGAGATGGACGAAAACGCAAACAGAATGATACAGCAGTTGATGCGGAGTCAAACTCAAGGTGTACCCCTTCAAAGTGCTCAGATGGCTAAGCATGTTGGGATCGATCCTAACGTGTTCAATGCTACAAATGCACAGCAGCAGCAGATGATGCAGATGATGCAACAACAGCAACTTATGCAGCAAGCCAGGCGTGGCAGCGTTGGGAAAGGAATGCAGGGACCACAGCAATTGCCCCAAGCCTCCCAAGTCGGAAATTTGGCTTTGCAAAGACAGGGGAGTCAAATGAATCAGGATCAACAGAATCTCCGTGAGCAACAGCAACAGCAACTGCAACAGAAGCAGCAGCAGAATCCTGCTCGGAAGTCGCAGAGCGTAGAAGACCAAAACCAGCAGATGCTGCCGACTAGACAGAGTTTAGAGCGCAAACAGAGTTTCCAGAAGGGAGAAATACCGAACCTCCGAGCGATGTCCTCAGATGAGAAAGCGAGTGAACGGTCCTCGGAGCTGGGGAAGAGATCAAGTGGCACTTCTACCGGACAGCAACCTGCAGACGAGCTTGGTGACGCACAGATGGCACAATTACTTGTGACAAATTCTCACTTGGCACAAAAGGTAATTCAGCAGCGTGTTCGTCAGGGCACGATTAGTGAAGGCACAATCAATCGATTGGCAATGTTTGCCAGCCACGGTCCCCAGATTCTTCAAATGCTTGCGAAGCAAAAAGAATTTCTGGAGCAACAGCAGCAACAGCACCGTGAAGAACAGGAAATGAAAGGCACGAACTCTGGAATGCTGCAAACCACGGGACTACAAACATCTTCGACATCTGGTGCAAACATGTCACCGTCGCCTCAGCCCACCAACATGTCCAACCTGGCGCATTTGCAGCATCTGCAGCAGCAGCAAAATTCATTGCAACAAGGGATGAGCCCTGGGCAGCAGATGGTCATCCTAAGCTTACAGCAACAACAGCAGCTACTGCAGCAGCAGCAGCAGCAGCAGGCGATACAGCAACAACAAGAACAAGATGTACAACAACAGCAACAGAAGAATCAAATTCATCAATTTAAAGCACAGGACATGATGGGAAACGACAGCTCGGCCAAACCCATCAGGGCGAGTCTTCAGAATCTTCCAGGTGGTATCCAACAGGATGGTCAAGGCGTTCATCCCAGATCTGCAACATTGGGAGATTCTGACAATCGTCCACAGTCATCTCGGAGCAATAACTCCGGCGCCTGCAGCACGAATGCTCATAGTTCACGGAGGAATTCTCATGCTGGACAACAAAACAATGTAAAGAACACTACCACTGCCGTGAATGGTGCCAACACCATGATTGACACTAACAACCCTCCCCCTGACTGCCGGGGAAGTGATTCGGCTCTCCAGGCTAATACGCGGAAGCGTGCTGCAAAACCACAAGTCCATCATTCAAAGAAACCAGCTGAGGATACACCTAGGGACCAAACGCCTGCAGTTCAATGTGGCTTGGGAGGGATTGATAGAACGATCGAAGCCAGCCACAACGCAGACTCGATCAATATAGAGTATGAAGAGATCTTGCGCATTGGCGACGAAGATTCTTCCCTTCAATACGGTGAATTTCTGGACCAGCTAGAAGGGGGATGGAACTGCAGAATTCAGCATGAGTCTTTGAGTTTGATCTCAGTAACCGGAACTCATAATTCCTTCACTGTATTAATAGTTATAGACGGCCGTAGATAAGTTTTGGAACACGTTACTTTTGGACCTTGTGGTAGTCTGCAGCTGGACCCGAGTTCGAATATTTCATGACGGCAGTTCTTTGGGTCTGCATACAGGCGGATGGCTTCCGTTTGTGAAGAGTTCGCACTACTGGCTGTCCGCGCTCTGAACTTGGTGAACCTGAATTTGATATTGAGATCCTGGTTGCCAATTCTGATGAGCAGCAGTGTCCCAGGCGTAGCCTACAGCATAGGCAAACAACGTGCCGTCCGGACTAAAAGCTCCTTTCTGAACACCTGCAGGCAAAGTTCCGTACGCTTGCAGTGGTTGGCGGCGTGATCGATGCCAGAAACGGTAGGATCCATCTGACCCTGTTGTGGCAAAGCAATCCATAGATCCCACGGGCTGTACAGCTATAGAAGTGACTGACGTTGGCTCCTGCGCACGTCCAGCCTTAAAAGTAAAGAACTCTAGAGCACTAGCCATTTGAGGAGTCAGCACCGTCGGTATGGCGTTGGCCTCAGCAGGAGCACGATTTTGGGGCAATCTTGCCAAGCTCTGACACTGCAGGACTGCACAACGACTACCCGCACTGCCAAGAGCAATTGAACTATCGTCAGGCCACGTTGTAATACATCGCGTCTGCCGCCGTAAGGGACTATAAAAGCATGACATCACTTTCCCGGGATTCGTCACGTCCACAATGGCTACTACTCGATCAGCACACGCAATGCCTATGCAATTTTTCCCTCTGCTCATAGAGTATACCCTCTCGGGTAACGTTACAATACCTACCGGAGAGCTTGCCGGAGCCTGCCTCACATCCCAGTATTTGAGCATACCATCCCATCCTCCACTGACCACAAGCTGCTGTTCAGGTATTGTTTCAATGCAGCTCACTGTGTTCCCGTGCTGTCCAAGGCCTTGAACTGCAGGATTTCCAGGGCTGCTACGCATCATATCTAAACATGCAATTTTCCCCTGACTATTGGCAAAGTACAGTTGTTTCGAATCAGCTGCCGCCCATTTCAGTGCCATGCACGCAGAAGGAGGGGGGTCACCAAGGACGGTCTTCACGTCGACAGTGAGGTCGGGATTGCCAGTATTACCACTTCCAAGATCCCATATCCTAAGCATACCATCCCATCCTGAGACTGCGATAATCTTTGACTGTTGGGTAGGTGCAAAGGCATTGCCACTAACTCCTTCTCCGATGGTGCTTTGTAGTTTAAGATCTGCTCCGGGGTTTACTAATGTTTCCGGTTTTTGCTGGCCGCGACCTCCTTGCTGCTGTTGGCCCGCATTTGAACCGAAGGCAGAGGGTCCAAACCCCGTCTGGGCTGCACCACTGCCGAATCCTGTCGATGACGCTGCCCCAAATCCAGTTGACTTCTGAGGAGCACCGAAGGCAGAGGCTCCAAACGCAGGCGCTCCAAATGACATGTCTTATCCTTTCATATCGATGACAAATCACAAGAGCTCTGCGCTCCTCCTTATCACTCAAGTCCAACTCCCTTCACCAAGCCATCACAAATTCGGCGCGTGGAAGGAGACCGGTGTTGTTCCCGCTTACACTATGGTATTCCTTATATACCCGGTTGGAGCCCCCAGCATAGTCAAGTCATGGATTTCTCTCTTCAGGCACTGTTGAGTACAGATTCTTTTGATTTAGTATAGAAAAATATTTGAATATATTCTATAAATATTGTAATGAGCAATTGCTGATACTGACTAATTGGACTTCTGGTGCGCTCTGGATAGACACAATTACGAAACGACGGTGATTCAGTTTTGTTGTCCAGCACATAGCAGTCACGGGGATGTACCTGTTCACTCTCTACGGACGGGGTTTGAGTAAGATTAAGAAGACCTTTGGGAGTTGGTATCCAGCACTGCCTTTCTCCTGCATCGCATATGTTACCGCACACACATCGATATTGATATGTACGTCGGCCATGCACCAGGAAGAACGTACCCCGCAACTGTACTGGAAGAAATATTAAAGCTGCACCATGTCTGTGCCATCTGTTTCATGCTCCCACATGGGATCAGTCACAGAGGGATACCATCAGCAGATATGTCGAAGTGATTCCACATAGATCCTGTCCGGATGCACACAATAGGCAATGCCGCAAATGTGGACAGCGGGCAAATTGGTACGGATGTGCTCAGTTTCCCAGGGAAGTAGGATTGCGTTGGGAAAGTGCTTTTGTGCACTAATCGCACACGTTGCGGTGCATGTGGTCCGGACCTTCACGGATTACACACGGCCGTCAGTATGCTCGCCGGCCGCCATGTCTGTGTGAATGTCTACGACTGTCCTACAGTGCAGTTGGGAGCTTTGTGTTACCAAGCCTTAAAGCAGGGGTTCAGAGCACTTCACAGCTTCTAGCTTGCCCAAGATTTCGCACTGCTTCCCCTTCCTTCTATCTTGTGGTACTATTTGTTTCGAATGGAAAGAATGTCCCCAAAATAGGGGCCTTCAATGCTGCATAAGGAAAGGACGCTCTCGTATTGTATGAGTGAGATTAAGGTGTGTTGTGGAGCTGGACCTTCCACTGATCTCTGCTTGAAGGAGACGCACGAGAAGTCTAGAGTTGTGCCCAACAGCACATTAGAGTAAACCTAGGTTGAACTTTGTGGCTCTACCACTATTTACATCTTAGCGACTGCAAGCGATCTTACTAGAAATTGAGCTCTCATTTGGTTTATTGACCGAAACTTTACGCCTGCATTCCGATACTCTGACCGAAGGCAAAGGGTATCAACCATCGTCATCAATACCCCTCTGTTCCAGCATCTCCTCCTTCGTAAAACAATAATGAAGTATCTTACATGTCCATCGGATCGATTTCCTTAGCCCTCCGCGGTGCTTGCCTGATTTCTATGGCTGATATGCCGTACTACGCTGTCTCGAAATTGGTTCCGCGTGTAGGTGCGCGTGTATGTGCGTGGTAAACAGTACCCTCTGGTAGCACATGTTGAACCGATGACTCAACCTAACTGGGAGAGGGCGAAGACTTCGCTCCTACGCCGTTCCCCATGATGAGTACTGATGTCGGTTTGGCTTAATGGAGCTTAAAAGGGCAGGCGACGTGCTGACTATAGATCCCCGATCCTCTAACCCAGCGCACCACATTGGCTAGTAATTACGAGCAAATATGAAATGTGCCACCTGATACCATCTCACCACATTGCCAGCCTCTTACAAAAAAGGCCGAAAATGTGTAGACATGGAATCTCCTATGTCTCATGTCTCCCGCAGAAAATGTGGCTTTCCCTTCCCCCTACGCGACGGTACCTTCCCCTTCAGTTCATCAGCCAGGCTACACTCTGCACAACCATGCAACCAACAAGCAGGCGCTCTCGCCCCGCGGCAACATTGACGCACCAAACGTCACATACTATTCCACTTGTTTACTCCTGGAATTGCTTCTATGAAAATTTCGTCAAGTGTCCATCATCATCCAGATACATCACAACCCGCAAGAACGCACAAACCAACGTATACCTTCGTTGAAAAGCACGAACAATGGATAGGTACTGATCCGTGAAGAGATGGTATCACTGTCGACTGTACATGGTCCGTATAACATCAACACATGTATCTTCGACCCCTACAAGCACGCACAAAACTGCGTAACACAACAGGATCCACAAAACGAGGAGAAGTAACTTGAAAAGTCCTTGAGATGGCCATCAAATTGTGCACAATAAATTCCAGTTGGTGTGGCGATTCAGTCTTATTCATTTTGTGTGCCGCATTCAGTCTGCGAAGCTATCACAGGCAATGGTTAGCGGCTCTTTGTATTCGTCCTATGAGATCGAGTTCTGCGTTCGGAACAAACAAATAAACTATCATACATACTCGGAGCTATTACAACTTCAGCGGATATCCAAGAATGGAATCAACAGCGTTCTCTTTCGCGGTGTTTTGGGCGGACACCAAAGTCAAGAGACGGTACACGCAATTGTTTTGGTTCCCTATTGGTGGTGTGTAGAATCGTGCACGTTATTTAACTGTTGGTCCGGAGATGGAACGTGTTTTTCAACGGAGGTGTGGGAGCTGAAACATCTTGGACCGGGTATAATGTTTGTGCCAGACACCAAGCGATCGAATACATGGGCGGAAAGAAACATATCAAGAATATGCAATATAATTCACTTGGCATGCACTCCTAGTCGATTGATCAAATTTCTTAAGGACGGGCCCAAATGGGTCTATGCAGGGTTAGTGGGGTTAAAATCTTCCGTGCCATCCTCCAAAGTTTGGGAGGGGTCCATTCTACTAAGGTTTGATATCCCGTTTCTCCCAATGCCGTGAAGTTCTCATAGAGGTCCTGCTCAGATTGAGTAATGGGGAGCACGCGATTCCGGCGGTGTCTTGTGTCTCGGAGCCTTTGCTCGCGAATACCACACGGGTGCACCAAAGGTCATGTGGTACTCTGGCAGTTATAGGTCATTCAGTACTAGTGAATTGAATTGGGCCTTTGCTCGCGAATACCACACGGGTGCACCAAAGGTCATGTGGTACTCTGGCAGTTATAGGTCATTCAGTACTAGTGAATTGAATTGGAATTGCATCATCTGCTGACATGTACCCTCCCCTGTTCACACATTGCCCCTCGTGATTCATGGATAATTGCTAGAGGACATCTCCGCCGTAATGTTAATGGATCGCATCCCGTCAGGGTATACTTTCACAGGTTACCGTACCCTTAGTATATCAATGGAGTATTCAATAAACTCCAGTTTCCAGTCGAATGTGCCGATGTGCCGCACGGGAGTCTCGGTTCTCAGATGCTCTCCTGTAGTCCGATTCTAGTTTGATGGAGATCAGGTTGGCAGCCACAATAGACTACCGGTCAGAAACGACTTGCAAAATCTTAGTCCAAGCATAGGAAACACAAGGGGCTTGCGGGTAGAAAAGCAACGAAGGTCATTATTATCAAAAAGGGAAACCCGCGTTAATGTGGCCGCATTCCTATCTCTGGGAGCCATTGATCAGTCTCGCCAGCGCACCCTTCGGGCAGTAACAAAACAGGAGGAGTTTCGGAAAAACTCGGGAAGGATGAGAGAAAACGCCGCTGTCGGTGGAGGCACCGGAAGGACAGGGACCCGGCGGGGGGGGGGAGAGGAACGTAGGGGAGGAAGGTAAAATGGGGCATCGTGCAGCCTGCATGGTGTCCACCCGAGCGTCAAAATTAGCAGCAAGAATCACATCGAAGCGAACACTTCCAAATTTGTGCAAACGCAAGTGCATACGACGAGGACTACAGAAAGTTCTCGCGTACCTTTACCATCGTATCCGCTTTGCTGGCTCGGACTAGAAGAAAACGAAGCCCTGGAGGTGCGCAGCGGTACTGTTGTGCCGACACCCATGGTCTGATATTTTGTTCTGTTTATTTGGTGCTTCGCACACAGTCTGTGTGCTCGCCCAAGGAGAGTGCGTTCTGGGTAAAGAGAGCGCTGCCGGCCGAAACGGGGGGGACCGGGGGTTGGCGAGCCGAGACTGAAAGCTTTCAATCCATAAATCAAGGGTGGTTCTATTATTACAAAATACCAATCAGTGAACATCTCTATTTCCTGCTTGTTGAGTATTTGCTTCTATCATAATACATTGATTTAAATTGATTTGATTTCTAGCGCAATGTGGCATGCGACCCACCTTGAACGCCAGGAAAGCGGGTCGGTTGGCATTGTCGGAAGAGATTCATGTGGGCGGCATGTGTTACCTTGGTACATATCTCGACCAAGTATTTGGTATTTGGTAGACACAATATAGACACACACGTAGGCACTGCTTTTGCTATGTATTCGACAAGCATCCTCAATCATGGGTAAAACAAAATTGAAACAGCGCAAGAAGCACGCGCTAAGACAACAGTCTCAGTCACAAACACAGGGTATTGTTTTCAATAAGGACTTCGGTCAGCATATTTTGAAGAACCCATTAGTTGTAGATGGTATTATTGCGAAATCTGGTCTGCGATCTACAGACACAGTATTGGAAATTGGTCCCGGTACTGGTAACTTGACAGTGAAGTTGCTCGAGGCTGCGAAAAAGGTAATAGTTGTTGAAATTGATCCTCGTCTGGCCGGCGAACTGCAGAAGCGTGTGCAGGGAACACCTCTGCAAAAAAAGCTGGAAATTGTTCTTGGAGATGCCTTGAAGGTCGAATTGCCATACTTTGATGTGTGTGTTGCAAATTTGCCGTACCAGATCTCGTCGCCTATAACATTCAAACTAATCCTTCAGCGACCGATCCCACGGTGTGCGGTTCTTATGTTCCAGGATGAATTCGCACAGAGACTGGTGGCACAGCCAGGAAGTGCTTTGTATTGCCGTCTGAGTGCAAATACCCAACTCCTCTCCCGGGTAAGTCATCTTATGAAAGTCGGAAAAGCGAACTTCCGTCCGCCTCCAAAGGTCGACTCAAGTGTAGTCCGCATTGAACCAAAGAATCCCCCACCTGCCATCAACTTCAACGAATGGGATGGATTGCTGCGTGTGGTATTTAATCGTAAGAATAAGACAGTCATGGGATCTTTTGGCAACAAAAGCGTGTTGAAGATGCTGGAGGAAAATCTGAAGACCATGGCAGCATTGAATGACATGGATCTCGATACAAGCACCGGAGACATCAAGGAGCGAGTGCAGCGGATACTGACAGAAACTGACCTTGGAGACAAACGGGCTAGGACTATGGACATAGATGATTTCTTAAGGTAAGTACAATTTATGTAACATGTAAAACAAGTGTATGGCTGTATGTAGACATGCGCATCACCTGGACTCTTGTTTACAAGTTTCATGAAAGACACGGACATATTTGATGAGGCTGCTTACTAACCTTTCTTTGATTCCACTTGGCTCTCTTTGAAACATTTTTTGATCCAGGTTATTGAAGGCTTTTAACGATGCCGGCCTGCATTTTTCATGATGACGATTCGTTGTCTTCTTCTGCACTTAAGGCCTTCTCAAACTCTTTCATCAGCTTAATATACTTTCGCTTTAGAGTTCTGGCAGTTACAAGGTCCTTCTTCTGGATCTCAAGCACGTATTTGTTGATCATTTCCGTGTGTTTACGGAAATTTGCAAGAATGACATTGTTTGTTGACTTGATAATGTCAGGGTTTTCAGCAAGAACCTTTTCACGATTCGCCAAATAATCAGGTCCTAGTGGGATAGTGATGCGAAAAAACTGGAATATCTGGAACTTGCGGAATCCTTGCCTGCAAGAGATCCACTCGTCATCCTTCCAGATGACATGCTGAAATCCAGCGTCCTTCAGAGCGTTGCGTTGATCATTTCGTTCACGAATTTGACCCTCCAGGATATCTTGGAGGAACTTATCTTGATCCTTCACTTGAACCACAGCGTCCTTACACTCAGGGAGTGGGTTAGGGTACCAGGTTATGTTATCATCGTTGGGATCCATCAAGATCCGCAAAAAGGTGTCACGGCGCATTCGACTTTTGCGCTGCGACTTTAGTTCTGATGATTTTGGCGCAGTCACAGAGTCCGGTACTGGATGCGACAACAAACCAGAGTCAAGCATATGATCTTGTCTGTAGTGCGCTGTCAAATCAGCATGTGGAGTATGCCTGTCTCCGACACCTGTATCTGACTTTGACATTGCTTGTCCTGGATGGAGATTCTGTTGCTGATGTTGTTGCTGCATTATCTGCTGCATGACCATGTTGATCGAATGGTTTCCTGTCGATCCCAGTGGATATTGTGTTGGGATTACAGGATTCTGGTTGAGCAGCATCTTGTCGAATGTGTGCTGTTGTTGCTTTGTATGATCTTGGTGCATTAGCCCGTACGGAACAGCGGTAGAACTCAGATTGTGTGGTTGAAACGCGTGAATGTAGGAACCTTGCACTCCACTGGAGTCAATATGACCAACACTTTGCGGTGGAAACTGCATTGGGTTTGATCCCATCCCAGTCAGATCACCTCTGGTGTCCTGCTGTCCTGACTGCATTTGTCTTTGTTGTGAGGTATCAAAACCGCCACCCCCGAAAGGATTTGCGTTTTGTGGATTCGACATGATAATCTGTAAAGGACTTCACATGGATGACTGGGTAAATAGACGGTGTCGCTGAGATGTGTCGCGCTCTGGTATACCTGCGGGATTAACTTTCGTAGGGTCTCGTTGTGTTGTGTCTTGTATACCATCCGGTCCATTTCCCAACGTTGCTTGAGAAAGTGCGAAAATTGTATTGTACCATTGTCTTGGTACCTCATCTGGTGCAAACTTCAAAGAAGATGGGGAAAGTTTAAATGGTGTCGACCTCAACCTCGGTGACGCAAACTTTCCCCTCGTCGTCTTGACGGTAGTGCGCTTTCCCCCTTCTCTCCGCCCCCCCTCCTCAAGGTCCTCCTCCCTCACTTGTTCCCTCCTGAAGTGCGTGCCGTACGGTCCTCCTGATGCATTCGCCATGGCTGAATAGTACGGAGGACCGGCTTCGTTCCAATACTCGTTGCAACCCTGTCACAGTCGGGGGGCCTGCGCTATCAAACCAGATAAGCGAGCGAACCAGAAGGCGGTGCCTTGGTCTGGCCTGAGCTGTGAACGGAACGCGAGAACGTAGGAAGGAAAGACCAAAAAGGAGGGATGAGAAGGGGAAAAGAATCATCAAAGGTAAGGACTCTCGTAGCCATCAGGAGGGTGATGGACACGGGAGAAAATGTGTTTGGCCCGTGTGCGCTCAGGCCTGGCCTGTTTTTCTCGTTCCGTGTGGAGATACGGGCACACCACAGTGAAGGGGTGGTCGGAATGTGGATTGCCTGCAAGAACATCAGTGTATGACATTGCTTCGCAGGGACCAAGTCCCCAAGGAGGCCCTCCCCTTTCTATTGCTCAAGGGAGAGCCTACAGTAACGGACATGGTGAGCATGTATCCAAATCCAACTTCCCAGTCCACACCGAGGATGGGAAACGAAACTTTACCATGCTCGTGAAAGCGGCAGGACTCCTTTATGAACTCCACGATGGACACAACTTTCTCCCTCTTCCC
>PDIP01000070.1:16378-59583 GCA_002811645.1 Corallochytrium limacisporum
CCTTTCTCTCCCTCCAGGCCAAATCTCCAAGTTTTCCCCCTTTCCCCCTTTTTTTCCTCCCCCGCCCTCTGACTCAGTGAGGGGGAGAAACACGACTAGAGAGAGGAAGGGGGAGGGGGAGGAGAGGTGTGAGTGAGTAATGTGGGCGACAAGAGAGAGAGGGGGAGAGAGATCGGTAGACGGGAGGGAGGGGGGGGCTGAACGAGCGAAAGCGAGGGAGAGCGGGCGAGCCGAGAAAAGGGGGGGGGGGAGAGAGAGCGAGTGAGGGGCTGGGGAGGCCCTAAGAAAAGAGAAAATTTTTTCACTTCTGAAGGAGAAGGAAAAAAAGTTCTTTTTTGACTTTTCTATAAGGCAGCAATAGACCGCAACAGACGAGGAGGAGGAGGGGGAGTACTACCGCTGCTAATGAAAGGAGGATCAGGCCGGCACAGTTCTAAAGGAATCAGCAGCGGGAGCACACCCGCGAAATGAATGAGCGAGCTAAGGAAGCATGAACGCGGTATATGGAACTGCTGGGCATGCCTCCACTCCCTTTGTAGATGCGACAACAGATGCGGAGGCGAAAGCTAGTGAGGAAGCGTAGCCTATGGGGTCACGAATCGCATCCCTTTACAGGGGGGAGCGAGCGCGTGGCTAGTCTAAAAGTGGGGGCATCAGCCGAGGCCTTCAGAGCTTGGAAAGGGACTTTTTTTTGGCTCAGGCTGCGCTGGACAAAGGGCCTGAATCCTCGAGAGCTTTGGGGAGGGGCGCCATAGCGAAAAGAAAAAAAAAACAACGGACACGGGGGGGGGATAAGAAAGTTTTTTTGGAAAGTCTAGAATTCCGGCTGGACTGGCCAAGCGGCATACAGAAGGACTGCTCGAGCGGGAGGAGGGGGGGGAAAGGGCTGGGGGGAAGGGGAGTAAGTCCGGACTCTCTCACTTTTCTCTCTCGCTCTCTCCCTGTGAGTATTACCGGGAGGCACGCTATGGAGGAGAGAGGGGTAGTGGAGAAAACGGGGAGAGTGGGGGATGGGAAGAGCGATGGAGGAGCGGAGAAGGGGGGGGGGAGGAGCCTGTGCGGGCGCGTCTACGATGCTGCATTGGAGATCTGAATCCTCGGAGAGGGGATGCGAGAGAGAAAGGAGCGGGGGGATGGGTGAAAGTAAACATTCCAACGGAGTTTTTCAAACCAAAAAAATCTTTTCGTTCCACGGCTGGAGGAGGTTTCAGGGCTCCTATATGCCTATGGCACCTTCCCAAACGCCACAATTTGAAATCATAGATGATGGATACGGGTGCTTTTGTGGTCTTGTAGTAAAGAAAATCTTTTTCAAAGTAAAAAACATTGAGTACTAAAAATTCCTACAGCCATAGTTATAAACGCCGCAAAGTTGTGGCTGTGTAACGTGTGGAGTATGAGATCAAGCCTTTTTCCTCTCGTAGACATATGTGTGTATACATAAACTACAGCAGTCATCGGGGCCTCGTAGACAACCATCTCCGCAAGTGGGGGACATCGCCCTGCAAACGTTTTTTCGTCAACAGAAACTGCTCTGATAGGGGTTTTTATTCAAATTTGCATGCGCTCCATTCAAATTTTATGTGAGTTGATTACACAGGCCTCTGTGTTACGTTACCGTTGATTTGCTGCGACCCTATCGGAGAGAGTGTGATGGCCCGGGTCTGGTGTGGACCGGGACAGTTCGTCCGGGCCCGATATCCTCTTGTCAATTTCGATATGACGGCGTAAGTGTGAGAAGACACAGACCCCCTGAACTACCACGTTGGCTTCAAATTGGGGAGAAAGCGACAACTGGAATGGCAAAAAGGTGTACGGCTATGGAGAAACGGAGAAACATCGGCTGGAAAACGAAAAAAAGGACACAAAAAAAAAGTGAGTGGGCGGGGAGCTACATGAGAACTCCTGCGAGCGAGGGAATGCAAACGTACACACATCTCACAACAGCTGCGACGGATTCTGCGACAGCCGTGTGTTCCTCTGCTATAGCCAAAGTGGGACCGCTTTTGCGTGGATGTTTCATATTTTGGAAAGCTCACGTTTGCTCTATGGCGCCAGATGAGGAATTCCTCCAAAAAAATAACTCCGGCGTATGCTGTACACTCAGGCTGCGCGATGCGATGACGAGAGCAAGACCCGGCTGTCGATCGATGGTGGATTGGACTACCCTGAGCTTGGACAGCGTAATACAGCGTACTAAAGTAATCACAATTTGCCACCGCTGTGTCGCATAACTCCTTGACAGAGACAGGAAGAGACAGTAGATAGAATGAATACATCGATCGCCGGTCTCCAAATTGTCTCTGGCTACCCTCCCACTCTGATGCGATGTGCGGTTTCCGCGATCTTGTTTCAATTGGCAATTACGGACCCATATAATTCAGTACAAACATCAATGCTTGTCTAACCTTAATGACTATTTCTTGGAATGCTCCAAAATCTCAAAACCATTTCAGCTTGTCTCTCATCAGCCTTCACTGAGCGCATAAAGGAGAAAACGGCAATTTGGAATGACACTGCCACACTGAATTCCCATATGCAGGGCACTAGACTTGCTTTGTTCGGTAAAGAGCAGCAAAACCTCCCTTTCTGAGACAAAATGAACGATCTTTTTTTATTCGCTTTCTTCACTACTTTCTCAAGAGGGCGCAATTTGTTTTGATTGGGATTAGAGGCAAAGCTTGCCATGTGAACACACCCAGGCTCAGCTTTGAGTTTCTTGCCTTCTATGGCACTGTTTCCATTGGAGTAGACACTCATTGGGGAAGGTATTAAAAAGGAAGAAATTCATTTCGTTCACTAGACCCAAACAAAGGCCAGATTTGCTGACTAGTCAATTTAGTCACGGATAGTCTATTTAACGTACACCTCTTGTGTGGCAAGATTCCTCACAATTCGGGTTAGTGTTCACATTCACGCGCTTGTATCAAATGAACTATTCTAGAAGTTCATTTACTATAACAGTCCTACTGTAAGGAAAAGAATACAGAGCCTTTAAGGGTCAACAAACTACAGCGTGTTCCACCAGCGCGCCCGCCAGCGCCTCCTTTGCTGTCAGTAAGGACCGGAATCAAAATCTGGCACCATACGATCCCTTTACACATACATTTATCATAGTTTTGCTCCTCTATTTTCCAGCCAGAGGAGTAGGCGGGATCTAGAGCGTGCAGATCCGAAAGTCAATGAGGAGTCGACAACGACAAGGAAGAAATTTTCATTTATCGTATGGTGATATTTGGGAGAAATTGACACTACTACAGCCACATCTAAAGCATTCTACCTAAGATTTTGTATTAATTTTATGCATCGCAAAACATAAGTGCCCTCTCCTCTTATCAATTGTGCCATTGTGTCTCTTTACCCTTGTCATTGAATTTCCCTACACATCCGCCTTCGTGGATTTCTCAGTAACCACACCATTCTCACCTCTCGTCGAAGTTCCCAACTACGTAGCTCCCGGTAAAGTCAGGAAGTCGTGATTTTGCGGCTGGGTTGGTGGGGGTTTACGGAGGGGGAGCGTTCTTTGTTTCTGAAAAAGTTACTCGACCCAACACCCACATGAATAGTCTACCATGTGCTGCTCAAGAAGTGTGTTTCCTAGCCGCGGCCTCACAGAGAACACAACAGAAGCAGGCATGAACCTCCCCTGCAGCCTCCGCAAGCCATGAAGAAATTACGTTTTCCATGGGTACATACTGAATGTGCTGCGTGGCTCAGCCGGAAATATACCATCTGGGGACAAACGGGCGAAGGGCAGCGGTTCAAGTACACATACCGCAGAAGAAGGAAACTGCGGCCATTCAATGTCTCGCCTCCCTCCACGCCCACACAGATCGTTGCGGTATTCTGTTTTTTTTTTTGGCCTTGGACCCGACGACTAATGTGATGCTAAATGTATGATGAATAAATGGGAATCTGCGGCCGGTGGACCAAGAAAAAGACAAAAGAAAAATGTTTGGAATAAGTTTCAAAAAGGAATGGAACAGACTGGCGCCCCCACACGACCTTTGGTGGTTTAGCAGTTCGCTTCGCTTTTCTGCCCTGTGACCATACATGAGCATGTGGTTGTGGGCAAACCAGAGAATGGGAGAGAATTTCTGAGGCACGGACTTTTGCTGCCAAGGAAATTGGACTGGCGGAACGGACTCAGGCAAGGCAGGACCACCATTTAGGAACGTGGAGGGCCATGAGTCCTTCCGGTTAAGAGAAATCTGCAACGTGGAATCCGGGCGAGGTTTGGTTTTGTCTTCTGCTTTAACGGGTCAGATGGTTGTAACACTGTAAGATGGTGGTCGAAGACTTTTCTGTACTATCCGTTCACATGATTTGTCGGGGGACCTCACCTTTCAATAGCTCTGTATAAGCAACTAGCGTATCACCATCTCTGTTTCTATCTTCGTATAGAATTCGGCTGCCAATACTGAATTAATAGGAAATGCCCAGAGAATTGGTGGGAAAATCAACTACATTAAAACAGAAATTAACCAAACAACAGACCATTTAACGCGCGACCATACACCGAGATATCAGGACGACGACGAGACCGAAGGGTTGCTTTTCACTATAGTATATGTATTGCTGAAAACCAATGTCCGATTTTGGGACAGCAAGCAGCCGACGAGAGCCATCGCGTCTCGCCACGAGCCGCGACCGACCGCTCCGGAGTTGGTATTCGACATGAAGACCGAGGCGAACCGCAACTAACGAACCTCAGGAAATGTTGTGTTTTTGGTACGCCTTGTACTTATTCTCTCTTTCTGTGTTATCTCGACTGCCGCGCTGTCTCACAGACATACAAACGACCTTGCTGTCCACAATGGCTTTGGCACTCATTTGGGTTTGGTTATACGGTTCTGGGAATATTCGTAGCATGTCCGTCGACATTTTATAGTAAATATTCGGATGCAACGAATACAACTGAGATGGCGATGATGGATCACGGATGATTGCGAATTGATGGGCAGCTTGAAGCACAGAGGTGGGAGAGCTAGGAGCTCTTGTCCTGCACGTCTTATCCTTCGGCCGCGGGTAATAGTGCTGAGGAAGCGGGAATGCTACGGGGTCCCGACAGTCTTGGGAGCAAGAGTCGTAGTGGGACGGTTGTACCGTCAAACAAATCATAGGCAAACCACTCTTCACCGACAGCGTGGGCGTTAAGATTGCGGTAGTCGAGGTATGCGACGCTTCGTTGAAGTAAATCGGATAAGCAGAAAAAAAGGTCGAGCCGGCAGACGGTCATTGGGTTTTAATTGAACTTGAATTGTTCAACGGCATCATTTCTAATGCAACTAGACCATATAGTTAGTATAGAGAAACGCAGCTCAGTTTCAGAGAAGTAACAGCCATGATCGGCAGTAACTTCTGAGTTAATAAATACGAAAGAACGGGTCCCTTACCAGCTCTTCTAATTAAATCTCTCCTCTTCGCATTTTTCTACTTCATTTTTCGATGTGATTTTCCCCTCTTCCCCCACACCGCATTTTCAGACTTTCTTCCCCACATTCTCTATGATAAATAATCAAAAAAAGAATTAGAAAAAAATACCAATCCTGACTGCAAGGACTGACAGGGGAAGGCGCGGAGAAGAGGAAGAACGGGAGGGAAGGAAAGGGGGGGGGGAAAGACAAGATCGCTGAAAGAAAAATAGAAAAAGGGGTAGGGATTGGGGGTTGGGGGGGGGACTGAGACGGGTGATGTGGCCCACAGGTATTGCGGCCTGGAACCAAACAGAGATCATCTGCGCATCCAAAGACTAAGCCAACTGCAGAAACGCCATACCCGTCTTCAGCGCAAATCTCCTTCGGCCTCGCCTTACCCGTCGTCCTTGCTCGCACAACAATGACAAGGCAGGTGCGTCGTCGTAACACAACCTTTGGCCCTCGCGTCGCTCGACTGCGATCATCCAGTTCTGCCAGGCCCTGATTCGAGGCAGCATTCGAGCGCGACCGTGCAATGGACCGCGCCCCGTGTCAATTGGAGTTGTGACAGTTGCAGGCAGAAAATGAGTGTCGCGTCCGACACTTGCACCCTTTTGTGTCGGCTGGCTATCATAAATTGCATCACACAGGAAAGGGACCACACCACCACACCACACCACCTGCCAACCTGTTTGTATGTAGAAATAGCTATGGTAATTCTCGATATTTGGGCACCTGATATTTGAGCTCTCGAGAAGAGGAGACTTAAAGGCACGTCGTAGTCACGAGAGACTACTGCAGCAAAAGACGGTGCCATGGACTGTGCTGATTTGGAACCAGTAGCAGACTCGCATAATCATCCGCAGTGTCCGCCCGGATTCGTTGTGTATGTCCGTTAGAAAGAAAGAAGATGGGACCAACCACACTACAGCGAAATTGAACGAGGAGACAATGAATGAATGAATGCATGAATGAAATGCCAAGTTTGCGTCTTCCCATACGATCCAACAGCTCGACTTGGACAGTGTGGACCGGGCTTGAGACAAAAAGCATCTCCCCTACGAGAGGCGTGCGTCTTACCCTTTAAACTTACTCTTTACTCATTACTTGCAATCGTAAACTTTGGTCATTTTTGCTTAGCATTGACGTCAAACTCACAAGCCGAATCGAAACTTCAAATGAATGTGACGAAGAGTAACGAGGGGGATGGGAAAGCAGGTACAGAAGCATTGCGAGTATTATGACTAGAAAATGTGCTGGAGGACAATTTTGGATCGTGACCATGTGCTTGGATGGGCCATGAACCAATCAACTTCATTGCCAACCTCGCTGCAAAAGCTATGTTTTGCTCAATGGGTCGCAATGAAAAGCAGTTTCCCATTTGATCCTTCTGCATTCCCATTTGAACAGTGTGGTATGCGTTCTCTCCTATCCATTGTATCACCAAAAGCTCCATAAAGTGGCATGAGTTCTCTCCTATCCATTGTATCACCACAAGCTCCATAGGAGTGGCATGCTCTGTTGTTCCACAGGAAGTATGTCTACAACAAGTGCCGTAACGGTAAGCGGGCCTCCATTCGAGGCAGGTTTCAAACGCCGTCTTGCCCATGAGCCACAGGGACTCATAATTTTTCCTTCCTTTCCAAGTTTTTCTTCTCCGCGAGTGAGCGAGAAGTTAGCATACTAACGCAGACGGCATTCTATTTTTTCTTAACATAGATCCTTCAATTGGGGCTTTGCGAATGCGGCAGCAAGAGCAACGCAAATGGAACGGAAGCTTCTACTTGGAGCGCAAGAAAAAAAGAAAAAAAATCGAAGCCTAGCAAGAAATGGAAAGAGACACTGGCTTCAACTGGGGCCCTACTCCCCTTCTTTTTATCTGACTTCTTTTTCCTCTTTCCCGTCCGTCGCCTCAAGCTCGAGAGGGTTTCAAATTTGTATCTCGGTCTCTCTATCCCTCCCCCGCATTCGCTTCAACTCCGATCTTTCGTTTCGTTCTGAATTTCTTTTTCCGCTCCCCCAGTGAATATACCCTACGATTTTGACTGCGCACGCAGAAGTGAAGAATTTTTTCCGATTTTTCTGTCCGTCGCTCCCGCCGCCCCTCTCTCTGTCGGATTTTTGCTCCCTCCATTCCAGGCCCTACTCCTCCACCCACTCGTACTCCGACCGCCTTCTTTCGCCGCTCTCGCACTTCAAAACCCCACGACGTCCTGCTTGCTGGCCGTGCTTCTGTGTGTGTGGGCACCACGCGTCATCGTTCGCATTTCGTTCTCTCTCGGTCTGGCTCTCTTCCTGGAGGGGAAAAAAACTTGGCCATAACATTTTTTTCCCCTTCTTCTCACCTTTTTCTAAACCTAAAATGACATACTTCGGCACTCCATTTGATATTTTTTTTGGGGGAGGGGGAGCCGTGCCCGGCATTCGAATGAGATCCCCGTTGGAAAGGGCGAGGGCGAGAAAGATTTTTCTCTTTGAAAATTTCCTTCCGTTTCGGGTCGAAAATTGGGCCGTTATAGAATGGGTCTGAGAGCGGGGGAAAAGGGGCACGGACCGCCAATGAGCCACTGTCCCTCATGTTACCGTGTCTCATTCTCGCGCTCCCAGACACTGCTCTCTCAGTGTTGGTGTCGCTGCCACTTCTCCGCATCCGTCTTGCGTCAATTTTTCTATCTCTGGATCATATTCTGGCTGTTTCATTTCCTTTGTGCTTGCTTGCTCCAGAAATATGGAATAAGGACAGAGCATGCCGCTGAGTTTTGGCGTGTGTGCAGCCGCCCCGAGGCATGCCCCAGAGGCTGGAAGAATGATAAGCTTCAGATGTTCTTGGCATGTTTCGCGATTGTCCACGAAATTTGGAGTCGCTTGGAAAGGCGGCCAGGCTACGGGGAACAGCGAATGGTGGAATATCAGCGTAACAGCAAAATTGGGGAAGCACAACATCGGCGAATTGCATCGACGATGTGGTTTGCGACCCAGAGGGTCCAACTATGAGAAATAGCCTGAGACTTGTGCACATGCTTGCTTCTTTTCTCCTGATATTCTCTCAGGTTACCTTTAGGGAAAGATGCTTGCTCCATTTGTAAGCTCTATGAACTCTTGTGGGGGCCTACCGGGCCCCACCTTAAAGCATGAGTCGAGGTATAATGTCCACACAACAACAAGTATGAATGGCGACACCACTTCGCACATCGCTACTTCTCAAAGATCGAAATGGTTTCCTATTGTCTAAACGTCTCTACGGGTTGCTTTGTTTCTGCTTGCACTTCGCCTATGAGTGTGCCAGAGTGGGAGAACAAAGTTCTACGCGAATTAGTGAGAGAGGCTACGTAGAGAGATGGGTGGGTGCGTGTGTGAGCGTGTCAGTGCGTTTTTGATGCATTCTGCAACCCCCTCCTTGCGCTCATGGTTCATTCCTAACGGTCCATGCCGACGAACCACCACCACCATCACATACACACTACTACTAACTGATACTACTACTTTGCTCCACATCTGCCAATTTTCACTGGTACTGTCTTGCTGGATATTTATCTTTCTCGTCTCTGTAAAATAAGAATCGCGAACAACAAAGAAATCCAAAAACACCATCAACGCAATGCACCATCCACATCTAAAGCGCCCGCCAAGACCTTGACCGAGCATGTTCAGTTCAAGGCTAGTTTACTACTTCGTAAGATCTTCGGGGGTCGTGGGGAGTTACGAGGGCGCCCGCCTTCCATCCTCGGGGTGTATCTCCGTTTCGCCCTTCTGCTCCCAAATCGCGCGGACCTTTTATTTCAGATGGTTGGTCGATGTGGCTTCTGTTTGTATCTTTTTTTAATCGATGTGGTCTGTCGTATATTATTCTATTTTGGCCGTTCTAAACCTTGTCCCCCCCCCCTCCCCCCCCTCTTTTTTTTCTTTTATTGTGTTTGTCCGTCTTTCTTGCAGTGACGTTACTGCCAGGTTTGTTTCGCTTGCCTCTGTGCCGTAGTACGCGTGTGAGTCGAGTGTGGGTGTCGTGCACGGGTCTCGTCAAAACACTTGCGACCGTAGTCGATACGCCTTCTTTGTTACTTGCGATGGCGAATTCCCAAGACTGTCGACTGTGTGTGCCCTGCTACTGTTTGCCGGCGGTACATTCTTTACCAACTTAGAGTGTCCTCTCCGTGCCCGATGGGAAGCTAGTACCGCCCTTAAGGCATGATGTAAATGCGCGAGTGATTTGTATTTGTTGCTTTGTTTAGATCGAATGCGCAACTTTCTTGTACAAACTGTCTTGCCCGGCATAATCATTATTTCGTTGGGTATGAGGGGAGTGTACAATGTATTGGAACCTGTTGCGGCAATGTGCTCAATGCGCCGGACCTTCTTGTTGGTGTCTAGTAGAGGAAAGAGTGTGTACTTATATATATTGACGGACGTACAGATGATCTGTTAGTGCGTGCGTTCTCGTCTTTGATGGGCATGCCTCTGACGTTCATGATTCCGACAGAGCCTGATGAACATACAGAAGAACCGCCCCCAACTTCGGTCGTTACCTTTCGACATTTCCAACGAACCCCCTTGGAGATTTTAGCGCCATACAATTAGTATAGAACCTAGCTGTATGACACTGCTGTTCAGAGTCTGTCGAGGGAAAGGGAAGGGAATGATCAAGGCCGCATCTGATCGAGTTTGTGAGTATCTGTCAAGCAATTGAATGTCAGGCTGGCAGGAGGAACACCCAAGAAACCCAAAAAAAAAAAGAAAACAACACAACAATAGGAGCAACAACAAGTCATTGTGTGGGTGATGTGTAGTTATAGGATGGGGGCGAGGGACGATGCTGCATGTATTCACCAGGCATTTGTGACATCTCATCATCCTCCACCATCGGGGAGACCCTGCTGGGCCACTTTGACCACAAGAACATACCGCACAGCATAAATCGCAAAGACGCACACACGGACGTCGAGTAAACAAGGGAAACGCAGCTGTAAGGTCACGCCGTTGTGATCGGGAAAACACCAGAATTCAAGATGAAATTGTTTGGGCTGAGGCACGCTGTGGCATACATAAAGGTTTTTTGCCATGAGGAGGAAAGTCTGGAGAAAATCTTGATGGGAGTTCAAGATTGCGCTCGATGAGATAGTGCGGCATGACTGGAAGGATGGAGGATGTCGCTAGAATTGTCAGAACTCCATGCGAGCTTCACAGAAGCAAGACCACAAGTGCGCCCTTGTTGTCTCTACGTGTGGCTGCGAATTGTACAGTCTCATGTGCTTCTCATTACCTCAAATCATCAGGATAGGAATCGCCACAGCCCTGTGCGTCCGAACATGCAAGAGACAGAATAACGAGAATGGAGATGTGTATAGCATAGCGCATGGCGCTCGCGCTCATTTCTTTACCACGTAAACTAAGTAACTAGTAAACAACTCAGTGCACCGACGCTTTCGTGGGCTTGATCGCCCAGTTTACGCCTGCACAGTATGTTTCAGCATCTAGTCTTCTCGAGTAAAGCAACGAAAACATTTTCCCACTTTTCCTTTTGCGAATATTGCTGTTTCTCTTTTGGACGCCGCGGGGGTTAACTTAACGGCGACTGCCTGGAAACTTAGCGGATGGTTAATGAGAAACACGAAGTGGGAGATCGTAAAGGGATATCAACTTGAATGCTAATTGAGGGCGCATCTCTTGGGCATCACAACTAACCAAGTCGTAAGCAATTGACACAACTAATGAGCATCCAGGGACGAATAGCGAAGTTCTGACTTTGCACTTTACTATGGCATGCTCCTTTCTGACTAACTCATAAATGCTAAAACTTCCCGCGCCTATTTGTTATGTGATGAGATTTGCAGCCAGTTCTGAAGCGGAACACGTTTCACATCTCTCTTTGAAAATTAACTACGGTCTCTTAATGGTCCCGTTTTTACATTGCGGATGGTGCCTTCGCTCTCACCGTTTCTCCGTTTAACTCTCAGCCCATCCCACTTTCTTTCCTTTCTGGGCATGATACCTTTCCATAGTAAACGTAGCACCCCTAAAGAAAACTGCCCTTTTGAGCAGTGCCAGAGCTGCTTTATTTGGCAAAGAGGGCCACCTGGCCCGCTGCTCCCCGTTCTCATTTCACCGTGAGTTACGTCGTCGGCCACAAACACCGCAGCCGTCTCCTTCATCATGCTCTCGCAATTTCTTGCTTCTTCCTGTTTGTCTTCCCTGTCAGTCCGTCTCGCTGTCGAGCGTCCAACGTCTACGCAACACGTCTACGCGCTTTTCTCGTGCCGCACAGTCTCGACTTTTCTCCGACCGGGAACTATTCTGTCCTACCCGCGTTGTTCTGCGCTGCCTTGTCGTGGCGGGTTCTTTGCATGTGGGCACCTTATAATTTGCCTCGTCCTCCGTTCCGCGCGTGCGTCTCGTTTTCCCTTGTTGTTTTTGTCTCTTCCTTTGTATGGTCCGCGCGCCCGTGCCCACTCGCACTGTAAAGCTCACTATTTTTCTCTTTCGGGTTCGAAAACCAAGAAAAATTCCGTTTTCGATATTCTCTCTCTCTCCCCCTCGTTCCTCTCCTCACCGGGTCCGCGGCAGAAGAGGAGGGGAGATTTTATCTTTTTTGTATGGTCGGCCTTCCCCCCCACCCAAAGTTTTAGAAAAGAATCGAGGGATTCCAAACGCACCAAGAAAACGCAGCGGCGTTTCAAAAGCTGCCAAACAGAGAGCATGCTGGGTGCTAAGGCTCCCTGCCTGGCTGCGTATACATAATGTATACATCTCGATGCACATGTTACAGACTGCTTTCTTTTTCTCTTCGGACTGTCTTTGAATGCATTTTTTTCTTCTCAAGAGTCAATCTCCGCGACGACGAGAAAGGCATGGACTTCCCTTAAGAGTTGGGCATTAGTCTTTTTGGGACCCGCATACCGATGCGTGCGGTATATTTACTATGGACTTGGTTCCACGGTGAAGACGTTGCACAAAAATATAGAGACGGTTCAGACTGCGTACCCCGCCTTCGTATAACGACGTCAAAGGAACATATTTTTCGTCAGTGGACAAGATCAACGGTATCGTATTCTGAGATCTCTGTCGTTGTCAATTTGTTGAGGATCTCACAGTAAGCTTGGTGGCAGCTAAATAACACTGGTAGGCACTTCCCAGGTTCCCTGGTTCGACGGGATGATTCTGTGAATCTGGGTGCGACTGGCTGCGCAACTTGTAACTGCTAAGTGTGATGACGAAGAGGAGCGACCGAGCGAATCAATGACCGGACAGCGAACGACAATGGACGATGATGATGCTTGATCGCTGGGAAAGATGGTCATTGGAAGTAGCTACGTATGAGTTTGGGAGCTGTTGAGAAACGCAGCACAATATTCTTGGTGGTGGATGTCTGTTGGGGTCTGCAGATACAACTACCCCAGGTGGGTCGCGATGTCTGCAGACATCTTCTTCGCATACGATGCAGCGATGAAATCGTGCTAGTTCCAAAGTCTTAACGTAGAAAATGCATTGTCGGCAAAAGACGACCTAAAGAGAAAGGTTAAAAACTGATTGTGCTTTTATCACTCCCCGGTGGACCTCTTCTCGTGGGGAACTAAGCCCTATGAATTACGCTTCCTGAGTCTGTCTCTGTCCTGAATTGCCATGACAAACTTGTTGGCTATATTTCTCGTATCTCCTGTGGGGTCAAGCATTGCAAGCCCTCAATCAATCAAGAAAACCATTACCATCATGATGATGAAGACAACAACGATGATGATGAACCGCGTTTCGGTTGGTCTTGTGAATTGATGATGTCTGACATCCCACAGTAGATCTCTCTGTACAATGAACTTGTATTGGTTACTCTACAAAGTTCTTGCTGGGTGCGCCCATTGAAGTAACAATTCATTAGTTCAAGCGTAAGTGGGTATTCCATCCTACTGCATGCACAGAACCAATGAAAGATTGGAAAAATGGAACGTTTGGGGTGAACGTGTGAGCATGTGCATGAATGGGGCCTTTAAGTTGTTGTCAGTTCCGCTGAAAAATGATATGAACCCACCCAGCCTATTTCCACCAAGACAACCCGTCGGGCGTTGTCTTGGATTGAAAGTTTTTCGGACATCTACTGATCGACCGGGGTTTCGCCTAGAGCGCGGCAGAGCATTCGACCTCTGGTGCATGCCAAATTCACAGCTTATTACAAGGAGGTCCAGAGCAACCTTTTGCCGCATTAGTCATCGATGCGCCGTGTGCCTGTGTCTCTGATTTGGAACAGAGGAACGTGGACCCTGGCGGGGTTTGTCAAGGGTACGGTTCCCACCGAAACGCCGTCTTAGCCCGACGTTTTCATTTAGCCTGCCGTCAAATACGGGGGCCTAGATGGGAACCTCGAACACTCTTGGGAGCTTGAGAAAGAGTCTAGCGATGCGTGACAATGCAAAATTATGTAGGTCCCTACTCTCTTTCCCGGACCGTTGCCAAGTCTTCACAACTGGAATCCGTGATAGCCTGACCGAACTTCACACACCCACACTTTGTTTCCCTGTAACGCCTACCTTTCTTCCCCACATTCGGGACCCTCATCTGATCAGCCTCGACAGACAAGACTCTACCAGACCGAGATCTTTCCTATGGAGAAGGTGCAGCTTGTCCACCAATCCCAGGCCCAAAACGGATCCCAGCCGTCCCCAAAAGGGCTGCCGTTGGTTTTTTTTTCGCTTGCGGCTGTGTCCGCGCCTGGATCTTTGGCCCACCCTTTCCGTTTGGTTGTTGCGCGGTGGTGTGGTTGTATGCGTATTGTACTACTTTTCGCAGGCACGGTCCCATTGCTGCCCACGGCTTTTTTTTTTCACTCTCGCTCTTTCATTTTTTGCTGTATTTTTTCTTCTGTTTGTTTTTGTTCTTGTTCTCACTCCCTCTCCAGCTTTCGGAAGTCTTGAGTGTGGGTGTTTTTACGTACCTTCTCATTTTTTTCCGTTGGGTGGAGCCGTTGGAACCCTGCTGGCTCACCTGTCTCTTGCTCCGAAGAGGCCCGCACACGACAGACACACATCGCCAGTGAGAAAATAAAAGAAAAGGTGGACGAGAGAGATACGAAGAAGAAAGTACAAAGAAAAAGGTATAAAACAAAGTAGGCGGGGTTAGGCGTGCCCCGGAGTGTGGCTAAGTGGCTTTCTTGGTTGAATTCGCTCTCTCGTTCTCTCGTCGTCCTTCCTCTTTTTCTTTTAATCTTTGTGCGGTTGTGTGGCGTTTACAGTAGAAAGGGTTTGGGTTATATTGCAATGGGCGGGTCTGGTACAGTTGCGCGACAGAGGAAATTTCGTTGGCCCACTCTACCGCACAACCGTGGAGAAAATGCCCGAAGATAAAAGTGAAAAGTGTGGTTGGTTGGGTACAAATGTAAATGAAGGCTAGGAAAAGGAACGGGCGGTGACCGTGGAGCGAGAGTGTATGGGCATGGGTGGGCCATGAATGGCTCTCGCTATGCGGTTGGGTGCGATGGACGATAAAGGTCGTGTGCGTTGGTGTCCGCGAGAAGTAGTTGTTTCCCAGGTCCCTTCGCGACCGGTCCGAGATTGGTTTACAAGGAATTCGTTCTGATGTTCCCTTATGCTGTAGTGCCGTAGGTTCGTGGCAAAGGAGTGCCAGATGGTGCAGTGTATGGCTCATGTCTGTCTTCACTGTGCGGGCGTGTTCGTGTGATGTGGTATTGTGTGTACATTATCGACGCTTTTCTGTTGCATGCTATTAATGAAAAATGATGTTTGCTTGTGCTGCATGCTCAAATGTACCTTGAAATTTCCAATACAAGCTCATGCATGTACATACGGGAACGTGATTGTCAACCCCTTGACCCCACACCACATGTAGCACATCACCACGAACCGACACCACCAACTTGTCCACGGGCAGCGCAGACCCTAAATTTTCTGTCAGTTTGGAGCCAACCTCGAAGTTGCTCATTATACAGTCTGGTTTGTCAAAAAGTTGCAAGCAGCCCATTCCGTCCGATGTTCAAAGAAACCGGAACGAAAGCGACTTCGCACAGACACGCTCTCGGAACGGACACAGCGTCTGAATATCCCCCCGCACGTACCCATTTCGTTCCAACAGTGGGCTTCGTTCCCGCCGCTCCATGAACATGGAAGGTTCGGCTGAGGTGATCGTGGACACTCCCAGTCCTGTGCAACCTTGGATGTGCTCCACTTATGTGCAGACTGCCAACTACGATGTCTGTTTGCGACCATACCCAGTGGACGATAGTCGAGTCCGTGACGGGTGATAGCGCGCACGATGAGGGCATGGATGTGTAACAAGTAGTCTATGTCTGCGTGCATCTGAGAGCCTGTATGTAAGCGAATTGGATGTGTCCTACACACAGAGGCCAGCACCATCGCGCATCGCTCCTCCTCTTTGTTCTGACCTGACTCTCCCGAACGAATTTTGACAGCTGACAGATACCAAGTTTCGTAAAACAATGATACAGGGAATGGCTTCATTCTCAGAAAACCCAGAACGATGTGGGCAGAACGAAAAGCTTGGTTTTGGGTTTCGTTCGTTTTGCTCGGGCTCATGGCACATCGAGAAGCCAGTTCTTCCGGTCCGTTCCGTTCGTCTGAGGCGCACGAATACCGCAGATCACAAAGACGGCGGAGCAGAGCAACCGTGAGCTCGGGCTCCGATGTCGGATCTGCAGCTCTGCTGATGCTACATGTGTTGTCTCTGGTCTGTTGTCTAAGGCTGCGCAACTGCTGTGTGATTGATGCGGCCATAGGCAAAAGGGTATGGTCTCGGACCAATACGTGTCGCTCGGGGAGCTTTTCTCAGTTTCGGCACGAGTTTCAAAAGTAACTGGGCCTGGCGGTCCTTTTGGGAGTTCCCGTGTTTCTTGGTTTTCTTTTTTCTTTTCTAGTATTGTTGGTTGTAGCAGGATGGACATCTTACCGAGTTAACAGCCCGGCCGAATGAAATCATGCTATTCAATAAAAAGTTGTGGGGGGTTTTTGGTAGCAAATAGGAACCAGCAACCTATTAATCGTTTACTACTAACATTCATACGAACGCAACACTTTTTTTAAAAAAATAACTAACGGGGCTAGGGGGGCTTGAGGGCTCGGGGGAGAGGAGGAGTGCGAGGAGGCCAGCTGGGGTGGAAGGGTTGGGGAGGGGGGGAGGAGACAGCGAGACCTTAAAGCGAAAAACCCGAAAGAAAATACCAACCCGCGCCCAGTCCCCGACCGCCGGGCCCCGGGTAAAGGGAAGGAGAGCGGGAGGGAAAAATTTGGGGAGGGGAGCAGGAGGGGGACCTGAGGGCGACCAAGGGAGCAGTGCTCCTCGGTTCCTCCTGCGGTGCGGCGCCCCGACCAGCCACCATCTGGGTTCGGAAGTTCTGAGCTACAAGACAGCCATGCAACGCGTGGCACAGAACTTCACGAACCCATAAGCCATCATATATTAGTAAATTCTCCATTTACCTATCATTCCCATCCACTACGACGCCAAAACCATTTTGTATTCATCATCATGATCCACCATCCATCGTTCATCATCGTCATCATTATAGTCCCCACCACCTATCCATCCGCCTACGGGCATCTGACCTTTCCCGTTTACATTCATGCATTGCAATTCCACTCCACAATACGCAACGCAACGAACGACCGCAAATACCAATACAGCTTCGTTGCACAAACACCCTACGAACGGTTCTTCGTCTGCGGTGAGGTTCACGGCTTCGAGATGAACGGCGGACGAGCGACAACATGTCCGCGTGTTGGCTACGCATGGCAGCGTATGGTGGGGTCTCTTTCTTTGTCGGAAGTTCTGACGCAGACGCTCACGCGCCGTGCACAGACTCTGAGAGATAACGTGTACCGACGAGCAAGGAAAAGGTCCAGGAATCTGCAAGGAAAGCGTAAGGGAGCGCACGGACCATCATCGAGTATGTAGCCTCACCGAGCCAGCATCTCCTCTTCTGCTATGCTTTAGATGCACAGGCTCCGATGCCCGATGGGTACGTGCCGAGGCCTAAAGTAATCGGCACAAGAACTGTTGGTTAAGCCTTTGGGTGGTACGTTTACTACGCTTTAACCGATGGCGACTGCACACCAACTCCGTCCGGATCGCTGGCCAAGGAAGATGAGAGAGTGACGTCTGACATGTTCACTCATGGATCACGTAGACAGAGAGTTTGTGTACGCGTCAAGAGACGATGTCCACAGCCAGCAGAGACAGCCACGAGAGCCTCATCCCGCAGTACGTCGGTGGTCGCTTGCTGCCTGCGTTTGGCATTTTAGCGTGATACCAGTGTAACATGTGGAAATGCCGTTTGTTGTATAGATTTGAAGGAAAGAAACATGCCATGTGTTGAAGTCGCATGTGCGGCGAAGGTCTCTCCGCCGGATAAGGTGGTACAGAACCCAACAGGAAGCCTTGCCACCATACAGCAAATAGCACAGAATTTGACCGTGAGTTCAGAAATCATTTTTAGTTACAAGAACGCCAAGAGTTGAAACAGAATTGTTGTGCCGCAAACACAGCCACGTTGGCAGCAAACGATAATTTTTCATGACAAACCCCCGGCGGGGGGGGGGGGACGCAAGAGTAAATTACACAACAACTCAGACCAGAAGAACCACAGAGAAAGAAAAGAAAAAAAACACCAAAAAGAACCTGGCAAAACAAAAGTGACAAAGGCAAAAGGAAGTGGTAGCTTTGCAGGAGAGGAGGAGAGGAGGAGGGGGGGGGGAGGTTGGTTGGACGCAAAGTCAGAAAGGCACAGCGGCCAAAGACAGCAAGCTGGGCTGAAATGCTTCTAGTGTGAGGCACTAATGGTGGCGGCGTTATCACCATGTGCCATCAAGGTTAGGTTAGGGTTAGGGGGAGGGACAGAGCGAGGCAGAACGAAGGGGGGGGGGGGGAAGGGAGGTTTTGTGTTGATTAAAAAAGGCCCCCGTTTCTTTTGCAAATGTACACACACACACACAGCCCTCCCGCCTGCATGCAGCAGGCCCCCTAGGAAACAATCTCCACTAACACCCCACCCCACCCCCCTCCCTCCCCCACTGTGGCTCAGTATAGGAAATTATCTAGGGTATTTCGCTGTCCCAGACGTAGGTGTTTGTACGCGAGGGGCGGGGAGCGTGCCGAGGCGATATACTCAGCGCTTGTCCGCTCGAGCGGTGCGCTGGTTTTCCAGTGTAATCGCCGCGGATATGGCCGGAATAAAGGGGGGGGGGCCAGTTGCGTCAAGCGGTGACACGCACAGAGTCGGGTTTGGGTAAGGAAAAATTTGAAAAAGAGGTACGATCCCAGGCCTGGGGCGTGTGCAGTGGCACAATCGAGTTCGCACTGTTCACGGATTTTGAATTTGCTCAGCTGGAGCTCTCAGCTGAGTGTCCGTTTGGTCGGAGGTGTTTTTGTGGCTGGGTCGCGTGTTGGGAGCAATCAGTGATGGGGGACCGCGGATAGTGACGTGGAGGTGGAGTAGGTATACAAACAACATCGATTACTATGAAAATAACCTACCGTCTGTATGAATCCAATTATTCCCTGTTCTTTGTTAGAATTGACCGTACAAAATGAGCGGAGTACGTCAGCGCAAACCGGCAGTAGGCAAGGCAGACCTGAAGACTGGCGCTGCTGGTCCTACGGCGCCGTCTGGACCCAAGAAGCGTGCTGTTTCGCTGGCCACTTTTGTCGTGGAAGAGGCCATGTTGACCGCCATCTTGATGGCCGGCATTACTGGCATGGACTATATTCAAGCGACACAGCCTGAGAACAAACTGCTGCATCTCATCTGCGGACTGTCTCTTCCTACGTTCACAGTCACCCTCGGTACCAAGATTATGAGTGGGGCAGTCTACAACCCCTCGGTGGCGTGGGCCATGTGGATTTTGGGCATTTTTGACTTTACGCAGCTTGTGGTGGGATCAATCGTGCACATGGTCACTGCCGCTAGCGCGGGCTACGTGGCCAGGGAGTTCCTGACCGACAAGGCTTTCCGCAATCTTCTGCGGGGTCTGCAGTACAAGGGAGAACATGTGAGCTGGGAATTAGCACTGCGGAATGAAGCTACCGCCGCATTCGCCCTGCTTTTCTCTGCGGCTATTCTGGGCCAAGTTTTGGAGAAGCGTGGTGGCAAGGCCTTCGAACCGTTTTTCATTGCTGTCATTACCCTCATCGTGGTGGTGATGAACCCTCACTCTGGCCCTTCCATGAATCCCAGCATCCCAACTTTCTGGTCCTTCTTCCTGGAAGATTTCTCCTTTGAACTTCCTGTGTACTTCATTGGACCTTTGATTGGATCCACTGTGGCAGCACTTCTACTGCGAGGACTCATGGCACTGTCGGCGAAGGCCCAGCAGGCAGAAACCCCCGCTGCCGCGGCAAAGTCTCCCACTAAGGCAAAGAAGCGTGACTAATTCAAATGTAAATAAACTCCTCTTAGGGACACACCAGATTTTAATGACACGGATGTAGAGTTTAGAGGTCATAGGTCTTTACTACCTCACGCAAAGGTTGACGATCGAACGGACACACCTGCTTCTTCGCGTTGTAGCATTTCATGGCACAGGAGAAGCACAGTCTATGCCCGCAAGGGACCAACACAGCATCCCGGGAGCGTGTGAGACAGACATTGCAGTTGTTCATGCCCTGGTCCTCGAGTACGGTTGAATGATCGTTGGCGTTTGCGACCGCATGCTCGCTGATCTCGTCGGTCCGAGTCCGTGCTGAAATAGTGGCAGCAGGAGACAGCCCAGCGCTCGTTCGAGTTTGAACCGTAATTGTATACCCGTGGTCGGAGAAAAGATTCTGAATGTCACATGCCCGCACATCACCATTCACACGCACTGTTTGTGCACTCCCCGGATCAGCAGCATCTCCTTCGCTTGCAAAGTATGCAATCGTAAACCCCTCAATGGGAGCACCATTACATAGGCCATCCACGTCTGTATTGCAATTCCATTGCAGGGTCATGAACCGTACACCACGAGCGACACATACAACCTGAGGAGGTTTACTGGGTGCTCTTACTTTGGAAGTCGTCATAGATTTCTGCCACAGTATTCTGTGTTTACCAGCTCGGATACTGACATTGTAGCAGGTCTCTGGGGTCAGGCCAGTGATGATGCACATTCCCATGTCGACGGAGCATGGCTTTGACTCATCATTGTATTGTACGGTCACCGTGTCATCATCCGCCAATAAAGTTGTCCATTCCGCGCGCATGCTCATCCACTCCACAGTCGCGGCTGCAGGAGAAATATGACTGATTGAAGGTTCGCAGCTGTGTTCTTCATTGACTGCGTCATCAGTGTGATCGAGGTCTTCCACAAAGACATCGACAAGAGGCCATTGTACTCTAATGGGCGTTCCTCTAGTGCCTAAGAACTCCAAGGTGGCCAGTCCTATGTCATGCATTTCGACCAACAGCCCCTCGATCCAATCGATACCGTCTTGAGACCGTGACAGATATTGATCATCTGGACGCCCAGCTACTTGGATACGAATCTTTTCGCGGCCCTTGAGGTCCATCTCGGTGACTCTCCTTCGCGGTACTACATGGCGAATTCGATCCCGTGCGAGTCGGTCCGGGTTTCGTGATGATCCCGGGTAGTCAATAAAAAACACGGTCACTGCTCCGCTGCTGTCGGTCTCTGGAACCGCTCCGTCTGCGGCGCTCAAAATATCCTTGTCAACAATTCGTGCGGCGTACCACACATTGGCATGGATGTAATATGTAATGCCTGTTGCCTCGTCGAAGAGATTGTAGGGTCCAGCCACTAGGCATTCTTGAGATTCAGCTTGCTGTAGGACCAGCACTGAATGTGATGAGCCCGCTGCAGCGGTCGAAGGCGCTGTATCCTCCACCAAGTCAGGCACCTCGTCATCGTCTTCACTTGGAGAAGGAATCTTTAGGCGCCTTGGTTCAATGTGCACACGATCCCGATCGAGCTTGCACAATACGTTCTCTCCATCTTGTCCCACAAAAATTAAGACCGCGTCATTGTCCGACAGGGTTGCCAACCTTGCCACCAGCCAGTCGTTTGTAGTATGTCCTTGAATTTGTACTAGATCTCCGGGGCGCACAGGATCCTTTGCCTGTAGCATCTTGATTCGCTGTGGCTCTTTCCGAATCAGCTCTGCGCTGATGATATCTGGATTCGGCTGCCATGTTGGATAGTCCAGATACTTTACCAAACCCTTCTTGGCATTCTGATCATATGATAGCAACTCTGCGCGGTACCAGCCCTCGCAGTGTACAAGAAGAGGTCTATGCAATGGTCCCGGAGACAAGCTCGTCAATCCCCGCCAGCAGACCTCTACTTGAGATCCAACTAGCCCACTCAGTGCCTGACTTCCTGACTCCATATCGAATCCTTCATCCTATGGTGCCATGACTCTTTCATGCCAGCTTTCACGGTCAAGGTGCAGAATTCTATCCTCGCCTTTCAGCGTCTGATCTGTGTCGTCATGTTCCAATCGGCCTCAAGTACTCTGTCGCTCCTTAGTCTCTTCATTGGTCACTCTGTCAGAATGCTTGCCTCGCGACAGAAAGAGAGGCTAAGGACGTGTGTTGAAGCAAGGTCCGTCCCCGTTTCGCCTGCGTACAAGGGCCAAGTGGCTGACCGGGTACTCAAAACGTCGCGCGCTTCGCCGGTGGCTAGGTGATGTCCGACTTGCCCGTTTCTCCTCGAAGGGCCCGCTAAAATCAGGCCCCCCTTGCGGACCCGATGTTGCTGCTCGCCAAGGGAAGCAAAGGATACGTCCCGCCTCGGTTGTGAAACAACGGCAATACGGTGGTACCAAATTTCACAACCCGGGCGGAAGACGCGACTTTCGGGTGAGGGGGGAAGCCCCTCCCCGGGGGGGGAGGGGTTAGAGCGGCAGGGGAGAGGGTGTCCGGACTCTCAGCGGGAGAGTGGGTCTCTCGTTTTGGAATGTATATTGAAATACGAACCGTACACAGAATGCACACAGCTTGGTACAAAGGGTGTGGCATTTGAACATCTCTATTGGTGGATGATAAGAAGCCTCAGCTCACTAAATGTAGAACTGTGAAAATCAAAGGCACGATACAATGCACTGTCGTTAGAAGACGGCGTTGGGTAAGGGATCGACGAAAGATAACAACGATGTCGACTCCCGCGGCTGTGGATACAAACGGGAGCTGTCCCAGAACTGCGGATGGAAAAGAGCGGGCTAGAAAGCTGGTTCAACTGTACTTTGTGATGTTGACCGCAGGATGCGGCACGCAGGACTGTGGAGGATTGAGCTGCGTAAGCAACATTGGTAGTGAACAAGAGGTGCCAACCAATGAAGCTGCAGCCAAAGCTTTGGAGCTCTGGCTGCAGTACAATGAAAAAGCTCTTTGCAAAGGACTACAGAAGCAATGGGAACAGTGGGTTGAGAAAACTGCTGAGATAATTCCAGAGACAATCGAAGGCCAGATCAACTATGCGTGTACAAACAGATCGAATCTCGTGAACATGTTCACCCCGACTGCCTCATCGAGCCATGCAATGGAGACGGATTCTAAAAGGACAACAAAACGCAAGGCTTCTTTGCCATTGGACCATATTCGCGAAATCTACAGTCGCTGGCTGGAGTCTGAAGACGAATCTGCCATTAAGGATTGCTTGTTCACTGCTATGGAGAAGTTAACTGATGGGATCGACAGGATTGATGACACTGCTGAAAATTTCAACGCCACAGAATGGTTGACATTTCTCAATGTTATATGCCTCAATCCAGAGATCATGGACATCGGATACCAGCCGACTGTGATGCTGCAGACAATGCGGTCCCTGCAGCAGCTATCGGCGGACAATAGGGTGCACTTGATCATCATGTGGTCACACATGGACTATGATGGTCTCTTTCATCTGAGAAGTATTTTTCAACAGTGCATCACGTTACGGCTGCTAATGACCGATGAACCACTGGTCCCAAATGATGACGAGAGCATCATTCTGGCCACGCAGTGCTTGAAGATGGTCTACGATGCAAATGAGATTGGTGAAAAGACCATCATCCCGTATCGGTACTTCTACAATGAAGCACTTACGGAGAACTTAGATATCAAGTTAGATCACAGCCGTTGGAAAGAGCTGACAAAGGGTTTCAGTTTTTGCAACAATTACCAGTTCATTCTGGAACCTCAGGTGAAATCAGAGATCTTGAAGCTAGAGAATCAGTTGCAAATGCGACATGAGATGCAGCAGGCATACTTCAGAGCTATCTTCGCACAGCCCATGAATCCGTTCCTATCAATCCGGATACGTAGGGAATACCTAATTCGTGATGCCTTGTTCCAATTGCAGAACAAAGAACCGTCCCAGCTGAGGAAGCAATTGCGTGTCGAATTCAGTGGTGAAGACGGTGTGGACGATGGTGGTCTCCGCAAGGAATTCTTCCAGCTGATCACTCGAGAAATCTTCTCTGAAGACTACGGTATGTTCACATACGACAAGGTTCATCATCATTACTGGATCAATCCCAACTCTATCGATGCATCGGCAGAGTTTGAACTGGTTGGCAAGATCCTTGGTTTGGCCATCTACAACTCGATCATTCTGGATGTCCGCTTCCCGACGGTGATATATAAGAAATTGCTCGGCAAGGACGGCGTCTTTGCCGATCTGGCCCTGTCCCATCCGGATGTATATCAAGGACTGTCGAAACTGCTTGAGATGCCCCCGGATGACATTGAAGACGTGGGCTTGACGTTCAGTGTTGATGAGGAACATTTTGGTACTGTACGTCAGATTGAATTGAAGCCAGGCGGCGGTGACATTGCTGTTACCGGTGGAAATGTCAAGGATTACGTACATCGCTATGCCAATCACATCCTTAACGGAAGCATTGCAGAGAACTTCAATGCGTTTAAGACTGGGTTTGAAGAGGTGGCAACTGTCCAGAGTGAGAAGGAACTTACTGGGTCCTCGAGTAATCTGGCAAAGAGCCAGATTGCACTGTACCTCTTCCGAGCGGAGGAGCTGGAACTGTTGATTAAGGGCTCTGATGTCCTGGATTTTGAGGCCCTCAAAAAGGTTACCATCTACGATGGTGGCCTTACTGCGGAGCACCCTCTGGCAAAGAATTTCTGGGCTGCTGTAGACGAGATGACCGATGAAGAACGCAAGGATTTACTGCGATTCACCACCGGCACGGATCGCTGTCCTATTGGGGGACTCGGCCGAATGCAATTCATAGTTGCCAAGAATGGTGCGGACTCTGATCGTTTGCCAACAGCGCACACATGCTTCAATGTGCTCCTACTGCCGAATTATGAGACGAAGGAAAAGTTGCAGGAGCGCCTTCTTAAAGCCATCAAGAATAGTGAAGGCTTTGGTCTGTGCTAAAGAAAGCCCATTTAAAACTCGCGTGATGCAGCTTTAAGTACGGTTACCTAACTACTAGAATCTTTCATTTGTCTTCACGGTATGTGTGCTAGTCTCTCATCTCCTATTTACTAATGAAGTCACGTTCCCCTAAATATTTAGCATCGCTTTAGCAAATCCTTAGCTTCATCCTGGGCGCCCTGATCGTCGGCATCGACTATGGGCAGCTTCAGTGCCTTCTCTAGCCACGGCTTGGCCTCTTCCGGTTTGCCCATTTTCAGGTAGCACTTGCCAATCATAACCTGGTTCTTCTTGTAGAATCCAGGCTCCAGCTTTTCAGCCTCGACAAAATGCTGTAGGGCTTCCTCCCAGGTACTCTCCGGGATGGTACCGAAGATGGCAGCTGCAATTCGACGCTCGTACCATGCCACCTCGGATACACCAACGCACCACATTCCGAGCAGGTGACGGCTAGTAGGGTCCTGCGGGTTCAGCTCGCAGGCCTTGTCAAAGTGCTCGCGGATCTTCATAATGTTCCCTATCTTCTCCTTGGTTGCCAAAAAGTCACCCAGAGCACTAAGAGTGATGGCGTACCACTTGTGGACAGCGAAATCATTATCCTGGTCCATGGCCAGTGCCTCTGTGGCGAGGTTTTGAGCCTCCCGTATAAACGCTTCCTTCTGCTTCTTGTCCGTGGCTGCATCTCCGAGCTTGTATGCGCACCGGGCCTGACGCCACTTGATGGCCGCAGAGCCTGGGGCCAGCGCGTCGTAGTCCGCCAGAAGCCTGGCGAGTGCCTCCATGTCATTACGTTCGAACAGTTGATCCGCGAGAGCGATCACGCTCTGCAGGTCAGGCGCCTTGCATTGGACCACAACCAAGGGGGAGAACGTGTAATACGCCACAAAAGCAGCCACACCTCCGGATGCGGCAGCAAACATGGAAGATCTGATGCCCTTGCTGCTGATACTGCCGTACGATCTTGCCGTGCTTAATGGCCGCGACACTGCCACCCTGACAGCGCCCGGCCGAACGGAGCGGACTGCCAGTCCCCGATGCAAACCGCGCATCATGGTTGGTCTACTCTAAGTTACAACAAAGAACTAACCCCTCACTGAATGGACAAAACGATAGCCACCAGGCTAAGAAAGAACTTGAAATCTTCAGATACCCATGTCTTACGTGGCTTGGTAGTGCTGACACGCCCTCGACCCATCATCCGTCGGGCTCTCTCCTGACCGGGCACGAGTCCCTCTCCGAGATCTCACGCAGGGAACCCAGATCGCTCCGTTAGGCCCCCGAATCATCCGTACAAAGTCTATTCATCCCGGGATCCCATAAACAAACCGGGACCTATCGGAAAGGAGGGGGGGGGGGATAACCCTCACCCTACCCGCCCCGTGGCTCAGGGAAAAAGGTCTCAGACCCACTGCTCCCCCCGGAAGGGGGGGGGGAGGAGGGAGAGGTGGCCCTACCGTTTCCACTTTTATTCATGATGCGCGAACCCCGTGCCAATATTAGGCCCCGTGCTTACGTCGGCAGGAATCAATCAAGTTTGATCATATTCCTTTGATTTGATATTTAAAGAAATACCAGGGGGCGCCTGTCCAGGAGAAAAAGTTAAAAAGTGGTGTCGCCAAAAGGCGGCAAGGCCCAACCGCTCTTATTCTGCCGCCATTGGCCATTTTTGGACCAATGAGAGGCCCCCATTGGGGGAGCGCTGTCGTCCGAATGGTCACAAAGGAAGGGACCGCGCAGGAATGACGCACAAGCAAAGCAGCAAGAGCGGTTTTGGATGGTTTCCGGTAGAAAATATACTGGCTCTTTCTGTTGCAAGCGGCGAGAGGAGCGTTAGAAAAAATATTTCTCACAGCCCGGATTCCAGCAAGGTCAGAAACGGACCTGATCGCGACGAAGCCGCGATACCTATATATAATGTACTGAGTTCCTTATCTGCTAGGACGGGGAGGGGCAATACATGTGAAAGGCGCGACATGCTAAAATTAAAAAGGTGGTCCACGAAAATATCTCCGGTAGTTTCAGTACAGCGGCATTAATGTTCTTCCATCTCCAGCTTAAACCTTCTCATTCATTATCTCTATGAACGCAGAGCGGTCTTTTTTTTTTCTTATAAAGGGGGAGAGGCAGCGGGACGGCCATGCCCAGCCAAAACCAGTGTTTAGCAGAAAATTCAGAGGTGAGCACATACACGCCGAACCCAGTCTGAATGTACTGGACTTGCAAAGCTGATGTCCGAAAATCGAGAGCGCGTCCCCGATGTAGCGGGCTCTGTTGGTCATCGATCGTCAGCAACCGCACATCGAGAGAACCGAAGACCAAGACGATCTGATTTTTTGCTGCGGTTGGTAATAGCGCACCCACCCTCCCCACCACCAAGAACAAAACCCACCTCTCCCTCCCTTTCCCTCCCCTCCACCTCCCTCCTTCTCAACGGGAAGGAAAAGGGGGGGGGGGAGAACTTCGGAACCACCCACGAAAGCCTGAACTCTTCAACCACTGTTGGGACGTTTTGATTCTGTTCGTTACTGTTGTCTGTTAGTTGTTGCCCTCGCTGCTGGGTGCAGGAAGTGGGTATGTGTGTGAGTGTGTATGTGTAGAGAGATACACCGTTGCGGCCGTCAACCGTGCTTCCGCCTCCCGTTGGGTAGGCGCGCTTTGACCCTGACGGCCGGCTTCGATGGTTGCGGGGGTGGGAGAAAGGGGTTCCATGTTCGAGCTGGAGTCCGCGCAGAGTGATACTCGCGTCGCGGATTTTACGTCGCAACGGTAGGACCGCTGGAATGTGTTTGGTTTGCAGGAAGTCTGCGAGATCTATTTCAAAAAGGAAGGAAAATAAAAAGGAAAGTGGAATATTTCCGCACATAAATGGTCAAGATTTGAAAAGTATAGGTGTGACGAACGGAGGTGTGGGAAACGATCCATCAATGAACGGGTGATAGAGAGGTGCCTAGAGTGTGCCATGGATGAAAGAGAAACTGCTTCCGAAATGGCCACAGTAACCCAAGGAAAAATGGACAGCTCTGCACGGCAGCTTCATGCTGAACACGAGGAGTCAAAAATTTCTACGAACAATTCGGGAAGTGCATCTGATTTATACAGTGACGATGAGGACGACGACATCCTTGTTGATATGCCAGGTAAAAAGAAGGATGCGGGCATGTCACTGCTCGACTTCCTCAGAGACAGTGCTGTTGAACCCCCTCCGGAAGAAGAGCGCAGGTTGAGCAATGGTGGTGGCAAGGGAAAGCGTGTGGAAGTCACCAGCAAGAATCTCATTGAGGAGGATAGTGAGACTACTAGTGTCACCAGCGGAATGAATCAATGGGACCGGCCACAGGTAACATTGAAGCGCCGTGACAGTATATTCAATGTGGGTACCCCTCGGGGAACCCCTGTTGCAGCCAGTAGCCTCGGCAGTCAGATGAGCAACATGGATATTCCTGGAGTGAGATGGACGGACATTTATTGCCCAACAGAGTCAGACAACGCACCGGGGGGCAACCCTTGTGAAGATTTGGCTCTGAAGCGTCACAGCATGTACCAGGATCTGGTCGAACGCATGAAGACAGCAGACGGTGGGTTGGCCGTGCAAGATTACAAGAGTTTCCGCAAGGTAACCCCCGATGTATTCTTTGCTAGTGATCTGGTGTCATGGATCCAGAACTACAGCAAATTCCCGACACGTGAGTTGGCTCTCAACTTGGCACAGCAGCTGTACCAAAATGGATATCTGTTCCCGATCAGTTTTGTCGCCCTAGGCGACGAGCAGATTATGTGTCGGTTCCAGACCCCCCTGTGGTGGCCAACGCAGCCCAAAGTGCCAACCGACCAGGACTACGCGCTCTTCCTGATCAAGAAAGGTCTGACCAAAAAGACAAAGACTACACTACTGCCGTACGAGCAAGAGAATATGCGTGCGTTGAAAGAACTCCTTGGCAAGGATTGGGCAAAGATCGAAGTCAAGGCAGCAGAACAAAACAAGAAGCAGAAGTCGTCGGCGATATCCAAGTTGTCGAAAGACAAGCGACTATCTCGGGATCGCAAGATTTACGAATCGCAGGAGCAGGCATTCTGGTACTACCATCGGCCACCTTTTGACATGGGGCAGCGTAACCTGGCGGATCCTAGAATCCACGTGCGTCACCACAGTCCCCTCTACCCCAATCTTGCCATCCCACCGATGCGCAAAATTGGTCAGGAAGAAGCGGATATGGCCCTCTCAGAATGTATCCGGAGTCTGAAGATGCAAATGGACAGCCCTATTCCGAAGATCAGCCAGATATCAACCGAGGTGCTGGAACAGATGCAGGAGAACTGGAAGTACGTGAAGGATCCCTTGGTGCGTTCCAAGGATTGGGAACACGTTAGTCCGGACGAAGAGGATGACTACCGTACAGATAACCAGTGGTGCTGGCAACCGGACGAAACTCGCGCCAAGAAACTGGGTACCAGCTTCGTAGTTCTCACAAAGGCACCCGTGTGGAAGGAGCATTGTGATGCACTATTGCGGTCCAATATTGGCATCGCACAATTCCATCGTTTTCTGTCGAAAGAATATTCTGATGAGAACCTGAACTTTTATCACGATGCCTGGGTTGTGCGGGCTGCCGGTGCTGAGCTGCTAAACACACACATTCGACGTGTGTTTGACACCTACTTCTCTGCAGCAACCGACCACGAAATCAACGCCGACGACAGGGATCGCAAGAAGATCCAAAAGGCCATGGACAGCAATGAGTACTCTCGGGAAATGTTCGACGATGCTAAGAAGGCCATTTACAATTTGATGGCCAAGGACAGTTTCCCTCGTTTCTTACGAGACGGTACTTTCAAACAGTTCTTACAATCGCACGACGCTCTATAATGCGAATATAAAAAATATTGGTCTAGGATACAGAAGATGTTCTTTTAGCTGTTATTGCTGTGAGCTCTAAAGCTTCAGGCGCTTTTCTGCTTCATCGAGGGACTCATCCATCTTGCAGAATGCGAAACGCGCATAGTGCGATCCGATGTGTGCGTTCTCTTTACAGTAGAACGCGCTTGGAGGAATGGCAGTCACGCCCTTTTGTTTCGTTAGGTAGCGACAGAACGCCCAGTCAATGGCCGGGTCGTCGTCTTGGAGTTCCTTCTCCACATCCTGAGATACCTTTTTCCTGGCCTCGGAAATGTTTGCCATGATGAAGAATCCACCCTGAGGAACTGTTGGGTGTAGTCCAGCATTGTCAAGGATCGTAATCAGTTTCTCCCGTTTTCGAGTGTATTCAGCCCGGAGGTACTCGTAGTAATTCGGGAATCCGCCATAGGGATCTTCAGCCTTGATCAGCGCCATTGCGACGGCCTCTTGGAGTGGAGTGGCCACACTGAATGGAGACCACGCGTGACTGATTGTCACCGCACTGACAAGACTGGCCGGGCCGATGACCCAGCCGATCTTCCAACCAGTAACACTGAAGGTCTTACCTGCACTGCTGAAGGTTAGCGTCCGATCCCACATGCCAGGGAGAGAAGCAGTGCGTACCATCTTAGTGTCCTTGTAGGTGATGTGCTCATACACCTCATCGCTGAACACGACTACCTGTGGCCAGGATTCAAGCACCTTGGCCATATCAAGAAGCTCCTTCTCACTGAAAACCTTACCAAGGGGGTTGTGTGGGGAGTTGATGATTATTGCCTTAGTTTTAGGGTTGAGCAGCGCTTTCAGTTCTTCTAGATCAACCGTCCAGTCCGCAGATGACGAGTGCGTTTTGTGATCCGCGTCCTTGGGGGGATGTAAGGGTAAATAACGGGGCACACCACCTGCCATTTTGAGCTGTGCCACGTAAATGTCAAAGCTAGGCTCCATCACAATCACTTCGTCGCCCGGGTTGACGAAGCTTTGGATCGCCGCATACAAGCCTTGTGTTACGCCGACGGAAACCATCACCTCGGTCAGAGGGTTAATGGACTCCCGATTCAAACGCTTACTATACTGGTCAGCCAGGATTTTGACTAGGGGAAGAGCACCAGCAGACCGGGCGTACTGGTTGTGGCCGGCGTTGAGGGCCTCATGCGCCGCTTCGATTACGAACGGAGGACTCGGCCAGTCAGGAAATCCCTGTCCAAGGTTCACAGACTTGTACTGCACACTCATGGGCGTGAACTCATGCCAAACAGTCTTCGGTGGGAATTGTGCCACACGATCACTTCGCTGGATCTTAAGTTCCCCCGTCATCTTAGCGAGAGTGAACCGTACGTCCCTTACTACGCCAACGTTTTGTTTACGCAGATCCGCGATAACATCTCTTGTCGTACACCAACTTTCTTTCATACCATATGAACTTTTGCATCCCTTTGGAGAGGCTGAGGCTATATGAATGAGCGAAGATGCTCTCTGCAAACAACGAAGATCTCAACACAGTGGATTTTTGTTACTACAGCTGTTGATGATGTCAGTGCCCTATAGTCTGGATTCGTAGACCAACAGGACCCACATCACGAGCCCCTTTAGGGGGGTGGGAGAGGAGAGAATTTAATGATATTACTTAGGTTTCAGTTATTTAGCTTCTTCCCTGCGCCTCTTGACCCGTCTTAGGTTTGTGAAATATCTCGGTAGTGAATGTACCGAAGCTACATTTGGCGGACAGTTGGGGAACAGATCCAAGCGGTACCGAAGGGAAGGGAGGCCACTTGTTCGCCGCAGTGGTAAAAGTACTGCAGAGTCCCAAGGAAACGGCGCGAAAATGGGCGGGAAAAGTTCGGGTGCCAGAGGAGAGGTCTTGCCAGTGCTCCTCTGAGTCCTAGGTTGCAATCCAAATTGGTCTTAGCTCTTAAAGTTGCACACTTAGTTGAGACATCTTTGAGTATGAAGGTATCAATGACATACACATGCTCCCTTACTGGGTTATTTATTGAAGTAGGTGAGGATCTAAGTTTTTGTTCTGTTTTCTGCAACAGGTCGGGCACCGTTGGGAAACGCATCGTTTAACCGGTGAGCACAAACCAAACAAAATGCCGAAGCGTGTACAAGAGTTCCAGAAGGGCGGTTTCCGTTTCCGCAAAAAAGCGAAGGCAAGTGGAGTGGACGATGAAGTGGAGAATCGGATCCAAAATCCTGTTGCAAAACCTGTGACGTCCCGGCCTACAAGGCAACATGATGAAATCAAAGCAAAAGTAGAGCAGAGGGCTCGTGACCGGACCATTGTCCGTGAAAGGCGTGCATATAAACCCCTGCCCACCGGCACTGATTTCTATCGTGATATTGACCCAGCCATGACAAACTCAGCTCGGTTTGCCGAAGTAGTCTGCGAATGTCTTACCGCCGGCACCGACTACGCGTCCGCTACCCTTGACAGTGAACGTGCCAAGACTGACACACGTAAGAGCATCGAAATCATGAAAGAATTCATTCGCGAGCAGGGCTGGAGAGATGAAGAACCCAAAACAACAGTACCCAACCCTATGAACGTGGCAGCTGAGAAACGCACAAGGGTTCTGCAGGAGAGTCTTGCTTTGGAGGAGAAGCATGCTCAAGAATGGGAAGAGATCGAGAAGGAGCTGGAAGAGATCCAGGATATTATTGCCAAGGGTCCCACTCCTGTTGAGATAACTGCCGAGGAAGCAAATGACGCTGTTAGTGATGATGAACGCCGGTACCTCGATACCATGCCCGATTACTATGACCTTGCTGCTGAAGTGAAGAACATTCCCAACAATCTGAAGGTGCAACTCATGGTGCTTGGCCAACGCATTGATCTCTGTCGCAAGGTCAGCAGCACCCTCGAAGAGAAGTGCGACACAGAAATGGACAGCATTGCCAACAGTCACTTCAATCGTCTGGCAACTACCAGCCCGAAGAACCTTATCCGTGGCCTCACAACTACTACCACATCGTCATAAATACAGTACGGTAGTACAACTCTTTTAATTAGAAACGATGCTTAGAAATTTTCTTGTATGATTACTCTATTGTCAATACTATTCTATGTTTAGCATATCTCTGCTGTAGTTTGCCTTACTATCAGATTCAGAAGTTCTTGTAGCTCTGGCCTTTATTCCAGGTGAACCCAATTCCTGGAGTAGGCGGTAGGGCCTCCATTAGTGAAGCAGAGTCCGCATCTGGAGACTGAAGCAGATTTTGCTGGCCGTCTTTGTTTGTGTACACGACCGGAGGTTCAATAGCACGACGGTCATCCCGCTTAAAATACTCGTTTTGAGAAAGTTTGTGTGCAACGCCCGGCTTAATGTTTGGCCGGGGAATGGTTCGTGGGGACAAGTCCCTAGGGTACCGCATAGCATCCTTCCATTTCTTATTGTTCAGATCAAAAATCTGTGACAGGAACCCCGCCTTATTTTTCTGATTGATATTGTAGCGTCCAAGGGACTCCATGAACCGTTTGCTGGCCGACATTCTGCCTGTGTATTCAAATCCAAGTGAGGAATATTTGTTCCCTTAACCAATTCCTGTTGAACACAGCCATGGATGTCATGAATGGAGCATGTCTGTTTTCATACGTTTTGATCCAACAACGTTCAATGACAACTGAGGACGGAAAGGAAATACGATCCGAGGTCTCATGGGTCTGCTTGAAGGGGCCGCCCACTGGTCCCCACAGGGCACACAGCAAGGACAATTACTCTCACTATCGACTCTCCCTCCATCCCGGCCTTGGCTCGCTAAAGACCGTGTTGTTTATGCCTCCCCACTCACTGTCTCGCCTCTCGTTCGCGTTTTGTGGCTCCCTCAAATTCAAATATGGTCCGTATATATATATATATTTCATTGGCCTAAATTGTTCGTCACCACCCCGCCGTCCGCGATCCCCTCCGCTGGCGACAGGGACCGAGCGAAGCTACAGCTGGGGAAGCAGTACAAATTGCATGGAAAGCCCCTTGGGGTGACGGGGGTCGGGGAAACGGGAAAATTTTCTGATGCTGAAGCGTCCGGCCGATGATATGGCCGCCTTGGCGATATATTGAAAATAAAGAGAGATTATCTGTCTCTACAACAATAACAGTGGGGAGATGAATTAAGCGTATCGACGCGCGTATTCCTGCATTGTGGTACGAGTGTGTGTATGGCTTGGATGAAAGGCGGAAGTGTTTCGTCTTACAATTCGCCGAATCTCGTGTTCTCTGTCTTTTCCAGTTTTGTGACCAGTTTGCCTAGCATTATGCTTTGTATACAAATGGACTTCGGTATCTAATTCTCTTCTTGGTGGTATTTGGGATCGCCAATAGTGTAATATACCCAAGATCAGATTTAGACAATAGACAACTGGCACTGGTGATATCAGCCATCGTATTGCATTGCATGACTGTCTTGGAATCATTGGCACAAAGACCGTTCGATATACTAGGTGAGTACAGAAAATGTGAGTTAGTTTACCCACCACTAAACTAAAAGGGCCCAGATAAATTGGAAGAAGAGGTCCGATAACAGATAAAGATGGATCAGTGGTTGGGCGATGTGTGCGGCCACTATCAGTACCAGCATGGCGAACGCGTGCGTGGCGATATTCGGGCATTACTGAGCAGATATAATACTTTGAGGCCCAAGGTCAACGAATTCACACATCACAACGGACAGACGGCCAGATTGTTATGCTTGTATGGCACCATTCCCATCGTGTTCAGGTCCACGGTATACAACATTCCTGTAAATTTGTGGCTTCCAACATACTATCCAGCGGGTCCTCCGTTTGCCTATGTCGTGCCGCAGCAGGAGATGGTCATTAAGGCAGGCCCAAATGTGACCCCAGAAGGTCTGGTGACCATTGGATACCTCAATCAGTGGCAGCCACACTCCGGAAATCTGGTGAACATGGTAGACGTAATGTGTGCTGCGTTTGGAAAGGAACCTCCATTGTACAAAAAGCCTGCCGCTCGGACCTCAAATTCTAGCCAGCACAACGCACCTTATAGACCACCGCCCCCAACTAACATGGGAGCATCGGGGCAACCACAGCGACCGATGCCACCGCTCAATGCGGGAGGCTATGGTAGCACGTACGGCACAGGAAGCGCTGTTGGAGGAGTCGCGGAGATGGACGACTACATGCACAAGACGGACAGCGCGGAGACATTGGAAGAGGTTAAGCGGGAGTCTGTAAAGAGTCTGGCATTGGACAAAATGCGCCGTTTCATCAAGCAATATAACCAGCATGCTAAGCGCGAGCTTGACGATTTATTTGGCACCATGGGTCTGCTCAAGAACAGCAGAGGAGAGATTGATCGTCTTTTGCAAGAAATGGCGAACGAGAAGAGCCAGTTGGAATTCTCTATATCTAGTCTGCAGGGCAACATCACAAAGCTTAAGCAGACCGTGGAGGATACCAAGGACAAAGCAGCAGTGGACATTTCTGTGGACGATCTCATTGTCGCACCGTATCCGCTTTACCAGCAGATGCTGGATCTGACTGCCGAGGACCATGCCATTCAAGACGCAATCTACTACCTTTCCAGAGCATTGAATCACGGCAACATTGAGTTGCCTGTGTACCTAAAGCAGGTCCGCAACCTTGCTCGCCGACAGTTCATGAAGCGTGCCCTGCTCAAGAAGTGCCGCCAGCAAGCCGGTCTGAAGGACAATCTGGTCGGTGCGCCCACGGCTCACGAGCCTATCTACGAGGCCATCCATTGAAGCATATTGCAATGTGACCTTGAAATCATTTTATTTTGTACCATTAAATCCGTATTCAATTTTAGCTCATCAAGACTCTCAATGGCTCCGATCCATCTTGCACAGGCCCGGTACTCCACTCCCCCCCCACAGCACCTGCCTCTTTCTTTCACTTGGAGGGGGCGCAGCCTTTTCGCGCTCACGGACTGTCGCGTGGGCCACTGTACAACTACGACAGCATTTTCATTTGTTTGACAGTGAACGCTACGCTAATACATCGAAATTTCGAAACAAATGTAGTTTTACAGCAAAGGTATCTGATCTGATAGGTGAGTCTCTATTTATGACGCATGTAGTGCCAGGTATGTTCATATTAACGTTAAAGAAAGAAACTGTAATATATTTCTATTGCGGGTACAATGAGCTCAACTCTGACCTTGCGCGTGGTACGCGGCCATGTTGCACGAGCTTTTCGGACTTCGACAGGTAAGTAATTTTGTTTGCACATAAGCGCGGACCACGGATCTTGAATTAGGCTGGGGAAAATAACAGTTGTGGTGTTAGTACTATGATGATAATCTGTTTAGTGGGTCAGTCTTAAGGGAAGTGTCTGGTAGGACCCAAAGCGCCAGTGAAGCGAGTCGTGTGACGTTCTTTCGTCTCCGTCAGAAAGGTGCGCCCTGCTGGCCGGGATCGACTATGAACCGATCCGTTATTCCTTTTCTGGGTCGAGCTGTAGGGAGAACCTACCTGCCAGCCTACCTATCCATGTGGATGTCCGACGCACGCGTCTGAGCTATACCAAACTGTCCTCGTTTTTAAGTTCCAAAGTCTTTATCAACCTTTTCTTTGTCATTTGCAGCAGGACTAACCGTACTTTCTCACTGTTCTTATTTTTTGTTGACTATGCCCCAGTCAATGGTGCAAGGCCCTCTCGGATCATTCTGAATCGAACCTTCACAACATCTGGAAAGCAACTGGCGGGTACCACCATAGATGACAAGGACGAGGGAGCCGTTCGATATGAGACTGTTTACGAATCAAAGGTGAGCCAAGCACTGCGTACGATCAAGATCATATCCTTCACTTCATGCCTCGCCTCGATTACTGCAGGCCCCGTGATTGCCATCTACGGCAACCAAAGCATCAGCATGAACGGACGGCTTGCTATTGGCGCCATCATTGCGACGATGGGCATCTTCACGACAGCCTCATTACATTCATTTGCTAAAGGCTACGTGACGAAGCTGGAGTACGACGAGGAAAACCAGAAGCTACGGGTGAGCAAAGTCGGACTCATGGGCCAGGTGCTCGAGTCGACGGTGTCGCTGGACGATGTCGGACCAATTCGAAGCGTGCACCCTTACCTCAATGTGCGCATGGGTAACCAAGACCTGTACGTTCCCCGGGACCAAATTAAACACCCTGATTTGCTCAAGGCTTTCTTCAACGCCGAAGTTGACGATGTGCTGGAAGAACTGCGCAAGGAGCAGCCCCAGGAACGAGGTTCGTGAATAGGACTTGGGCCGTACCAATAACATTAGATAAAGAAACATAACAAATTTCCGAACTTGATTACTTTATGAACAATCTTCAATGCCAATATGCTGTGTATTGTCGACGGGCTTTCTACAGGTCCATCTGGAAATCTGGATCGTTGAAGAGAGTCATGTCCATGTCGCCCATGTCGCCTTCGCCCAGATTGGCCAGGTCTCCCAGCATGTCGGCATCGACGCCGGCCTCACTGGGGCGTGCAGACTGCGGGTTACCACCACCTAGGTCCGCAGGCGGGTTGCCAAGGTCCGGAATATCGTCCGGGTTGAAATCACCCGGGAAAGCCTGGTCCAGACCTGGCAGATTGTCCAGGCCGCCGCCTCCTCCGAAGCCTCCCGAGCCCTTCTCCTTGTCATTATCATTGCCGTTGCCATTTGCACCAGCCGGCTGCTGCGCCGGTACAGGCGCCTGCGGTGGTTGTTGGGGAGGCACTGCTGCAATCGCTGCGGAGGCTGCCGCTGCCGCTGCTGCTGCCTTCTGCTGTGCTTCAAGCTGCTTCTGGCGCTGTTGGTTCATTGCCGCCTGCTGGGCAGCCGCCGCCTGCTGTTGTGCGAGGGCAGCCTGCTGCTGCTGCTGCTTCTGCTGTTGCAGCGCAAGCATTTGCTGCTGCTGGGCTGCCGCGTTCTGTTGAGCTGCTGCAGCCTGCTGTTGTTGAAGAGCCGCACGCCGACGAGCAATCTCTGCCGGTGACATTTGGCCAGGACCCATAGGGCCCAGGGCGGTGGGACGCATGGCACCCATCGCTCCTGGTCCGCGGGGACCACCGAGGCCACCAGCACCGGCTTGGCCGGCCGCTTGCTGCTGCTGCTGTTGTTGCTGCTGCTGACGCTGGTACCGCACCAACACTTCCTGTAGCTTTGCGCGGACCACGTGTGGGTTATTGTTAAGATCCTCTTTCAGTTCAGGGTATTGCTGGGTGATGATGATGCGCATCTGAGGTGTCTTCTGGATGAGTGCTGCAATCTGTCGGCTGATCTGGCGCGCGAGGTTGGCCTTCTCTTCCCCACCCATCTGTGGACCACCGGCACCTGGCATGCCCGGACGCGGACCACCAGGACCACCCGGCACGCCCTGCGGTCGTGGTGGGCCACCAAGAGCGCCCAAGCCGGCCGGTTTCGGTTGCTCGCTGCTGCCGACCGCACCCGCACCGGCAGCACCGCCGGCGGCTCCCTGTTGAATCGGGGGCATGCCAGCAGTAAGATGCTTCAGGTATTCTTTACCATTCCGCTTCAGAGCCTGGTAAAGCGAGTTACGTAAGACGGTTTCCATGTTCTCCTGCATACCCTTGCCATTCTGAGTGCTAAGCTCCATGGCTTCTTTCTTCAGGTGCTCCTTCTCCGGCGCGCTGAGGGATTGCAAATGCTTTGAGAGCAGAAAAGCGCGCTGCTGTGGAGGGAAAGATGATGGTCCGGGGGTTCCGGCATCATTGCCGGCACCACCTGCAGCACCTGCTCCAGCGGTGCCAGCTGCGCCAGCCGCGGCCGCTGCAGTGCGCTGCTGCGCAAGGAGGCGCTGCTGCAATTCGGCAGCAGTGTTCGCACCACCAGCCCCACCGGGAACTCCCAAGCCGGCTTTCATCGCTCCTGGGCCCGCAGCACCTGCAGCACCGGCGCCTTGCTGACCAGCCACACCACCGCCTCCAGCCAGTTGAATGTTGCTCTGACTCAAGCGTTCGACAATGTGCTTTTTGACCTTAGCAATAAAGGCGACTACTTCACCGGGGCTTTCCGTCCTGGCGCGACCGATGATATTCTGGGCGATCTTCTTAAAGTCCTCTATGCTCAAGAGGTCCAGTTCTTCTTCCCGGAGGATCTTGACTACTTCTTGCTCTACCTGACCTTGCGCCCGTCCCTTTTGGAGACGAGTGGTGTACTGGATCACGTGCATGTCATCAATGGAACGACCTGTGCGTGCCAGCACGGCCCTGGCACGTGTGAAGGCTTGTAGTCCGGGCTGAGTTAGAGTGATCGTGGGCTGACCACCCGGGCCCGTCCCGGGGCCTCCCGGCCTCGCACCTGCGGCGGCGCCGAGAGCTCCACCTAACCCGAGGCTGGCCAGGCCGGCCGGACCACCAGCGGCCGCGGGACTAGGACGCTGTTGGTTCGCCGCGGCCGCTACTGCGGCACCTGGACCACCTACAGCTACCTGGGGCTGGCCTGGCTTGGCGCCGGTGAGCAAAGAGTTCTGCTTCTGCACAAGATTCGTGAACTCTGACGGCACTGGGTCGCCCTGGGACCCGACGTAGACGAGCGCCAGGTTGAGCTTGCCGCCCTTGTCGTAAATATAGGAGCGCAGCTTCGGGTTCGGATCCGCCACTTCGCACAAATGATTTCGGAGACTTTCAAGATGAACATTGATAGTGGCCGGCGGGATGGCGACGCCAACGGCCTTGCCAGCCTCCACAGTGAGCATAATCTTGCGAATGCCGAGCTTGCGATCAAACTCTTCTGCACCTGCCCGGTTGTCTACGCGCCGTGTCCGGCTGATCTGAAGCTTCTTCGGAACCATACTTTCAAGATGCTGCTGCTCCATCGCACCGGAGTTCTCACCACTGAATACCAGCTGTACTGGCAGTGTAATGACCTTATCACCGGGCACAACCAGGATGCGCTGCAGTACGGCTGATGGCACACCACCTGCGCCGGGCATGCCTACTTTCGCCGCCTGCTGGGCAGCTGCGGCCTGCTGCTGCTGCTGTTGCAACGCAGCCTGTCGAGCCTGGGCCTGGGCCTGGGCTTGAGCCTGGGCTTGAGCCTGGGCTTGCGCTTGGGCCTGAGCTTGGGCCTGAGCTTGGGCCTGGGCCTGGGCCTGCGCCTGGGCTTGAGCCTGAGCTTGACCCTGGAGCGAGCTCTGAGCACCTGCAGTCAGACCGGCAAGGCCTCCTGGAGCCGGACTTAGGCCTGCTTTGACTGACCCAGGTGTCGGAGCCTGTGCTTGCGGGGTGGCACCTCCAGCAATACCAGCAGTGCTGGATCCCTGCTGCTTCAGCAAGCGCATAATCTCGTCGTATACAGGCTTGACTTGGGGCAGTTTGGCAGGATCGCGGTGGTAGGCAGAGAGAAGGTCTTGGTACATGGATAACTGCTTCTTGTTCTCCTCCGTCAGCGCAGTTGGATTGGTCTTGCTCATCATCATGAGACGCATAAACGTCGAGACTATGGTATTGGTACCTCCCGTGCTGCCTCCAGGGGTTCCGGCTGCAGGACTAGGCAGCGTTCCGGGTGTACCTACCGTTGTTCCCTCCTTGACGGTGCCGCCCGGGGTGGTCTGCTGTAGGAATTTCGGGGTGAGGCCTGGAATGTTCTGCGCCGCCAGTTTGGCGGGAGCAGACGGTGACACAGCGGCCGCAGCATTCTGAAGCTGCTGCTGGAAGGCGGTGGCAGGTGATGGGGCATCCCCAGGACCACCGAGGGCTCGGCGTTTGGCTGCCATGAGGGGATCTTCATCTTCCTTCTTGGTTTCCGAAGCTGTGCGTTTGCGGCCAGCTTCTCCTGCAGCCCCAGGTTTGGCATCACCATCGGCGGGGGTGCCAGGGATGGAAGCCACCACCTGCTGGACAGAGGCGAGATTGCCAGCCTGCAGTGCATCCGGATTCACAGGCGTGCCTACCTGCGAATTGGTGCGACTTTGCCGATCCTTAAAGTCTCCCCGTTTGGTCGGCGATACGATGCCATCTGCTGCCTTATCCTTCATTTCGCCTGTGACGCTGTTGTCCCCGACGCCCGGCAAATGTCCAGCACCGGCAGTTTGGGACTGAATGGCTTGCTGTTGTTTCAAGAGTTCCTGCTGGCGCTTCTGAATCGCTGCGCGGTGTGCCTGCTGGTGCAGTGGTGACGGTGTAGGTGCTTGGTTATGATCTGCACCTCCAGGCGCAGGTGACTGGGTAACAATCATAGGGCTCGGGGAATTGAACAGTGCTGGACTCGGTACCGGCACAGATCCGGGTGTCCGGAAAGGTAGACCCTGAGCGGTACCTGCCAGGTGCCGAGTTGCAGAATCTCCGGCGCCAGGAGCTGGGGGCACCTCCGTTGTTTTCGAGGCAGATGAAGTGTTGATAATGGGATTGGCGGAAGCATTGGACAGGGGCCCGCTGTTGGTCTGGGAAATGGAGGCCAGAGAGCCCTGGGCGGCGGGCGCAGGTGTCATGGCCGCACCTGGTGTAAGTCCAGTGGACATGGCAGGGGTTTCTCCGGGTGTCATGGCATGGGTAATGGCTGTTTGGTTGAGAACAATGCCAACGCCTGTCTTTTGGTGGATCGCCGCAGAAGCCTTGTCCGGACCACCGTCCAAGGTCAGTCCACGGAGCAGTGCAATGCCATCGGTCAGAGATGTCAAGTCCTTCGCACTGGGGACTTCATGGTCCTTACCAGATCCGACACCGCCGTTCGCCGCTGCGGAGTTATCCGGGACACCAATAGCTTGATGGAACGCCTGGGTAAGGGATGCAGACAATTCAATCATCTTTGCAGGCTTCAGCTCCTGTGATGGAACGGTTGACTTGGATTTGATGCTGGCATCCGGCACTGCCTTCTGGTATAGGGTGCGCAGCTCTGGAATCGCCCGAGGAGAAATTACACTAACGAAGATGTTTCGCTGTGCCATTTTTTCTGCGAGTTCGGGGGCAGTTACGCCCTTGAACACTTCACTGTGTCTGCAGGGTGTATCCATGAAAGGGCGACTGTTAGCAATGACAAAGACATAATCTGCAACTTCTTGCTTCTCGCCACTGTCAGCAACTTCCACGGCGGTGGCCTTCTCTGTCGAGTCCGGTCCGTCCCTTTTCTCAGTAGCTTCCGCGTCATTCGTTTCGGCTCCTTCACCGCCCTTCTTTTCCTCTGTAGTGTCCATAGCGGCTGTCCCACCATTCGCAGTGGCGACTGGAGATGCATCCTCCCCGGCAGAACCGCTCAGCATAGACATGGCAATGGCCAACGCTTCGACTAAATTCGATCCCGCACTGGACCCGCCACTGGGGATAATGTTGGCCAGCATATATCCACGCAGACGTACTACATCCTGGGTCAACGGAACTGACTGCAATGCCTCGCCCGCAGAAAGGTCTTGACCGCCTCCATAGACAACTAGACCCACCTCCAAATGTGATACTACATGTTTGGACGGATCATCTGAACGCTTATCGCCTTTCTTGTCCACGTCCTTCACGTCTTTCCGTTTCCCGTCTTCTCCCCTAATGGACCCACCCGCCAGAAAATGACTGAGTAATGCATCAATGGGTCCACGAAGGAGGTCATTGTAAGTCGACGCCATCGCAGCAGTACCATCAATCACAAAAATAACCCGGCGCAAGCTGTGATTTCCCACTGCCTTGATTGACCCGACAGAATTTTGCCGATCGGCCGAAGGCAGTGGTGGGACAGACTTCCGGCCCCCAACTGTCGGCCATTTGTATTTCAATGCAGCACCGGCAATGCCCGCGCCCGGTCGCCCGGTTGCATACGACTGATATCTCTTTGAAATGGAGGCCATAATTAGATTATCCGTTTCTTTTGAAGCCTCTCTGAATAATTCTCACAAACAAACCTTGGATATTCCCGTCTTGGTCATATTGGTATACTTTGCGAACATTGACTTTTTCCGACATGCATTCGCAACCTTACTTCCCGAAACCTGGTCATCCAATGGTTCGGTTCGCTTGGTGCGTTTTTCTTATTCTGATCTGACACCCTCCTCAGCAGTGTTTCCGCGCTGTTTGATCTACCTAGTCTTGCCTTTCCATCAGATATCCCATGTCTCCCCTGAAAAGTCTCAAACCAATCGTCGCATGGTCCAACAAGAAAACACATCTCCTCGCTCCCAAAAACAGAAACCAAAACGACGACGACAACGTCGACGGCGACGGGGATCATCCGTCGCCTCCGTCATCCAGGCGCATTCTGAATCCCAAGTCCAAAGTTCGAGGGTGTTTTTTTCCCGTTTCTCGCCCTCCTCGCGCAATCTCGCCTCTGTGCCCCCACCACTGTGTATCCCTCTCTCGCTCTCTGTGTCCTTTGGGACCCCAAACCGCACCCCTCTCCGCTACCCAATTCAACCCGTGCTGTCCGCTTGGCGGCCCGGTCGGGGTGTGTGTGTGTGTGTGTGTGTGTGTATGTTTTCTGCACATTCGCGGCTTTTTTTTTGTGGGCCTTTCCTTCTTGTCCCTTGCCGTTCGGGGGCCTCTCTCTCGCTCTCTCTCTCTGTGTCGGTCGGTCGCTCGCTCCTTCCGCGCAAACGAAACGGTCGCTCGTTCTCCAAGACCGGATCTCCGCGCCGTCACCGGAACCGAACAGCCAAAACTCCAAAATCCCACCCCCCCCC
>PDIP01000071.1:13646-61974 GCA_002811645.1 Corallochytrium limacisporum
GTCAAAATTTTCCCGCTCTCCCAAGCGACGGCAGAGCTAAATCAAAATGAGTAGATTTGATACAATATTCCCAGACAGAGGGTGGTACCTCTTCCCTTCCGTTTGTGCCGCTCAGCCGTTTCACAGCAGCCGGAACAGTCACAACAGCAGTACACTCGGCCTCAGCCGAGGACTCTTCAAAGGATTATGCGCTCATGTTCAGTTCCGGGTCCTAAGCTAGGATCCACGTTGTCTTCGCACAAAATTTCGTTTTCCGTAAGAACTGGTCCCATAGCCAATGCATGGTAATCATGTTCTTCCCGTATGAGTTTCTATTTCCGTTTGTGTCGACCTTCCTTTCCAGTAAATTTTTTTTTTGTTCCCCGTGCCGTCCTTCGGTCCGTGCACTGCTGCTGTCTTACTGTTCGCTTTGACAAGCTGGAGTGCTAGTCCTGATCCTGGTGGGACTGCAAGGAGCGCTTACTCCAGTACAGACTACAAGTTTTGCATAGCAATGGCAATTGGCATGAGGAACACTGCTGTCATTCCATGCCCAAAACGAGAGAAGGAGGAGCGACAGACAGCAAAGGTGTCACAGGGGATGAGTAGACTTAAAATAGAGTGTAGAAGTAGTAAAATGGAGCAATGTTCGACTCTTGTGTCTCAAAAGATAGTGGCAAGTGTCTAAGATTGTGCAAGGATTGTTGAGCTGTAGGAGGCAGCTTGGTAGTTTTTATGGGGGCGTAGATTGTGGGGTGAGTGTGCAACTTGTGCACATGGTCTTCCCCCTGTCTCTGTTTGGAGAGCTCTCAGCCGTGAATGAACATGGGGTTGCATTGGTGATTGGTGTGGCAGTAGCGGAACCTCTGTGGAGAGTTTAGCTAGTTACATTTATGGACGAGAGCGGCTGGGACGTGGTACTGATGAGAGGGCAGCAACATTTGCTTGCACTTGATAGTTGGTTGGGCGGCTGGTTGTTGTTTGTATTTTCCGTCCCTTGGCAATAAATTTGTCATGAGATCACTATGGACTCTTTTTACGACTTGAGTGCGATACTCCCGCTACCTATGTCTTGTGCTCTGTTCCTGTTGAAAGAGCATTGTTGAAGCTTCAGGTGTTGACCATAAGAGTCGAACAAGCCACCACCCATGCTTCGGTTCTAATTTGTTGTGGCGGAGAGAGTTGTACGTGACACAGCGTGTTGATTTACCTCTTCTGTGCCCATACATGCTCTATTTATACCTTGCGCTTCCTTCTCCCTGAGTTACACCACCGAAAGCACATCAGTCCGCTACGAATGGCTGCACATGATTTGAAATGTGGTTGGGGTGTGCTCACATACTGCTGTTGGCATGAATGGCGTTAGATGTTTAGAACGCCAAGATTAATCAGTTACCATCAGTCCTTATTTCAATACCATGCCGAGGGTGTTTGATGCCGGATGTCCCATGAATGGTATGCGTGTGTAGGTGATATGATATGATATGTATGTGCTTCGATTGGCACCTCTCCTTGCAGAGTGTCACTTACTAGATGGGGATGGCTTGTTCAAATACTCTGCATATGGTATAGTTGGTGTGGGTGTGGGTGTTGTGTATCCATTCGTATTAGTTGGACTATATAGTACAAAAATTGGGGCGGTGGAGACACATAGACATCTTACTTTCTCTATCTCGCTCTCGTACACCCTATATATTCACACACGCCCATATGTCCACATGGTACTGGCCGAAAGGATTCTCAAAGCAGAGATGTCTGTTTCAATGCGTTTGTTCTTCAGCCTTTGTTTGAAACACAGGGAGAGAGAGTATGATAAAGTGAACCCGAGTGCGAAAGAAAAGTACAAAATTCAGAAAGAGAGAGAGAGAGAGAGAGAGAGAGAGAGAGAGAGAGAGAGAGAGAGAGAGAGAGAGAAAGAGAGAGAGAGAGAGAGAGAGAGTTGTATGCTGGGACCAAGCGAATCAATGGACACAAGGAGATCAATGAAGAACCTCAGGGCCACACTAGGAATACAGGTTGCTCTGTGCACCACAGGTGTGGTTGGTTATTCGCCATTTTGTGAACCCCCTTTAGCAAAGAATACTCTGTGTTGCATGAAGTTTACTATGACAGATAGCAGGGGCCCGTTTACCCTATCTTCATCTTCTTTTATCGCGGTCAAGCTTTTTTTTTCACGTACTAACAAAAGACAAAAAAAGAATCACACAACCTAAGACACAGCTTGAATATATGGGCGGAAGACTGTGGTATTGGCTGTTCCTGGGGATATCTTTCTTTTGTTTGCCTCGTGAAAAGTTAGGTAGTCTCACACCTGATGCTGTAATTCACAAACTATAGGAAAATTCTAATCCCAGACATCAGTAAAGTCACTGATCGTTGGCAGACCACAACAAACTCCGATCCAAGTAGCCACGTCCGCAGGTGTTGTGATCAGGAACTCTAGTACTATATGAATGCAAAACTCTCGTCCGCAGTTGAATGGTCAGCATTTACATCCTATCTCTTCCCACCCCCTCGGAGAAGGCTCGGCAGTTGAACCCCTGACACTCGCGATGTCAATGGAAACAGTAGATAATCAGGAATAGTGTCCCTTCTTGAATAAACATCACTTCCCTCTATTTGTTGCGTTTTCTTTTTCTTTTCTGGCACGTACATTTGTTCCTTCCCCAGCTGGATGGATGGGACGATAATTGTAGTGGAGTTCTGTGGCCTCGGAAAACTTGTTTACCTCTGCTTCCCCTGCTTCCATCTCACCTCCCCCGCACTCTCTCGCATTCTTGTCGTTTCGAACTAATGCCTCCATTCGAGACCTACGCCCACGCTAAATCCTAAAGAGAGCGGGGAGCATCTTGACCGCGAGGCCGGACAATTCTTGCGTGGCCGTAAGTAAGTATGCGACATCGCACTGATGGGTTCTGTCCGATGGGGTTACGTGAGAGTGCCAACAAGTCCGCTCTGCCCGCAAGGGACCCACCTCTCCTTCCCTCGATGAGCCGTCTGAGTGCATACATAAAACATGAACGTGTTGTCGCGCAATCTTAGTCATAGTTATTGTCGGAAAATGTGAGTGGATTGAGAGCAGCGGTGGCTCACACTGAACCGCCATGTGTATGCGTGGGTTGATCGAGGAAAAAAGATTTTCTCTATTATTGCCTCCCGTTATCCATAGTAAAGCAGTGCCGCTCGGTGCAGCTCGTAGACCTGTGGGAGGTCCTTGCCCATGTGTATACCATGCCTTGAGCAATAGAAAAAAACTTTTCTGTGGTCTATGTGCTTGCCAGTGAGTTTCGGTGTAAACTCACTCACAAGGGTACACGAAAGTAAGTGGGTGTAGCTCAGATACTGACCATGTTCTTCAGCTCGATCGAAGATTCGTTATGGACGTTGAGAGTATCGGCCGTTGGACCGGTCGCTGGAGAAACCAAGTAAACCAAGGAAGCAAGTTCGTTCGTCCGCTGACGAAGTCGCGCATAGACTATTGTTCATCGGAACGGACGTATGAGTCTTTACAGTTCAATTAACCTTGGGACCGCAATGGATGCAGGGGAGGGGATTGGAGGCGGTAAGACGAAAGCGGGGGAAATGAGTGCGAGCCCACCTCAACCCCTTCCGCCTCGTATCATCCACCAACAGACGAAAATTCCAAACTGTCTGTAGGCTTTGCTAAAGGTTGTTGTATGTCAGTAGGCTCTGACTTAGGTATCTTGGTCAAAGGAGTACGAACACACAAGTACGGCGAAAGGAGTCTGCCCCAAAACCCGTAATGATGCATGCATGTCGAGTAAGGAGACAGCAATGTGGTGAGGTACTATTGCAATTGTACGAGACACTGCCGCGCTGCCAAGTCACATATGAACATGAAACAAATTGCAAGTACGGACCCACTGCCAGCTCCTTGTCACTCTCACAGGGCCGTGTTTGGGCAACAGTAGCGATATAAGTCTTTTCATATCCTCTGGATATGTTGGTGTGAGATGCTGTATGTTTCATTAGCAGCAGCAGTACATCTCATCATCGATAGATCTCACTCTCACTCTCTGGCAACGCAAATAGAGATAAAAGGCAGCCGCGACAGTGCCAAGCTGGGATAGTTTGGTGGATGCTGGCGCTGCTGAGTGCCCGCTGAACCACCAGCAGCCCCCGACACAAGGCTCTAATGAACTGACAGAAAGCAAAGGAACCCCGCAACAATCACTCGCTGGTGGTTGCGTGTATTATTACGTGTTCACCCTCAGTCTTGACCAAAGGAGAGCGTAAAAATAGAAAACTGAACGTCCTCTCGCCCTCCCCCCCCCCTCCTCTCCCCAGAAAAAAGGAAGGCCGACGTTGCCAAAACCACAAAGACCGGTGTTGGGTGCATATCCAGTATTGAATGTATACAATCCCCTCCGGGGACACATGACCCCCCTTCCTTTTTCTTCTCTTTTCTCGCGTGCCTTTCGACAGTAGGGGACATCTTGGGTGTCTTTGGTGGGTGGGTTGGATAACAGAGGTTCGCTGTATTGTTCTCATTCCGTGTGGAAAACTTCAAATAGAATACCGTAGAGAACTTTTTACATAACGGGTTGAATATTCTATGTTAATGTCTATACATGAGGGATATCTGAAGAACGTGGAATGGGCAACGTGCAAAATACGTAGTTCTAGCTAGCACGACAGCAGGGAAGGAGTTTGGGCTCCAGAGACAAGCAGAACCATTCCTTCTTTGGCCTCACGAAACGCTTTATGGTCAATCGCTCCTCCCCAAACTCTCTCACAGTCCAGCACAGAGCCAGCAAACTCCGTTGCCGGTGATGTACGTGCGCACACACAAGGGTCTCCTTCCGTCCATCCTTCTTCTTTACTTTCTCACTTTCGACAGGTAAATGCGTAAGCCATTGACTATAGAAGGCTTTCACATGTTGGTTGCTGCCCTTGCCCAAGCATAATGAGCTTCGTGTGGGCTGTAAAGTAAGCCCCCGTGAAGACTTTTTGTAATTACGGACTTACAGAGCGGCTCTACGCTACTCAAACGGAGAGCAAAGAGAAGCCGAACGATTTCAGTTCTTGTGTGTAGCAAACATGCGGCTTATGTGCTCGACATGAACACACCACTCAATATAAAATATGAAGAGCATGTACGTGAATGTGCGCATAGGGGACTCGCACACCACTCTATAAAGTGCGCTGGTTGCATGCCCGAGGTGCAAGGAGGCACACGTACGTAAGTTATCGTGCTCTCCCGCCTATATGTCACTATCTGCACATGGCACTGTCACACAAAGAGGGCTCAACTCACATGAAGAGACATACCAATTTAGATCCCAATCGCTCAACTCGGACCGGCAGCTTATATCCCTATGGAAATGACCATGGCTGGGTGGGAGGCAGAGATTAGCGCGCCCGGCTCATTCCTTTTCTAGCCCATGGCTTGCACACTATGTTTCAAACGCAAAAGGGTGTAGGTGGATGGTTGTGGTGGTCGCGTCTGACACTTTAAACAGTCACTAATTTTTTGGTAACTTCTCATAGATTGCATTGGGTTCAAAACAATGCGGGGGCGGGAGAAAGAGAAGCTCTGGAGTCTCGCTTTTCTCTCTGGGGGCGGATGAAAACGGAACGGTGCAGACCAGAGTGGCTATACATTCAAAGTGAGCCATTTAATCAAACCCAAGAAAATCTGTTTGTTGTTGAGCTGGCAACTGTTTATGTTGGAGCTTGATGATGCTGCTGAAACATTCGGGGAAGATCCAACCACTGCTCAGCGAATGAACAGGGAGAACGGAAGGCCCGGTGCGTCTGTGATGAGCCTGGGTCATTTCGTGTCACTTCCTTGGACATGCAATGAAGGCATCCACAACGATCAACGACGAGACTAGATGACAAATTCAACATTCCAAAGTGCGAGTAGGAGTGGCGGACTTTTCGGAGTCTACAGAAAACGGAAGTTGACAAGCTGTGAGACAGATTCACCCGTAACGGCGCCGTCCGATTTGCACGCCGCGTCCTACAGTTTGAGGAGCATAGGTATATAGGTGATGGATGGTGTCCGTGTGTTTGTCGTAGGTACACATTCCATAGGACACAGATACGTCCTCCGGAGTTCATTACATCTTGGGTAGAATATTTGTTCAATGGCAACCAATGTACACAACTTTTTGACCATTCCTGACGAGTTTGACAGGTGCTTCTTTTGCTGCCATTTTCGGCTGGTTCGCTTTTTTTTTGTTTTCGTGGGCTATCTCTTTCATCGGCTCTGTCCATAGCAGCACCAGAGGAATAGAATGTTAGTGTCCCAATTTTGCGATCGGTGACCAGTTCCCCCGGTCGGGCTTCGTTACGTATCATCTGTTCCCAGTGTTTCAGACTGACCCCCTTTAAGGAGCAAGTCCGTGCGGTGTACAAGCTGCGCCTATTAGGGTAAGGAATTAGAAATCGTTCTGTTCAAAGATAAATGAAATATGTATATAATGATCTCGTCTATTTTGCTATATAACGGATGTACAGCCATAGGAACCCGATGTAACTTCATTCCAATGTAGAAACGCATATATTCAGTATTGTGGCCAGACTTCTCCAATCTAGTTGAGCCAGTAACTCAACTAGTTGTGCAACGCGGTACCTACCAACAGATCTTCTGATGGCTGCTTGTGAGTTTCTGGCGTCTAGACAGCGAATGCTGCAGACCGAGGTTACTACCCAGCGGCATTGATGTATCAGCTGCAACACATCACAGCTTCAAATTTGTACTTTGCACTGGGAGCTCGTGCCGAAGCCACCATACAGAATTTGAAAGGCCCAAGGTGACAAGAGCCTTACGTTAAACCTCAAAGAGCCGTGACGTCGGAAACAGGAGAAGGTAGTTTTCTCACCGCGCGATGGCAGCACTGATGCTCCTTAACAGTATTCACGAGTGTTGGATTGTTAGAAAAAAACATGCTAACGGACCTCCCTTTGTTGCTGCATTTGATTGTACATTTACCGCGGACGGGGATATGTTTGAGGCGTCTTGGGGTGTGGCTGTTACGTTCGCTTTCCTGTACCCAATTCAGTTTCATTTCGTTGGATAATTGGTCGTGCAAGCACGCATATGAGTTTGGCATTGATGTCCCTTCCTATGGTGTTCCTTCTCTTTGACAACTGTCTCGTTTTCACGTACGCGCACCTTATAGGACCGCGCCTTCCACCACACTCCCAACTGCCTGTCTTTTGTTCTATGTCCTAAGATGCTCGAGGTCGCCTTCTCGAGGAACCTATTGTTCGATGGATCGCATAACTGAGGGCTTATGACCACTGCAAGCGGAGAAGAAGTCAAAGAGCACACTCTTAGCTGCGAGTGACTGTTTACTCTCTCACCGGGGACTCAAAGCGAACAGAGCAGCGAGGAAGAGCCAGACAAGCCGAAAGACGGCCGGGGTTGTCCAATATCATTCTACACGTGCAGCTATCGCTCTGACGTCTACTGATGTGTTGTTTTCTGCTCTGTTCTGGTGATATCGGGCCAGACCCTTAGAAAACGACAACCAGAAAATCAGGACAAAGCGATAGTGAAGGCACGCCGGATGTTTATGGCTCCCGTCCACCGCATCCAATAGTAACCAACACTCACAGCAGTCTCTTTGCGAAAGAGTGCCCACCCCCAATATCTCAAGAAAGCACGGCTAATTGTACTAATGGGGTTCATTACCAAATGGCTTCAGGGTGGGTATATAAAACATTAATATCACGTATAGCTCTCTTCGCCGGTTGGCAAGCCGACGACCCAAACAGATTGGTACGGTTGTGCCAGATAGCACGGTCCTCGCTCGCGCCCAAAATAAAACTGTCCACTGGCATACTCTGACAGCAAGAGGTGTTCTGTTTTACCCTTTTTTGTCCTGGGAGTCGCGGTAACGCGAACGGTCAAGATAGCCGGAAGACCGGAGATGAGGAGACAGGAGCAAAATTTTCCCTGCGTTTTACTGGCGTATTGGCTACTAATTAGTTTTCTCGGTGGGTCAATCACTGCTGACCGGCAATTGTCATGTGCTCCTATCAAAAGAAGTAAATGTTCACCAGCTAGCTAATTGAGCGCATCCAAAAGGCGTAACTCTGATTCGGATCAATTTATATTCTTTGTCACAATTTTGATGCTTCTGACAGTCATCTCCCTTGCCGGAATATGCGATTATCGTGATGACTTTGCACTAAATATATTATAGTGCACCTGTGCCAATGTTCAATAAGTTTCTGGACAGGTTTACTTTGTTGCGCTGTCGCAATTTGCGATTATCTGTTCTGGCCAATGTCCAACATCTGGGATGAAGTGGCAATTGTCAGCAGTAGAATCGATGACCATGCGTCCACACCGTCCCCCTGCTACTACAAACGGAAGGTTCAATAACATTGCATGCACGATCACCTTGCACAAACAAAACAGCGAATCAAATAGAAGGCGATCATGAACAGAAAGACCCCTTGAAAGGATGTAGCTGTTGCGAGCGGGATCTCCTTGTTTCGTTCTCTCTTAGGTGTAGCAAGACGAACGAGTTTCCTGCTTCTGAGCAGAAAACCATGGCACTATGCTTTCTCTTGTATCTTCTTTGTCCACCAATAGATTTTATAGGAGTTGACGCAGTATGTTTAAAATTCCGCAACTCTTCTAAATCTCTTCTTGCGCATGTGGCGATCGCACGAGAGTGGTTGTGTAACACTTCCGTATGAGCTGAAGGAAACGACCCATAATTCCCTTCACATTGTTCGGCCTAATTTACAGAAACGAAACAAATAAGAACATCGACTGCGGTGGGGGGTTCTAGGCTTGTTTCCCGTTTCATATTGTGAGAACGATGGATGACTTTGATAAACTTCCCAGGAGTGACGCACTCACCGTTCGATATCACCGAAATTCGTGAAGAGGTTTTCGAAGGCCATACTGTTGCTTTTACGTAGCTGATGTAATCCATATTGGGTGGCCCAAGGTTTTGAATTCATTTGTGAAGGTGAAGCCGAGGAACCCCTTCAGACAATACTGGAACCTGTGAACGTATCGTGCGGACGTTCTTTTCTTCGATGGTAGAACTTACAGCGCATTCAGTTGTTCGTACATAGGTATGCAGGCTGGAACTGTTCGGTGATCCGTTTTTCTGTGGATGACTCCCGATACGCTCATTATGTACAGTCCGTGACGGAGGTTTGGGGACACTGACACGTCTGACCGTGTCCGTTCCCGCGATCTATGCTCGCGATTTGATTTGTGATGAGAGTCTTTTGTGCTAGCGAAATCCGAGTACTCCACAGGTGTGTGCGCCGGTGATACAGCAATAAAACCTGCTTTTATCAAATCTCGAGACAACTGAAGCTCGTACCTCATCGTATAATAGTCGTAGAATGGGTTGGTAGCTGAGCACAGGCATGGCCTTCACTGTTAGCCTACAGGAGCCGAGTGAGAGTTTTGTCCAACAGGTTCGGCTCTTTTGTACGACATTCTTCTTCTCCAGGCAGTGTGAGCGCACGCATATTCAGTATGGGTCAAAGGTGGTCAAGTATGTCTCGAGGAGCATAGTACAAGCCTGCAGAACGAAACACACAGAAGCGTTTCTCACTTCTTAACCTTCCACTGTCAACCGCACGTGTTATATAGATTTGGACATTGACAGTGTAATGTGAACACAGCGAAAGAGCGAGAATTCGAGAGTATACGATTTGCAGGTCTGGGGCTTTTGATGGTGGTTACTGGAATGCAATCTTTGACTCTAAATGCGTAATTTGACCTACAGCAATTGCGGAACGGGCGCGAACACAGCGCAACATACCCACAGGGAAGCAAACGCTCAGTAGCATTCTAGATGGGGGAGCATAACTTAGATCTTTGAAGCAGAAGAGAGTTGTTTCTGAGTCTCTCCTCACCCCGGGTTTATGTCTTGTTTTTGTGACCCCATTCGCGGTGTTGTCGGCTAGCCGAACGAGATTGGAGGACGTCCATTTGGACGATTAGTCATACACCAATTTCCTACTTGAATGCGTACGCTATACATTGGCTATGTCAGTGTTGAAGTGGGGACAGAGATTTTTTTTACCGCGGAGGAACGAGAGGATGCCGGCTGGGATACTGTCCATGGTGCAAGCAGCGGCAACTGTGAGAGCTGCATGCTGGCTGCGTGCTCAGTACCCACCTTCGTTTTGGGGCTTGCGTGCGACCGTTGTTCGCCAGAGCAAGCAGCACAGCTACGATAATGGCCGAAGTCTCCTGCTCAGACCTCTGATATTCCAACTCTGCTGCCATGTCTCTGGTTTTGGCCGGATTCTACAAAATGCTGTCATTGTGTCCCGAAGCCGCAGATACTGCAGCGGAGACGGGTTCTGTCCCACCGTAACTGTCCGGGACTGTGTTCCTGTACGTAAATGCTGTCGTCGACTACAACAGAAATTGCTCTTCCTGGTCACGGTCTCAAGCTCCTTCAAGTCTGTGTTTCGTAGTTTTCCGCTGTTGGGTCACCATCAAGTACATCCTTCCTTGGTAGCTCCGGTTCTCAAGAATGTTTGCAGCGATGCACATGCACGGAACAATATATTGACGTATGGCCTCATCAAGAGACAAGCCACAAGAACTCGCCTTTACCCATATCCACACTAGGCTCTCCTTGTCCAACCGATGTTGTATTGCTTTGTGAACAGTGCAAGAGGTCTCGAGAGATCTCCTCTTCGTGCACGATCTCTCTTCAAAGGTTCCATTCCAGAGAGATCGCGCAGTGAAGCTTCTGTGGTGCGTGCGGTGGCTATCTTTAGAGGACACCAAGTCAGCAAGCTGTGCAGGGGGGCCGAGTCGACGAAACTTCGCGAGCCGTGCAAAAAGGTGAGACGTAGTAGACCCACTGAGTGTTTTGTTCAAAATTCAAATATAACTGTCCACTCTTTCTGATCGATTCCGGGCATCAGTGCTTCCGTAGAAAAGTGGGTTGAGTGTGGCCCAGGTTCTTAGACCAAACAGCGCGCACACACCAACAGAGACTGTCCCATCGCTGATGCTGCTGACGGTGGAAAGAATTCAGAAATATTGCCAGCCATCAGGGGCTCTCTGCTGACAGAATGCATTTCAGCTGGCGACCGATCATTCAATGTCGTCCGCATTCCAGTGGTCAGCGGCAAACTATAGGAATTAGCCCAAAGAATTCCATTGAGATACAGGGGCTACATCACAACGGGCTTGTTGCTGTTTATCTGCACAGCAACTATTGGCGAGGGATGAGTGTACCACAATCCGCCAAACAGCCCACATCGCAGCCACCTTCCAAAATGGAAACGACCGCGACCGAAACGGGATAATGACGGTCCATAAGAGCGATAGACACGCAACATACCTCGTTTCAATTGACCTGTTGTGCCACTAGGTCGATCCGTCTTAGCACGCAAGTTCTGTTTTGTGATAAAACATTCCGTGTCTCTTCCGTGCTCACTTAAATTCGTACAATTTCATCGCCCCAAGTATTTGCTACCTTCTCCTCATACTGAATGGATAGGGTCTCTGCGCAATATTTCATCACTACTACCACTATCTTTGCTATCCGGTATGTGATAGTTTGGGTTGTGTGCCCTTGCTCGCATTCTCAATCCGTGCTCCTCCTCCCCTCTTCTCTTATGCTCATTTCTGTTTCTTTCTCTCTCTCTCGCATCGAGAGCAAGAAAAATAGTAGGGGCTGCCACCCCCTCCACCCTCTCTCCTCCCACTCTTTCTGTAGCACTCGTCGCCCACCACAGGGGCAGGCAGGCATCCCAACCGCCAACATCACCCACCCACAGGCAAGCGTGATGAATTCTTTAAACAAAAGGGAAGTTGGTTTCAACTTTTCACGAAGACTCGACTCGAAGGTTTCCAGTACAGAACAATGCTCTAGCAGAACTTCATCTCAGGCAGAGGTGCAAGCGAAGGAACCCTCGCCCACAACCGTAAGCGTACGCTCCCCTCCCACAATACACTTCATTCGTCACCGTCAAGCACTTCCACCTAGCTCTTTACATTCATACATTATGTATTGGAATTGCGCGGGCAGATTTCACCTCGGTATGTCCGTTCCCCGTCACTTGGGGGCCTGGCCCGCCCCCTCTGCCTCGCCTCTGCTGTCCAAGTGCTTTTCGCATAGTCAAGCAAGCGTGCTTTGACTCGCCTACGCAAACAAGTGGACACGACCAACCTACACCAGAGAGTAGAAAAGCCGAGGGAGTAGAAGGGGGCGGTTTCGTAGACTTAGGGTAGAGGGAGTTAACCCCTCCCGTGGTCGCTTTGAGGGGCCTCGATTTTGTTGGACAAAGAGAAAAAAAAACTGTGGGAGCGCGGCGTGCTTCGCTTGCACTGTTGTTTGTGTCAGTATTTCTTATATGAAAAAAAAACAATTTTTCGACACGACACACTTAACCAGAGGGAGTTTGTATCGGACGTAACGAAAACAAAACATTTTACTTAAAAAATTTACTTTACTTCTGAGCTTGCATGAGATATGAAGGACAAAACATGTAGTAACCCCGTGTGTGATATCTATGGTTTTCTTCATCGCAGAAGATCTAAGGCTGCCCTCGAGGAGACCGAGCCCCGTTTCCTTGATGATGAAAGTGGCTTTGGCGCAATACCGGGCCTGCATCAGCCGTGCGGGCATCGGAGCTTGGCAGACACCGGAAAGACAATTATAAGTCTACCTGAGTTGAAATCCACAGGCGTTTCGTGCCTTTTATTTTTCATTCACACATTTTATGCCTTTGGACAACGCAAGACGTGTCTGTTGCACTGCGATTTCGGCTGCAAGTGGAGAGGTGCACTCGCCAATGATATCAATCGTCCCTCGAGGCTCCCACCCAATGTATGACTGCGCACAATGCTGTAGTGCTGGAGCAGGTTTGTAGCAGTAAATGAGGACATCACCAACGATTCTTTCTTCAGAGGCACACTCAGGGTGAGCCCAAATGCTGCTGCCCATGCACGAACAGATGCCACCAGTTGCTTCGATCAGCTGTGGAAAACACTGCGACAGCACAGATCCTGCCATGAACTTCCAGCTTACTTTGACATCAGGTTGGGCGATAGCTAGAATGATGAACGAGTTATCATGTAGAACTTGAACAGCTGATGATGTATGCCACATCACAGTGAGTTCTAGTAGAGAAACTCCTGGGCGACCTGGTTCGCAGTGTTTGGAAGTGGTTCAATTTCGAAGCGACTACGCACAGCTCTCGGAGACTCGAGACACGCGTCCGATCCCATGACCGCCCACTGGTTTGGTTCCTGCGTTTGGATAAGTTTCTACCCATCGGGTTTACAGCCATCGTCATCATCAGGCACACCCATCACTCAAAGAGCTATGATCACCGGGGCGGATCACATATACTGTAGAATGATCAGCTGTGGCTGAATTCGTGAGTAAGCGACGATGGCGCGTTGCCGCTGTGATTGTGTGGGCATGCTCCAAGATGCTTGTGCTTCCTTGTCGGGTTTAATGCGATATTGAGAGCGCCTCAACAACGGAGTGGCCAGAAAGCATCCCAGGTGCTAGATCCGCATACGCAAATGGTCCTCAATTACGTACCGGCATGCTGTGTACCTAGGGAATATACTATACGGCAGCTGTTTGCTCAAAGGAACTTTGCAGATCGTCACACCGCCTAACGAAGGTTACTGTCAGGTAGCTGACATCTGATGCTCCACCTGCCAACAGGGGCGTCCTTTGTTGTACTATGAATCGCCTAGAGCGTGGTGATCATGTTCAAGGCGGCCGTGCGCAATCTTCGGGGGTTACCATAATTCGGTGTTCACCGCTTAAGAAAAGGACACACCAAAAAGGAACCCTCCGTTGCCTATTGTAGAAGTCGCTTGTGAGAGGCGTTAGAGATGATACATGTAATACGGAAGTGTGGGTTCACCGTTGACCTCCGCCTGTATTGCGAAGGTTGCCATGCCCAAAGATGCCTCATCGAGGAGCCAAGCCACGCGCGTACCCCGCCTCCGCCTCAATGCCTGACTCCGGAGGTGGGGTATTCACTCTTCACCTAGTGCCCAATACGGGATGCTATGCATGCAGCCGTTCTATAGACTGACGATGCTTGATGGCCAAGCGCGCCATACAAGTTGCTGACCGATCGCAGAGACAACAGCCCCGACAGGTACCCGTCTACCAGTGCCAAACCCACAAATTCCTTCTGCGTACCGAAGCAGATTCTGCAAGTCAGAATGGTGGTGACTGGCTGAGTCAGCCAAGACCTTCGGTTTCAACATGGCGCGCTTTCACTACAAGAGCGCTCTTTGTTTCAGGAGCTCATCGGATAGATGGATGATGGGATTAGTATGGCTGATCACCACGGAGCTCGCCTTGCTTCCCAGGGTCCGCATTCTGTTTGTACACCGGCGCAATTGATAGAGTTGTGAAAGTTTGCAATTGTGCCCAAACTCAGAAAATAACTTCCATATATTTAGTACTGAGAATGGCCGATATTTTCCGAATGATATCAATCCTTGCCCCAGGGAAAACGGACAGGGTTTCAGAAGTAGGTAGATCTATGGCAGACCACAGATGTCTCGTCGTTCCATTTCTCTGTGGGTTGGTTGTATGGAAAACAGCGGTCCTTGACTATTGACAATATAAGGCAATCTTCCACCCGAAAAGTTTTACTTTCCGCTCCCTTTGAGATTTCTCGGGGAGGGGTGGTGGAATCAGCAATCCAGGGCATGAATTGGCCATGGCTGCTGTAGTGTTCTTGACACTGTGTGGCTCTGGTGTACAGGTTTAACCAACCAGGCGCAAATGTACGGTGGAACTTTTCAAATGCTTCGAAAGGATGTCCCCGAAAGAGTAAGGGCATGTTAGGCCTCTAAAATGATTGGCGAGTTAAGACCACAAGGACGTCTCATAGTGCGCTTAATATACTGAGGTGGTTGCAGTATTTTCTTTCTTCATAGCCTGTTGTGGATCAGTTATCATGTTCGCAAGATGCTGATGCTGCCAAGACAATGTAAATACCTCCGTCGATCCCCGTGCTTCAGCGATGTACCCAGTAGAGGACGGTTATACTCTTGGTTACTCCAGCTGTTTAGTAATGGCACACCATACCTAATCGTTTTCCTACTGTACATTCATAGTCTACCAGGGATCATCAGAGCATGAACTGTTAGAATGACTGTGATAAGATGTCCTGAATCCCATTACCATGTCCGTAACATCTGCGTAGGCAGTAGAGTCGGATGCAGAGGCGCGATCTCCGTTCCGAGAATCAATCACAATGACTCTTCTCACGCACGCCATTGACTCAATTTGATGATCACCATGTATGGGTATCATCGCCAAAAGACAGTGAAAACATCGAGTCTACGGAACTGAGCTCTAACTTTTTCGTTTCCTTGTGTTCCAAAATATCTGTCCTTCGTTCCGCTTCGCGATGTTTTGATAGGGTACGTAATAGACGGGTTCTCGATCTGGCAAAACTCGAGGGACAGCGCCACAAAGCCCGACGTCCTCATCCATACTCCAAACTATTGATTTAGTTGATTTTAAATCAAACATAAATCGAAATTTTCAAAATACATAAAATCACCAAATCAGTATTGTACCTTGGTTCTTTTCCAGGCCGAGATGTTTAGTATGGTACATTGACTACGGAGCGGGCCACTTGCCTCACATACACAACCCCAAGGGCAAGGCAAAAGCCAAAACACTTGAGAATCCGTTTCCGTCGCCATTCGAACCCTGATACGCAGACCAGGTGGTGGCCGCCCCCCCCTTTTTTCCTAGCGGAGTGCCCCATGACCTGGCAGTGTTGTGGCTGTTTTGGGTTTATGTATGGTCTCTGCGTATGTTGTGGTATGGAATCCCAGGACTCCTGCGATCTGTTTTGCAGATCTGTGCTATTTGGAACCGACAATTGTGACTCTTTTGAAAGTGCTAACATACATAGAAAAATATCACCCCCAAAGATCCGGGATCATAAACGATACTTGAGCTGCCGGATGGGTCGGAAAATGTGGCAGCTTTGAGAGTCATTTTCATTCCTTGAAATTTGGATTTAGAGTAGTTATATTATTGATATTAGTTTGAATAGATTATGACTGGCCTTCGGATGCTAGCAGTGACTTTGCTGCTGGCATGGACCGTCCTTCTCGGCACAGTCCAGGCCATGTACGCTGATGAAGTGGGTAAAATCGACTACGGCATTGAGCTGTTTGGTGCAGATGCCAAGGTGCTGCATGCCGAAGCCGATTTTGTGATCTTGGGATCATCAAAAGCAGTAGGAAAGGTATCGCTCCAGGATGGTACTACCCAGTGGCGTCTGGTCGCAGAAATTGAGGACTCTACTGTGCACCCCCTGACCAAGAAAGTCGTAGTGTTGAGTGGTGACCGAGATAGCAGCAGTCGGGCCCTACAGTTTGTGGATTTCGGCAACGGCGCAGTGACCAAGTCTTTGAACCTCCGTTCCCATGCTGGAACAAGGGGTGCTCTGGTGCAACAGGACAAGTACCTGTACGCTGTGACAACTGAAGAAGTGTACTTTTTCGAGCTGGACCCCAACAAACCGGAGTCTCTTAACCCTCGTGATGTCAAAGAGACTAATTTGAGTGACATTCGGGGCATCCTGACAATGATGATAGATCCATCTACCCTCAATCTTTCCGTTCTGACTGTCAGCGGAGACAAGGGGGAGGTGATCAACAAGGTCTTTGAACGCCCGAGTTTCCAGGTGGTATCTACGGCGGCGTGCGGTTGCGGTGTTGGAAACGGCGATGTTGCCACTCCCGACGACGACGATGATGATCTTGACGACGTACCCTTGGCCGAGCGGGCGGATGTCACTGCTTTTCTAGATACAGCCGCGGGCGGATCGCATATTTGCATCGCACAAACGCTTGGTGGCTGTGCCCGCGTTCCTGTCAGTTCTCTCGGTTTCAAAGACGGAGCGGCGGCCTTGCCAACCTTCGCCACCCGCCTGAACTTCCTATCACCGACAACTCTGACCGTGGCCAGCCCGAACACCGGTAGTGTGCAGCTCAACGTCCCGACCATGGGTAAGGGTGCTACCAATGTGTCTCTGTCTACTGTGCAGGCGCACAAGCCTTCTGCCGGCTACGTCCCTGACCCGTCAAACCCCAGCAAGGATTCCCTTACACCGATGCAGATTGACGCCGAGAGCGGAGAGATTTTGTTTGGTGGCAAGGCCACTGGTACTTACGCCGTCGGCGAAAGGTCCGACGTAGCACCTGAGTCATCCTGGGGCAGTGCTGTTGCTTTCGGCATGCCCACTAGCGGTGAAAATGTGTTGCTTCAGCTTGTATCCGGTGACTACATCTTCTACAATGCCCGGAGTTCCCAATTTAAATGGCGTCGTCCGGAAAGCCTCGGTGATGCGATCCGTGACGCCGTTTTTGTCAAGCTGCCTGCAAATCGTGAGGAACTGAGTGAATTTGAGGAGGAATATGATGTAGAAGATGGCAATCAGCCGACGGAAAGCAATGAACCTGTGCCAGGCAAGCGTCTGAATCTGAATCCGGTAGCTCTGACCTCTGCGTTTGTGAAGCGCGTGAGCGGTCAGATCCATTCTCTCGCTCATGCAATCGCTGATGGATCCATTGTGACCTCCTTGCTGACTTTTGGCCTCGATATTGGCACAAGTCCCGACTCCACTCTGTTTGACGGTCGTACCCTGGTCACCCGTGACGACTTTGATCTGCGCCAGCTCGTTGTTGTATGCACCAAGCGCGGCACATTGGCTGCCATTTCCACCGTCTCCAAGGGTCGTGTGCTGTGGTCCACCGATACTCCATTGCAATGCCACTCCCATCCCGCTGGCCTCGCTATGGTACGCCCATGTACGGGCAAGAAGGAGCCGCTGATGGTTATGGCCGGTTCTGATGGCTCCGGGAAGGAAGGTCTGGTCGAATTCAATCCCTTGACGGGCGCGGTTGTCTCCAGTCGTCTCGGCCTGGATGGTCCCGTGAAGTTTGTGTCTCGCATCGGTGAGGAGCATTCCGAGCTTGTGGTCATGCGCGATGGAAAAGGTAACCTGATCTCTGTCCCGGCCTCGGAGCAGAATACTGTGGATGCGCTAAAGAAGTCGAAGTTTGTCATATATGACATGGATGAGGCCACTGGCATAATCCGTGGCTACCTCCCGCCTAAGAGTGAAGCCAACTTGTTGTACGAAGTCGACCTCACGCCCAATGACAGGGAGCACATCGTAGGCACCGTCAAGCGTGACGTCGAGCATGATCCCGTGCACTGGCTCGGTAAGGCTGGCGAGGAGAATATTCAGTTTAAGTACTTGAACCCGAATCTGCTCTTTGTGCTCTCCGAGGACATTGACCCGGCAACCGGAGCCGTACCTGCCTCCAAACAGGACCGTACGCTCCATGTTAACGTCCTGGACCTGGTTAAGGGCTCCCTCCTAGACCGCTTTGTGCTGTCACCTGGTTCTTCTACTCCTGTCAAGGCTGTTGCATATGAGAATCGACTGGTCATCCACTACTGGAATAGTCTCGACGCCCGCTTCGAGATCTCCGTGATTGAACTCTACGATGCTGGTCGTGACGTTGCCAAGATCTCAACCTCTTCTCATACCCGCCCACCACTGCGTACATTGGCTCAAAGCTTTATCTTCAACCATCCGGTAACGACCATAGGTTTCACCACCACAACCAAGGGTATTTCCATGAAGGAAGTTCTCTTCGGTATGGCTCAGGGCTCCGTATACGCTCTCGACCAGCGCATGCTCGACCCCACCCGCCCGCACGGTGAAGCCTCTGAAGCACAGAAGGAGAACGGCATCGCTCCTTATGCTCCAATTCTGCCGCTGATGGGGCCGAATATCATCAGTCACACCCGGCCTGTATACTATACTGAAGGCATCATCTCCGGACCGGCCCGTCTCGAGTCGACATCGCACGTCTTTGCGTACGGTCTGGACCTTTTCTACACGCGACTGACCCCATCTGGTGCTTTTGATTTGCTCACGGATGAATTCGACGCCATCTTTGTAATTATCGGTGTCTTGGGTGTGATTATCGGTACTCTGGTACTGCGCCACATGTCCCAGGAAAAGGTACTCGGCAAGAAGTGGAAATAATGCAGTTTTCAGTAACTATTTCCACAAAATGACATTCGCAATGTCGTTATCGTACTCTTTCAACCTTCTTTTTTCCATTTTCCACATCACCAATGATCACCAAAAACCTCATTACAATATCATGTTACAGTACCTATAAAGTCATATTTCTCATTCCTTACTGATTCTTCTTCTCTACCACCTTCTCATGCGGAGCACCCACACCGTCAGGGTGATAGATCACGACCACAGTAATCAATGTGCTGGCTACCATGACCATGGCCGCACTAAGGTAGTATGGGTACGCATCAACAATGAAGCGTTCGTACATAGTGGTTGCTACAGGCCGGATGATGACGGTCTGTGTCTCGGAGACCTCGCCAAGCCCGAACCGGCGATATGCAATGCGTGCCTTGTAGATTCCGTTGACGTCTGGAAGCTTAAGATCTACCACGTAGATACCATCACCCTGGTGCTGCATGTTGATCACATAGTAGGGATCGACGCGGATGAGTTCAAACTGGATATCGTCAGCTGTGTACGGAATCTCGTGACCGTGCCGCCGCTCTTTAAAGCGACAGCTCACACGGATCTCCTGTCCATGCACGTATACTTGAAGAGGCTCCGTTTCGCCACGAGGGGCATGCACCATGTCAGTGATCGTCAGCACGCCTGACTCTCGGAAGGCCCATTCAAGCATGCCTTTAGCGAGCAAAGGCATAGCATTCGGACTGCGGGAGATACTGCCGTCAAGCAGGAACTGACTGCTTCCGCTCATGATCACGCGCGCCCCATTGCGGGCTTCCATACCGGCGACGAGGACGAGTTTTTCGCCCACTGCCATGCTCTGGACAATGGCACCACGATCGGTGAAGGTTGACACGGCCGTAGCGGGCGCAGAAAGGATTGGGAAAGCCAGAATAGCATCATTTGGCAGAAGCATGCCCATACCCACGTATTCAATGTCTCCACCTGAGGGGATTGTAGAATAGGAACGGATGGTTGCCGGCACTTGCTGATTCAGAGCTGCAGCAGAAATGTGAGTGGAGGTTCCAGAGGAGAAGGCGTCGTGATCGATGTCAACCACCTGAGTGCCTGCCTCGTCGAGTTCTACGCCAACAAAACGAGCAAAAAGCCGCAATTCATTGGAAGGCACATGGCCATGTACAGCAATGTTGAGGTTGCCTCCGGCATCGACGAACTCAGTGGCCTGCTTGTATGGGAACTTCTGCACCCGACCAGATCCCACCCAAACTGCATTGTCATATTTCGGCACGCCGAATTCCATGAGGTCAATAGCATCTGTCCTAACCACGACATCGTGTCCCAACCCTTCGAGGACTGCCTGCACACCAGCGAGCTCGTTGATCGTGGCGGGGTCCTCGGCCGCCAGTAGAGTTCGCGGTACCTTCGCTGCATGGGCCAGCGCCACAACCAGGCACAACAATGTCAAAACTGCTCTTGAAATGTTCATGATTCTATGTGGGTGCGTGTTCACTATCTAAAATACTCTTGTTTCGATGACCTGTTGGTTTTGACCTATCCCCGGACCATTGTTACCAAGATCCGTTTCCAGTAACAGGTTGCATCCACTTCGTTTGTAAAAGTGGTGCAGGACATATCAACCCATTGTAAGTTCCAAGTTGCTGCACATCAAAAGCCTGTCCCAAATACCGTCATGGAAGAACCTCAGGTCAGAAATTCACAGAGGACCAGGGAAAGCGATGAGTGCTTTGGCCGCTGACCCACCGGCAACCCCCATAAACAGCCACCACGCACTCCCCCGCCCAAGCCAATTTGCACAACAAAAGCCCGACAGCTCATCCAAACCAAGCGACCTGGCCCCCCTCTGTCCCGGACCCCCGAGGTAAACACAAAATCCTTCGTCCCTACTTTCTCCCGCATCAATCTCCCTCATGCCTACCCCACCGCAATACTCGGCGTTTGTGTGTTTTCCTCGTTTCCTTTCTCTCTCTCTCCCCCCCCCTCTCTTACCCCAAGACCTCTCAATATGAACACCCCTCCCCCCCTGGGGGCTCTCGTGGTGTAAATTCGTATAATAAGGTAATCAGTTTTTGGTTTGTTTTGTTTTGTTTTTTTTTCTGTGGGTACCCCCCGGTGTGGGGGGGGGGGAGGTTTTGGGAAGCCGGGCTTTTTTGCCCCTGGCCTACTCCCCTGTATCACACCACCCCACAGGGGCCTTGGGCACACACACTCACCCACCTGGGCTCCATTGCTTTCCAAGGGAGGTTATGGGCTTGGGGATGGGGGTATCAAGGGGAAGGGCCGGGGACGTAGTGGATGCACACACAGGATGCACCGCCCGGTTCTCCACCCTCGCGGGACTAGAGAAATCAGCCAGTTCAAAGAGAGAGGGCAGGGGCCGGCCCCTCTCCGGGGAAGGAGGGGAGGGGGGGGGGGGGGGGGGGGGAATTTCATGGCTCCGCCAACCAACTCACACGCGGAATGCGGTGGGGTGTGACTGTGAGCCATCGATTCGCGTTTTTATTTGTGTGGCGCTTTACTGCGGTGCATAGGTCGGAGAATTAAAGAGTGATCTCTCCTACCATTCACTTGTATGTTGGATAGTTCATATTTTGTTGCAGAGATAGCGCAGCATCGCGTTACCACCCAAAACATACAACCAAATGCATGGCTCAAAATGATTCATCTTCAGCTTTCATGTTTGAACCACGTTTCAGGACACACGGGCATCGCATTTCGGCCTTTGTTGTGACTTCTTATAATTTGACAGGTCCGCTGAGCGGCACAGACAAGCATCATATGCAAGGCCTAGCAAAACGCCATCAGTATTGTGAGAGTATTGAACGCGACAGCGGGACCGACAAAAGTTTCTTGCAAGAGTCAACACGACGACTTGAAGATTCTATCCCGGTGCGTACGCGTGGGGATGAGAAGCCGTCGGTACCGTGCACCATTCAACCTATAGCCGCTGCCTTGAGTGGGCTCCCAATCCAATCACAAGGAAATTTGCTGCCTCACCTTCTGGTCCCGTAACTACCGTCAGATTGTGGCGAGCTGACCGTGCACATAATAAGCCAAAAGTCCCACCCAGCGAAAGGGGAAATTATGTGGAGGAGAAACAAATTTGGCAAGAACGTCACGGGCGAGAGGCCGGAAGCGAAGACATACTCAGTAGTTGACATCATTGAGCAGAACCGTCATTTTCGACGGGCCTGGTTCACATGGATTTGTTTGGTGTACATTTACAGGACTATGCCGGCGTGACTATGCCGTGAGTGTGGTAACCATGAAAGCTAGATGAAAGTTTCATTCGTAGTGTGAAGGAAGCCGAACGTCTGAGAAATGTGCAACCAAGAACGAAACCAGCAACAATCGGTGATACAGGGTAATTTCAGGACGTGTGGTTCTGCTTTATCCTTGATTTTGACTTATCGGGCTTCCGGGTGCATACAAGTGAAGAACAAAAGGGTTCAGACTATACATTGTCTGTGTTGGTTAAAAGGACAACAACTTTCCTTGGTGTTGAAGACAGACGTACGAAATCGTAGGTCATGAATTGATTTTGTTCGCGTTTCTACACCGCTTACTGTTGTCGTTCCCCGTGTTTTTTTCTAGAGGATACCTATTCGTGTTTGACCCAAGAACCGTCACATCCGGAAAGATATCAATCTGTCTTTCTGCAGTGATATTTCGATCGATCGAACTTTTGGGAAATTTTGAAAGCAAAAGCAGCAACAATACCGTTGATTATGGATCCAAACCATTCCATTCCCGCCAACGGAACTGGCGGTGAGCAGGACACCAAGGCCCAGAGTACAGTCCCAGTGGACGATCCTCAGGCCAGTGTGCCTGAGACAACCACGGACATCGGTGCCGGCGCCAGCACCTCTGAAGCTCCCCAGGAAGTCCCTTCAAAGCCTCAACCCAGCTACGAAGAGCTTTTTCCTTCTCTGGGTAGCGCCAAGAGTGGTGCTCCTGCTTCTTCTGCGGCCGCTCCTAAGAGCATCCGCACTCCAGGCGTTCGGGCCACGGGTGCTACGGAGATCATGCAGGTGCCTGCCTCTGCCGCGCTGAGGCGTACACTGGGTGAGAAGAACCCCCTGGATGACGTCATGAGTCGCACTAACACTAACATTGAGGCTTCCACCTCTAAGGATGGCACTCTGACTCTGATAATTCGCGGAAAGCCGAACGACGTGATTGAGGCCAAGCGGCTGCTGATCAAGCGTCTGCGCCAGTCCGTGACTCTTGAGATGGACGTACCCAAGACTGCCATTCCGTACGTCCTGGGGAAGGGTGGTAAGAACATTGAGAAGATCCGCAACGAGACCGGGTGCAACATCAACGTCCAGCGCAACACCGATGAAAACGTTCTCACTGAACGCTTTGTGATCGTGGGTGACAAGCCGTCCGTTGAGAAGGCTCGCACTGCAATCCAAATGGCCATTGACGAGAACGACCGTAAAGCCATGGAATCCGTTGTAGTACCTCGGGACCTCCGAAGTTTCGTTGCCGGTGCCAACAACTCCAACATCAAAGGTATCATGGAGCGCACCAATACTCGCATCGCTGTTCCTCCACCGAGCTCTGATGATGACCATTTCCGTATCTCTGGTGACAAGGACGACGTTGCAGAGGCTGTTAACGAGATTAACCGTCTGCTGGTCGACAAACAGTCCAACACCACGGAGATGACCGTAAAAGTCAAGAAGGCTCAACACCGTCTTCTTAGGAGGGCCCTGCTCAATGAAATTTTCTCCGAGACTGGCTGTGTGGTCGACCTACCTCCTAAGGAGTCTGAGGATGAGATGGTTACCATCCGCGGAGAGAGCACTGCCCTGCCTGGTGCCTTCAACCTACTCATGGCCAAAGTAAACAGTGTGGGCTATGAGGAGGTGGATGCTCCTCTGTGGATGCACCGTAATATTGTTGGACGCAAGGGTGCCAATCTGACAAAAATTATGGAAGAGGCAGGTGAGGTGGGTTCCCTGCGCATCAGCATTCGGGCCGAGGAAGAGAAGATTGAGATTGAGGGACCTAAGAAGGCCGTGGAACATGCATCTGATGCCCTCCGCAAACAGGTTGATTTCTTGACGAACTCGTGGAAGATTGAGGAAATTAGTGTCTCTCCCGCTCTACACAAGCACTTGATCGGTAAGGGTGGTCAGAACATCAAGCGCATCAAGGAAGAGTGCGGAGTTGAGATTGATTTCCCTGATAGTGATGACAAGGAATCCAGCACCATTCGGATTGAGGGTGAGAAGAGCGGCGTGGCCAAAGCCGTCGATGAGATTGCGACCCAAACTGCCAAGCTTGTCGACATGGTCACTATTGAGGTGCCTGTTCCTCTCAAATACCACGGTCAGATCATCGGTGCCAAGGGTGCTCGCATCACCGAGCTGCGAAACACCTTTGGTGATGTGCAGGTGAACGTGCCCAAGCCCACAGAGAATAAGGACAGCATTACTGTCAAGGGACAGAAGGCTGACGCCGAGGCCGTCAAGACCTACATTCTGGAACTGCTGGCTGAGATTAAGGAACAGGACTTTACTCTGAAGGTACCTATCTTTAAACCGTACCATCGTCGTATTGTCGGCCGCAAGGGAGAGAATATCAACCGCATCCGTGCTGAGACAGACTGTCGCATTCAAGTGCCGGACGAGGGAGATCCTAGCGACGCCATTGAGGTTATCGGTACTAAGGAGAACGCAGAGCGCGCTAAGCAGCTACTGCTCGAACTCCAAGCGGAGATTGGTGATGTCGTGTCCAAGGTCATTACTCTGTCTGGCAGTGTCAAAGCCCCTTCCGGCAGCGATGCCCTGACCGTGGCCCAGGCCATTGGCAACAGCGGCACCGTGCGCGCGGCTGCTTCAGGTATGACAGTTGTAGTGGAGCCGAAGGAAAAGGATGGCTCCAAACTGGCTTTGAAGGGACCCGACGCTGCTGTGAAGAAGTGCGAGAAGGAAATCGAGGAGGTTATGGAAGCCATGGGTACCGGCAAGCCCGTCACGCTTGACATCAAGGGCAGCAGCGCAAAGATTTTGGTTGCCAAACGCACCGATGTGCAGAAGAAGCACAACGTAAAGCTTGTCCTTCCTGACGAGTACACCCCTGCCACCCAGACCGCCACTGTCTATATAGTTGGTTCTGGTGATCTGGAGGGCGCCAAGGCTGCTGTTACAGAGTTGGCCGAGACTTTCTCCAAGGCAAAGACTTTCCAGCTCAACTTTGACCGCGTTGAGCTGCGCACCCTCTCCAAGTCTAAGAAGATTGTCCAGGATATTGAGAAACAGCATGGTGCCATGATTGACGTTGGCAATAACTGGGTGTCAGTAACATGTGCTGAAGACAATGTTCCTGCCGTCAAGGAAGCTCTTGAGGCTATCCGCCCAACCGTCCTGACCATGAACATTCCTCTCGAGTATCACCGTCACCTGATTGGCAGTGGTGGCAAGGGTATCAAAGATCTGCAGGATAATTTCCAAGCCTTCCTCGACTTCCCCTCCATCAAGGAGAAAAGTGAGCGTGTTGTCATTGCTGGCACTCCCGAGAACGCAATGAAACTGATGCAACATTTGCAGCAGACAGTGGATCAGATGAAGAAGGAAGGTACCCAGGCCGTCCTTGGCAAGCAGTCCGGTGAGACTTACGAGTACAAGATGACCCTGGAGGTCGATCCGAAGCTATTCCCGTCCATCATTGGTGCAAAGGGTAAGACAATCAATCAAATCCGCACTTCCACCAAGTGCCGCATCCAGCTACCCCAGAAAGGATCGAGCAATCGTTCCATCACCATCGAAGGAACGGAGGAGAACTGCCGGGAGGCCAAAGCGCGCATCATGGAGATCATTGAAGAGAAGCGCGGCAACGAGACTACCATCGATATCGACCCCCGGGTCCACGGCAAGATTATCGGTGCCCGCGGTGAACAGATCAATGGTATTCGTGCTGAATATGGTGTTCAGGTTCAATTCCCCAAGGACAAGAACGACCCCACCATCACCCTGGCTGGTGACCCCAAGGCCGTCGAGGAGTGTGCTGCCCATCTGAAGGAGCTGGCCGAGGGTTACCTGTCAGAGCTGGCCACCCGTAGCGACAATCGAAACCGTCGCAACAAGAACGACGCCGACGATGACGGTCAACAGGAGCGGCAACAGCGCGAGAAGAAACAACCGCAGCAACAGCGTCAGCAGCCGCCACCCCAACAGCCGCCTCCTAGTGCTGCGTTCCCAACAATGACGTCGTCAAGCCCAAGCACGACTTCCACCCCTTCGTGGGGACCACATCTGAACCGCCAGTAAGCAGTTTAGCCATGGGCATCTGACATTGCAACATCATCATTTTCAAACATTTGATTTACTTTAGAATTACTGTCAGTTCCTGATGGTGGTCAAAACTTTGTTTCTAATTCACTCACGACTGCGACAGACTGTGGAGCAGTTTTCATTGCGCCCGCCTCCTACGGGCTGCCTATTTCTGTCTGTCTTTGGTCTGTCTATTACGCACCTTAACATAGTCATGATTAAATCTTTTCTATACTTTTGTGGTAGAGTCTTAGTCTTTCCATGCGTTACAGCCGTATTTATCATGCATCATATGCGGTCGATCTTTTCCATGCCTCGGACAGTCGACTCGTCGCCCGGCCGGGGGGTTCGGCACTGCTCCCCACCGCCTGCGGAACCCAGAAGTCTAGGGATACAGATTAGGAGACAAGCTAGCGGAGGACTGGCCACTGGTGAGGCACGTTGGTTCTGCTTAGGGCGCGATCGCCAGGGGACGGAAGTGGTTGCTAGTAACACCAGTCCCTACGCAGGTACTTGCAATGATAGTTGTTTACGCTGCATCTGTTGAAAGCGTGGAAAGTGGGAGAGTGAATTTGAAATCACAAAACGATTCGTTGCGCAAGCCGTAAGTAGCATTTTGGGCACAGCATTGCCATTATAGGGAACTCGATTTGCTACGTAGATTAGTACAAATTGAAAGAGTAAGATGCTCGTACCAAGGTCTGTTCTCCGGAATGCATGGCGGGTGCTCTATGCACATCTTGCATTCCTAAGCGTAGCGAATGAAGCACTGGCCCAAGGCGCTGGTGTATCAGCTGAGGACGGCGACGAAGGCATTATAGCAGAGAACGACCAAGAAGAAACCGCTGCATCAAAGCCGGGAGAGGTAGATGATAACCCCTGGAACCTGCCGCCGCCGCCGGAGGGAACATGGATCGGTCGCTTTATAGAGTTTGCTCAAGAGAACCCACTCTGGGGATTCGTGTACGGAGCAATCCTGATCTGTGTCCCAGGCTTTTTCATCTTCGTTGGTCTCAATTGGAGCGAAATTAAGGCAGAGATGGACGATATTAAGAAGGACATGATGCCGCAGGAATCCAAAGCGCGGCCAAAGGGAGGCAAGAGTCGTTTAGTGTCGCGGAAGAAGGGCACTGCGGAAGAGCTGGCGAGACTGCGGAAGCGCTAGAAAAGAGTTCAATCGCAACGAACATGAATCAGAATAATACCCTGATTATAACTACGTCACAAATAAAGACACAATGTATACTATGAATTCCGTACTATTCTATGGCCGGTTCTCGTGCCTTATATGTATATTATCCGATTGTTGGTATGTAAGTTGATGGGACTTTAATCAAATTCCCGTCCTGTTTGTTTCTATTGCTTTTGTCGTTTACTAATTTAATTGTCATTGAGACTGAAGTCTTGACGACATTGGTTGACCGCGGCACCCATGCCGATACCGGTTCCCAACACTAGTGGCCACTGTCTCCGCTTAAAGAGGATCAGGGACAAGAAGGCACCGGTACCTAGGCCAACAGCAGAGTTGACAACGAAATTGCTCACGCACTGCTCCCACTTATCCCGCAATTCGTTCTCAGAGCCGGAGATCACGGCCGTGGTCTGTGTGGACGCCGTTGTTGTGTTTGACATGCTTGTTATCGAAGCGGTCCCCTTCTCTTTGTGGACTGTGCTGCACACTACAACGACGTGACACCAAATCTGGAGAAGTAGCTTTAAACTACCAAGTTGATCGGATAGCCACATCCCACAAGCGCCATTCGCGAAAACACGCAACAAGCGGGCATCACTTCCGACAAGCTCATCACACACAACTGCCTGCTGGGTCGGTGTTCATGACGGGAGAAGAGAAGAGGAGCCCAAGGATTTTCCAGTTCCACTTTATTTTGTTTTGGCTTTCCGGGCCCTCGGGGGTGGCTGGAAAGCTTTCCCTTTACCCTTGCCCCCCCCCCCCCCCTTTCCACTTCAGTGGTGGACGGGGGTTTGCAAGCAAGGGGCCATCAGCGGTCGTCCGCAACCAACCTCCCATCCACACCGCCCGGCCCGCCCGGGAAAGGGGGGGGGCCCTAGCAGAAGCGGGGTGGAAATTTTTGGCCTGATCGCCCCGTGCCTCTGTCTACCTCGATCCGAACCCTCGTGGACTGCAATGGGGGCAAGTGGCAGAGCAGGGGAAGGTTGCCCCCCCCCCCCCGGGGGCCCCGGGGAGGGGGAACAGAGCGGTGCGCCGCAGATAGCAAACAGCCCTTGGGACGACGGTACAGTCGGTGGGCGACCCCTAAATTCGCTCTTTGGGCATTGCATCGTGCGTATTATTTGACAGGTTGCTTTGAGATGGCTTTTTTGTGAGTCAACGGATGACCAAGAGTAGCATAGGTCACGTTCAGAAATGGATCAACGAGGTATATGGGAACGAAAGGTTGGCATGTGACGATCTACATCCAGAGCGCCTCATAGGCAAGTTATGTACAAGACTATAGCGAGTTGTTAGTCGGGATGATACGCTGTTTATCATGATTTAGCACCTACACAGAATATTTTACATTGCATATGAGTAAAGAATAGTCAACAATGTCATCGCAGATAGTCAAGGGTGCCGCACGCACAGTCATGCGGCAATCCAATGCTCGCATCTTGGGCGCAGTGGGCATGCATAAGGGCACCTATAGTCGGCCAATCACGACAACATCAGTAGCGCAGAAATGGCATCCACCCCGTTCTGTGAACCCTAACCAGGACTGGCCAGACCACCTGGATGAGATGGCTCCTCGTGACCTGAGCGACCATACACGGTACGGGTACTTTCACTACGGTGATCCAGGTTGGGATTACATAGATCCGAACTTGAACAAGAAACATGCTTGGTTTTTGCCCACAGTTGTACGACAAAAAGTCTGGCAGGACTACGTGGAGAATGGTATGGGGGTGGAAAAGATTGGTGAGAAGTACCGTCTGCACGTAGAGCGTGTGGTGTGGATCTTGCGGGAACAAGCTGAATTGCTCAAGCGTATTCGCAGCGGTGAAGTCGACCCAGAGGATGTCGAGTCAATCGACCAATTTTTTGAGTTCTGGCAAAAGCAGCACGATAAATTCTTCCACCTTAACGTCGATCGTGGTATGGTGGAGGCCAACGAAACTGATCCACTGTTCCAGTACAAGTCTGCCGGGGGTCCAATCTGGTCTATGCTTCACGAGTACGACATGTGGAAGTACCTGCGCATCCTGGAAGGCAAGAGGAACAAGGAAGAGGAATACAAGAAGATTGCCAAGGACATCGAGAAGTCCGGGAAGGGCAAGAGCGGAGCCGGTAACTCATCAATTGGCGATGTCGCCTTCCCGGTGAAGGACCCTAGCATGCGCCGGCCCGCGAACTTCGACGATGCGGCCGGTCGCACAGTCACTGACGAGAACATTGATGGAGGTATGGAATTTATGCTCAGTGAAGAGCTTGCGGAGATTAAGGGTCGCGTGCGAGAGCAGAAATGGCGCCTGGAAGCCCAGAAGGCCCTCGAGGATGCCTCAACCTTCAACAAGCGATACCAAAGCCACGATCCTGTCACTGAAACGTGGCCTGCGCACCCTCCTCTGTCCAAGGCAGAAAAGGCTCGTCGCAGCCACTGGCTGAAGCTGCGTGAAGAATTGCATGCTTTGCAGAGCACGCCAATGCAGAAGTCCGACAGTGCAGAGGAAGACAAGGTCGAGCGCATTGAGGCGTTGAAGAAGGAGATCAGTGAGATTGAAGAGAAGGGTCTGCTCGACATTGATATGTACCGAAAGAAACAGGGTTTGAAGGCACCCCGTGATGGTGAACATGAATCTCGCATCTCCCGTGTAGAAGGAGAGGATCCTTATGACTCAATGCTTAGCGATGCAATCGAGCACGGCGACGTGATGATCCTGCAGCGCAACGAAATGGCTGCTCACAAGGGCCGACGTCTGCTCTTCGTGGACTCCAGCCGGAAGGGACGCAAGATGGGAGTGGCCGGCGATCACCCGGGAGTTGAGGGTTACGCCGGTGCGAACAAGGCGGGCCGTCGTTTGCGCTATTATGCCATCCGTGAGCCGGATGGCAGTTTGCGAACCTTGACACAGGCTGAACGCGCCGCTGCCGAGCTGGTACACTACCCGAAGTACGGCATGTCCGGTCTACCGCCACAACCGCCTGAGATTCCTGTGGATCCCATGAACTGGGAGGCACCACCGAAGACGCAGGCCGCGGAGGCCTCCGTAGGCTCATCTTCGGCGGCCATTGCTGATACAAATGCGGATGCCTCGGATATTGCTGATGGCGACGACGGGCAGGCGTCTGTGCAACCGGAGGAAGAAGAAAAGTGAATAAGAAGGTTCCAATAGACATACTATAAATCCAAATACTAATGTACCATACCGTGAGGATTGAATTTCTTTATCGTCCAGCAATCTCCGTTGGGAGCTTTTCCGTCTGCTCGGTCGGGTTCATGTCAAAGGCCATGAGGACTGAGCAGGCCTGCTCATTGCTCACGACGTGATGCCACCAGAAGGGAGGCGTGTAGAGAATGTCACCCTCTTCCACTGTCACGCGGTAGCACAGAGCCTCTCCGAGGGCCGGGAAGTCTGCCACCCATGACCGATCATTGCTCCGCGTCCCGTTCTTCGCCTCTGCCTCCCATTCGTCTACACTGACGCGACTGGACTGTACATTGACAGCATCGCCAGCTTGCGGATAGACAAGCCGTGACTCTGTTGGTGGGAAGTAAGTGAACGTCTTCGTGCCACTGACCTGGCACAGAAATCCATGGCATGTATCATAATGAAGCGGGGTGATGCAGCCTTTACTGGACAGCCAGATGCCGGGTTGATTGAGCGCATCGTCCTGCAGTATGGGCGAGACACTGTCGTGGAGCTGTTGAATGTAGGGATCATGGGTCACCAGCGAGCGCACGTAAGTTCTTTGATTCTTCTCCCTTTCATTCTTTGCAAACTGTCCCGCCATGTCCTCCAGACTGCCTTCGACCCCTTCAGTGAGTCCTAGTTTGAAGAAATGTATCCCGTCCCTTGCTGCCAGCAGCTTTGCCGGAGTAGAGATCATGTGGGGATCCACGATACCGTTATGAAGTGTCAGAAAAAGGTCCTTCCAGCCGTTTGCTGCACCTTTCAGAAGGACCGGCTTTTGCATTCGGTATTTCTGTTCAAAGACCTTTTGATCGATTTTGGTCATTACTGCAATGGGGAGCGGGCTCAACAGTGTGCCTTTGCTCGTTGACACGCCAACGCCAATCTTCGTCGTTTGCTCTTCACTGACATCATCGAACAGTCCACCCATTTCTTCCTCTTGGGCATTGCCGCTCAGTGTTGTTGTGCCTTCTGGCGACATAATTTGTCCTGCAGTCTGCCACTCTCATATACCGCTTGAACTCGAAAATCAACGTAGCTAGTACCAATGTTTTCTTTACTTTATGTTCTCTAAGTCTATTTCACATGTTCTATAAGATTGAACGGTCAGAGCAGGTCTGAGATGACCACATACTATGCGTTCAATACCTTGACTATTGGTTCTATTGCAACACGTATTGTCTTGCGCGGGTCTCCATTCTGAGCACGCGTGTCTCAGGGTCAAAAAGTCCCGCTCTCGTCCCTCCGCCTCCAATCGCCCCCCTCCTCCGGTCGCTCCAGCCGTGCTTCCCTGAAGCCCCGACTGCGGGTGACGTACTTGGCCATGTCCGTAGCGGGCTCTGGTTTCTCTGTGTACATGAAAAGTGACCCGGATTTCACAGCATCGCCGGATCTAATGTGACAGCCTGCCTGTCAATGCTGCTTTAGAGCGTCCGGAGGCATGGATTCACGTCCCGTCGAAGCACATATCAAGGTGCTCCTACAATTTTGCTTGCATTGGAACGGTTTCCCAGTCATAATTACCAGGTTTCTCGTCTTGATCTTGCCCATTACCATTGGTAGCGAACATGCTTAGATAGTAGGCGCCAGCAGCGGCCACGGCAGCCGCAACAGTGCGCTGACCAACAGCGATCACTTCCCGTCCAACTACGCCCATTGAGCTCTCTGTAATGTCATTTATCCGTCATAAACTATTGAGCTTTCCTAATTACTGCTTCGCTGAACGAGCACTTGGAGTGTTCAAGTACAATTCCACCTGTCCTTTGCTCAAGTACCAAATCGCGGGTAGTGTCACCGGACGGGCTAGCCACGGACAGACGGACCCCGACCCGCAGGATGTACCGCTTCGCCCCGAAATAGCCAACCCAGGGGTACGGGAGTCCATTTTATTGTACCCTACGCTCTTGGTGCTGTTTCCCCCTTTACCTTCATTCCCTTTCTTTTCGCGCGCGAAAACAAAGGGGATGCACGAACTGGTGATAGCACAGGACTGAACAGCCAGCCAAGTTTACGCAAACTAACCTGCGTACGTGTGGGTATTCAATGATTTTAGCAAGAATTACAAGTAAAGTGACGTACACTCTGGTTTCGAGTGCACGGGCTTGCTAGCTACATCTAGTATCTCACGAGGAACCTTGACGAGGCTCGGAAAGTAACCGATACAGATTTGAATGTACCGGTGACCAACTACGGCAGCGACCAGTTGAGAAAGGCTGACCACGGTTTGGAAAGATGGCACCTGGTCGGGCAACCACCGATATGGAAGTTGATCACGCCGGTCCTTCTTCCAACAATAAGAGGATGAAAATGACTGAGGAGGAGCGTCGCAAACATCTTCCATGGGTTGAGAAGTATCGTCCGCAGAAATTGGAGGATCTAATCTCTCACGAAGATATTGTCTCCACCATTAAGAAATTTATGGAAGAAGATCGCCTGCCTCACCTGCTGTTCTACGGACCTCCCGGTACGGGTAAGACGTCGACCATTTTGGCTTGTGCAAAGCAGATGTATGGAGCGCGTTACAATAGCATGATCCTCGAACTTAACGCTTCCGACGACCGTGGTATTGATGTAGTTCGGGAACAAATCAAAGAGTTTGCCAGCACGCGCACAGTATTTTCATCGGGGTACAAACTGATTGTGCTTGATGAGGCTGACAACATGACAAACGCGGCCCAAGCGGCTCTTCGTCGCATTATTGAGAAGTACACTAAGAACACTCGTTTCTGCCTAATCTGCAACTACGTAAGCAAGATTATTCCAGCTTTGCAGAGCCGTTGCACAAGATTCCGTTTCGCACCTCTCAAGGAGGAACAAATGACGCAGCGTTTGCAGGAGATTGTTACGCAAGAGAGTGTTAACATCACGGAAGACGGCAAAGAGGCCCTCATCCGCCTCAGCGGTGGTGACATGCGCAGGACGCTGAATATTCTTCAGAGTTGCTACCTCGCCTACGATGAGGTCAATGCAACTAACGTCTACCTGTGTACGGGCCATCCCTTACCAGAAGACATTGATCACATTGTTGAGGTCATGTTGCGCAAGAGCTTTGCAGAAGCGTACGAAGAGATCCTGCAGCTAAAGACTGCCAAAGGTCTCGCTCTCGTTGACATTATCACGGAGGCTGCCAACATCATCTACCGCTTGGACCTGCCCAGCAAGGCCAAGATCGACGTCATTGACAAGATGGCAGAGATTGAGTACAATCTCAGCACCGGAACAAACGAGAAGATCCAGTTTGGAGCTCTCCTTGGTGCGTTCCAACATGCCAAGGCCATCATTACGAAACAGTGAAACTCTGCTGTCAGTATTTTCTACGCATGTAATTTGATCATGATTAAACCACATAATATTGCTACATTCACAATGTCGGCATCACTGCACGATGGGATTCAATGGCACAGCAGGCCCGGGGCGGTTCAAGCCCGGGATGCCACCCGCACGCATCGGCTGTCCAATCCGGTTGCGTTCAATGAAGCGTGTCAGGACTCCAGCAATGCGTTTTGGTGCGTCCTCCTGCACACAGTGGCCGCACTCGGGTAGAATCTCCAGCTGGTACTTACCCTGCATTTGGGCAATTGTCAACTCTTTGTCCATGCGGTCCACTCCAGCAATCACCAGCAGTTTCAAGCAGTGGCCTTTGAGGAACTTCTCCGTCATTCCTTCGAACCATCCCCGCCAGAAAGGCTCCGTAGACATAAGATCGACACGCCATTCGTAACCGTTGCCGTCGTTGGTATCATTATCATTTGCTTTCGATTCAATGTCATCTGAAGTGACGCTAAGTTTGGATCCGACAGCTTTCAATTGTGCAGGAATAGAGATGCGAGCACTGTGTAGATTCCGTACTTGACCCGAACGATGTGCCCATGCAACCGCGTCTTCGACGGTGCGGAAGCGCGGTGGTCGTGACCGCACGAACTGTCCCATTTTTGACAGGCTCTCCAAGGCCGTGCCTTCCACGACATCCAGAAGTATCACCGCGGCGAGACGCCGCTTTGATGGATCCTGATCACGTGCAGCAAGCTCCGCTACAAGGCCGCCGCCCATGGAATGACCGATGGCAATGATCGGCTGGGCCACAAAGTTCGATGGCTTAGGCATCTCCTTACGTTGTCGACGTTCCTCTTCTTCACGCTTGTGGTCTAATTCCTCCTGCGTTGGGGGGTAAGTAAGCCCCAGGATCTCCTCCAAATCATCCACAAGGTGATCCCTGCTGAGGTCTTCTTCATCTTCGCATTGGGTCGTTCCGTGTCCGCGCAGATCGGCCGCAACGAATTCTCCATCCGGCAAGCAGCGCTGTAGCTCTTTGACAAGTACACTCCATCCCAGAGCACTATGACCCCCACCATGGACCAAGAAGAACCGTGGCGGTTTGCGCTGCGGACTAACACCTGAAGAATTGATAGGATCCTTGTAGTACACCGTAAACTTATCATTTCCGTGCAGAGTGAGCTGTTCTTTGCGGTCCCAGAAGTCTTGCCAGGGCAGAATACGATAATCGCGGCGTTTTTTTGTGGTTGTGGACTTCTCCTCAGGGTCATCTGCTTCGTCGCAGACCCAGTCTTCGTCCTCATCCTCGATTGGGTCTGTTGTGATCGTACCCACCATGCCCGGCACGTAGCGTGCGTTGCCACCGGCCAAACCAGGATGAGACCGCGGGAGCGCCCCCGGTCGTCTTCCGAAGGGATTCCCTGAAGAAATGGGTGGCATTGGAGGCCGTCCTCCTGGAAACCCTCCAGGAAGCGGAGGTCTTCCGTCCGACATTGTCTATCTCAATTTAAGACCTTTCGGTTACACTCTTAGCTTGTGGTCCTTACATTGGAATCGGTTCTCAGCTTCAGGAATCCTAGAATAACCCACAAATGCTATTTATTTAAACCCAGTTCACGTGTATGTCTCAGGCCCCTGGCTCATCGCCGCGCTTGCATAGATCTGTGATCTCAAGTACCTCGTCCGGACCGTGTCCTCCGTGAGGGCGCTATTGCGTCTGTTTGCCGGCCGTGAGAGACACCCGGCGCTGGCAACCCTCAGGCACCGGCGGCCAAGTATTTTCGTTTGGCGATAGCACACACCCAGCGGCGCAGCAAGAAAGGGGAAGGGAGAAATTGGGGAGGGGTGGGTATGTGTGTTGCCCCCCCCCCCGGGGGGGGTTGAGGCGGGCAGAGAGATGGCGAGATGGCGGCCGGAATATATAAGCCCTGACCGCGGGGGGGGTGGGGGGAACCCAACCCCGGGCACAAGCCACAGGGGCCCCGGCACCTCGGGCGAGGCAGGGATTTGTCCGTAGGAAGAGCCAAACAGAAAAGTGACACGGCCGCCCTGTGCTATTTCAGGCTCGCTGGGTGCCGTTTTGGGCAGAAGACTAAAGAAACGGAGTTAAAGAAGAGTTGTTGTATTGTTCTCTGTAGGTAACTGATCACTTGAAATTGCGGAAAGGGTAAGAAATTGAGCAATACCCGCCGCAAGAAGGACGTTTCTGCTGGTAGCCTTTTCCAATTATTACAGCACAGCCCGTCCTGGAACAATTTTATGTAAATCTTTTTAGGGTTTACGGGCTCGTTGACGAGCTTAAGTTTTAAAGGACTTGGCACGTAAGCATTAAAGAAAGCCGCATACATTCAAACGCAAACATGGCAATGGAACTCGTGTACGGAGTGGTCTCTGAGCCCATGCCCAAAACACGCATCGTTCGCGGAGATCCTCATACGCACAGCTGGCGTCTCTTTGTAGATGTGGAAGGTACAGATGCACCTGAAGAATATATTCGTGAGGTTGAGTTTACACTCCACCCAGACTACAAGCCGGCGAAGCGCAAGGTAACCGAACCACCGTTCGAAGTACGAGAAACGGGCTGGGGGGCATGGGAAGCCGGAATAAAGGTCTTCCTCATGGCCGGTGGTGTAAAGGAATCAGTCAAACTCATCGATATCAGACCGCAGTACTTTCAGGATGTCTCTCGGACACCGATTCCGAGCAAAATGGCGCCGGAAAATTCGGGAGACTTTGACAGTCTCATGGACTACGTCAAGGATGCAAAGGGGAAGGATTTGCCGCGAGAGGATGTCATGGTCAAGCGAGCATTGAAATGGATTGTGAACCAGTTCGGAGTGCCCATCGAGGAGGATGTGGCCCATCGCCTGCTGCCGTCCTGTGTTGATATCGTCTACGGTCCAAAGGAGCGGACGCCGGTCTTCTTGCGGGATCTGCAGGAAGCCCTGAGCTCTACCAGCGAGGCAAACCGAAACAAGGTGGCGAAACTCATCGTTGACGGGAAAGCTTACACGGTGGCGGATGGTGAGTTTCGTTTTGACCTTGAGAAGCAACCGCTGCATGTCCTTAAGGAGCTAGCATCTCTGGTCGAGTTGGATGAATCGTAGGGATCAGTTCTCAACAAAATGTAACATACACTTCATCAGCCTGAGGATGTTAGCCTTTACGAAAACACGATTAAATTATGTAATATTCTTAATGGTATGAACAGAGATGATACACTTACTCCTCCTCAGCAACGTTGAAGTACTTAAGCTGGTACTTGTTGGGGGCGGTGGCGACAACGCGCAGGTAGTCACGGAGATCAATGTTCTGGTGCAGGTCGCGCTTCTTCAGGAAACGCTTGGTCAAGTACTTCAGGTAGCGCTTGCTGAAGTCGCGGGAGGCAGTGACCTGGATGTTGTTGGAGTCACGGGTGACCTTGATGGCATCGCCGAGGTTGCCGGTCTTGCCGTCAACCTTGATGTGGTCCACGAGGTACTTCTCCTGTATATGCGAAATATGGGGCACGATGGGTGAAAAAAGAAACCTTTGTTAGTACGGTCTGGTCATTATTGGACGAAATTAGAGTCGAAGCAATGCAAAGAATTCATGGAGTCATGTAACAGCAATTCAAACAGATTCAGTATACAACACTACAAGCACAGAAAATACGAGTATCGCAGCCAAGATACACTCTCCTTGGTCGGAGGGCGGTGTCTCGGGGGCAGCAGATCGCAAGGGAGCGTGGCACGGGTGCCAGATCTCTCGGTCTACTGGCCTACCAAGCGGCTGAAACCGGTCATTGTGACTTGGTCAACCATAACTGGCAAAGACAGCAATATGGAAAGGAGAGAAAATGAGTTATCAAAGAAACAAAGTGTCAACCGGTGGCAGGGAAGGAAGCCCTGCTCTTGCACCAAAACTGATGCTCGGATAAACGTTCATCTCCCAGATGGATGTTCCCGATCCGATCTACTACACCCCTTAGTTTCACCACCGATCCAAACCGAGAATGTCTCTTACTCGATGAGCAATATGGTCTTGAACGCCTAAATGACATGTACGGATGATGGATAATGAAAATGATACTATGGATGATGGTAAATGCTAGATGGTGCTTAGAGTATGGATTTCCTTCCGTTCTTTAAGGGTATGCCATGGATAAGATTCACTTGCTATTCTTTAGACAACGTTTCTGACTTTCCCACCGCTTTCTTTGACCGCCGCCCTGAGATGCTATGCTCTGAAACTCGAGAAGTGGGTGTCCCTATCAATCTGAAACGAGTAGCCGTGCACAACTTTGTGATTCCCGCAGCGCAAAAAATATAAAAGCTAGATACTTACGAAAAGTCCCATATCGAGGATACCGTCAGCGACGACAGCAGTGCAGTCGATCTGGAAGATCTGGGTCTTCTTCTTGCCCTTGGTGGCGGTCTTCTTGGGTGCCATGGTTGCTAGATTTTTCCGTGATAGATAATTATTAAACTATGATTATCCGTCTCCATAACAAAGATTGTAGGTTTTGCATACCACCTTGAAATAACAGTAAACATACACTACAACCCATAGTCATTTAGACATAGTAAGGTATGGTAGTGTATTGATAAGTATGGAACATGGCTCTGGAGCTATACTGCGGTGGGCTCGCTATGAGATTCTGATGCATAGTCAGCCAGACCATCGTTCCGGTCACAAAGGAGTAATCCCTCCCGCTGCTGCCTACTCTCAGTACCGGGCACTGGACCCACCCATATATTCAGTACTGTTAAGTCTCCAAAACATTCACCATAAGGGGTAGACCAGGTAATATCCCTTAATAAATATTTCCACACCCGATGCTCGGTCCCGCCTAGGGGAGAAAAATTTGTGTGTGTTTTTTGGCCATTGTCCGTGCACAGCAAGGAAATGTGTGTGTAGTGAACCCCCCCCGGGGGGGGGGTCGGAAGATGGGGGCCTAATTTTTGACTCCCCCCGCCCCACCCCAGGCGGCTCAAAAGCTGTGAGATGAAAAGACCAATAAAGCCACACCTACTCATGCCAGTAAGCAGTAGGGAAGACAGCCAAATGTCGCCAGCCGTCATCATCAAGCATCGCGTAGTCAGTCATTCATCGAGTGTATGCAACCGGACCTGTGATATTTCCATACTGTGATGGATCATGGTGCTTGAATACAGTTCCGATTTCTGATGGTTCGCGCCCCGCAACCATCGCAGTCTTCGCAAAGCTGGCCACGCTGGCAAGCAGCAACTCGACCGACGTTTGGCATCATTGATCTACTTTCGCCTTCTGCTGCTGTGCTCAATTCAGACTATTGATCTGCATCGCCATGGTGAAGGATTTGAGCGAAGGTTCCAGTTGGTTTTATTTACCAAACAAGCAGAAAGTGTGCCCCCAGTTTATCTATGGATGGGTGGCAGACAACCCGCGGGGGGACCAGGGCCGATGATCAACGATCATGCCCTATGACGACTGCCGACTTCCAACCCCAGCCCCGCTCCCTTCCTTTCACTTTTCCTAGGCGCATATCACCGCTTAAACTGTCCCCACAGCGAATTCTCAATCAAGGGTCGTTCCTCTGTACCTGACATACTGTGGTACTCATTCATGATTCGAGAATATATTTCCTGATTTTCACGTGAAAACGGCCCGAGGCGCGCACACTTCAAAAAAAAAAACTTCGCACACTTCCGGTTCCTGGCTCTCTGGCAGGCTTTCCCCCGAACCTTTTGCGGTGCCCCGTAGATCTATAGCTTCATTACTGAGGCACCGCCACCGGAAGCTTGTTTTGGTGTGACGGAACGAAGACACACACACAAAAAAAAACTCCCCCGCCCCCCCTCCTTTTTCTCTCTCTTGCCCACCGACCCGGGCCCTCCTCTCCTTGCCCTGGTGGCCCTCCCGCGCTGCGGCAAAAAAAAGGACACGGACGGAGCAAAATCCTCTTTTTTTTTATCTTAAATTTCTCTCTCCGTTCTTTTATCTTTTTCTTTATTATTTTCCTTTATGGCCGGTGGTTTGGGGGGGGGGCGGAGTGGGTGGGTCTCCTTGTCTCTCCTTGGCGCCCACCGCCACACGCGGCTCCACGCGGGAGCTATCTGAAATGATTATGATAGGTATATCTTCATAACATGGCAGATGTTTTTATACTTAATATATTTAAAATATTTGAATAGAGTTCTAATAGTACCCAAATTCTGACCCTAAATTCGATCCAGCGGCAAAGGATTCTCGTCCGGATGGAATCTCCCACCGCCGTCATTGCTTTTGCCGTCGTGGCCGAAAACGAAATGGAGAAATGCCATGAGGCATTTGCGTTTTCTTCTTGCTTTCTTTCCATGTTCTTCTTCTTCTTTTTTTTTTTTCTTTTCGTGTTTTTAAGAAATTGGTTGGTTTTTTATTTTGTCTTTGGTTTTCTGAAACTGTCCATGCGTCCGCTCCCCCCCCCTCCCCGGTGGTTTGGTGGTTTGGGAAACGGAGACGGGCAAGGAACCCTTTATTTTGTATAAGAAACCCTTCCCTAAGACAGGCAATCAGGAGAAAAAAAAGGAAAGGAAGGAGATCACGCGGAAAGGGTCATCAGCGGTTTGGTGGCCAAGACCGAATGCTGGACAGGGATGCAATTTCCAATAGGTCTAGTATGTCATTACTTTGGGTAGTTATATACATATTATACTAATATAATTCTTAATGATTATATGAATTGTCATCGTTCGTGTGTGGGGGGATAGGCGATGGAGCTGCATTCGCGGCCCTGCGGAACACACCCCGATGGACAGACTTTTTCATTCGCCCTACTGCGTAATCAGTGCACTAGTATACTTTAACGCTATTTCATCATCATATGTTAAGTATTAGAACTGTGTCGATTTCTGAGGGTAGGGCCTATCAGCTCAATGATCTATCTTCCGGATCGGTTGCGGGCACCGGACTCTGCGAGCGTGGGTGCCCCGCCTCACCGTGGCCTGTGAGGTGGCAGGTGCGGTGTGGTACGTGTCGGTCACGTTTTTCTTACTGAAAGTATGATATGTTTTCCATACTTTGAGGGTGGGCCGGGTGGCAGTCCGATCTTTGACCGGTTCCGTAGGAGTCCGGGGACGTGCTGCCAACTCAGCACAACCGCGTCGAACGTGGCTTTAACTGGGACACGCCGCGAGTGCTGTGGTCCCTTCCGTCTCCGTTCCCCTATCATTCAATATTGAATGTATTGCGTTGGTGGATCCTGGAGCAGGGGGGAAGGAGAAGAGGATGTTGGAGGGTTTCTACTGGCACCCAAAGAGAGAGCGGTAGACCAGAGCAGGGCCTTTTGAAAAAGTTTTGGGGGGACACGCACGCAGTGTGGGGCAAAAATAGCCAACAACGCGGGAGGCAGCAAGCTCGAGTTCTGGCAAGGCTGGCCCGGGGCTTCCCCTTTTCCTTATTCTCCCTTCCCTGCCTGTCTTTTCCGCTCTCACATTTTGTATTGACACCGGACAGGGAGAAGAGTGGGCGCGAAAAAAGGGCTAAATTTTTTTAAAAAAAGAAAAAAGACAAAAGAAAGGAAGGAACAAAAAGGAAAGAATGTCGCGTGGTGCACCCTGAGCGTCTCCTTCCCCCGGGCCCCCCGCCTCATTCGCTTAATATTTTTCCTTTGCGGCTTTTTTCTCTTTGAACTCTTGGTCGATACTTGCTGGCTGCTCTTCGTGCTTTTCTTTCTTTCTTCTTTTCATTTGGGTTGTGTTTTCGTTTTCCGTTTGTTACCCTTCCCTTACGTTTCATCACATTTTTCTGAAGCGCTTGGGTACCGCCGAGGTTCGGTCCTTTTTCTTTTGAATTTTCTTTTTTTTCTTTTTTCTCTTTGCCTCTGGCTGCCCCTATCTCTCTGTCCGTGTCACACTCTCTCCCTCCCTCCCCGGTTTCCCGGGGACCATTTTTGGGCAGAATCTTGCGCCTCCCTGCCGAAAGCCGGCCCAGAAAAAACGTGAAAATTGGGGGTGAGGGGAGGTTTTTTTCCCCCTTTGCGAGTCTCACACACACACACACACAGAGACAGAGCGAGCGCCCAAAGGGAGACAGAGAGACAGAGAGAGAGAGAGGGAGAGATAGAGATAGAGATAGAGAGAGAGAGTCTCTCTCTCTCTCCGTCTCAGTGTTCTGTGCTCTCTTGGTCTCCTGCAGAGGAAAGTGTCGTAGTCTGGGGTTTATGGGGCGCACGATACAGAGAAGGCAGCAGACAGAGCAGCAAATGGTCTTGGAGAAGCATGGGCTGGGACCAGAAGCGAAGGAACATTGTGCGGATATTTAAGAGACCGCTGAGGTAGAGCATGGATCCGGCCCCGACGTGAGAATCCATTCTTCGTTATCGGGAATAACCAAAGTTTGATAGACATCAGAGACACAATGGCCCCCAACGCCACCACTACCCCTGAGACAACTCAGCAGCAGGTGTACGTCACCAGCCGTCTGTACAATGACATCCCTGCCGTCAAGTACTACATTGACTTTGTCGGTGGCATGTACACCGGTGTCAAGAGCAACAAGTACGTTGGTTCCTACGTCAGCGACGTGGAGAAGAGCGTGATCGCCACTGCCGACTCTGCTGCCACTGCCTACGAGCCCTTCCTGACCAAGGCCAACGAGTTCTCTGTCAAGCAGCTTGACTTTGTTGAGGAGAAGCTCCCCGTTATCAAGCGCGACCCCATGGATGCCGTTAACTACGTGCAGGACACCTTCAAGACCACTACCACCAAGGCCCGTGCCCTGCCCACTGAGATTACTACTGAAGTCCGCCAGCGTGTGAACCAGGGTATCGACGCTGCCGACTCTGTCGTTGACAAGTACCTGCCGGGTGACGAGAAGGAGCAGACCGATGCCGACCGCAAGGAGAGCGAGCAGCTGAACGAGCTGGCCAAGGCCAAGATGGTAGGCTACAAGGCTGGCTCTCGCGTCTATCGCCGTGCCATTGCCTCCCTCGACGGTCTGAAGCAGCGCTCTGATGAACAGATCAAGCAGATTGAGCAGATCTCTCTGGTCCAATACGCCAAGGAAACTGCCAACTCCACCTACTCATCTGTCAGCCAGACCTACCGGGACACCGAGAAGTTCGCCGCCGAGACCGTCGAGAAGGTCACCACTTACGTGAAGACCACCACCACTGAGACCGTTGCCCGCGTCCAGAAGCGCACCTCTGAGGTTGTCTCTGTGGCCGTCACCACCGCCACCGGCCTGGGCGAGAAGGCCTTCGCCATGCTTCCCCCCAACGTGCAGACCATTGCCAAGGACCAGTACACTTTCGCCACCACCAAGACAAAGGAGAACTACGATATTGTCGTTAAGTTTACCACTGAAACCCGCACCAAGGTGACTGAGCGCACCACTGCCATCACCGAGCAGGTCTCCGGTCTGATCCAAGCTCACTTGGCCCGCGCTCAGCAGGTCTTTGACAGTGTCTACGCTCAGGGTATGCAGCTCCTCGGTTACTCCACCGAGAAGGCTAAGGCCGAGTAAGCCAGCATAACGATTCTGAAATTTATTGGTTCCCCGGCATGGAACGTCCACCATCATAAATATTGATTTCGGCATGTATATCATAGACATGGAAGACTGGGCACTTGATGAACCCGGGTTCGGTGAAGGGAAGCTCCAATCTTCGTCATTGCCGTCAATTTTAGGGGGCGGGTGTCCCATCACCCCACTTGACAACGTTTTGCAATAAAGCGCAGCAAACTCTTTCAACAGACCGAAAGATTTGCTTGCAATCCTTTCTTTTGGTTTACCTACTCAATCACTTGCCATTGTGTGTCACTTTCCTTCTCTTGCTTTTGAATCATCACCACTGTCATCCGCTATCGGGTTTCATCACAACCAAGGGACCTTTATTTCGCCCTTTGCGCATTTCCATCGACCGCCAGTTCGTGAACGTGATGACCAAGACTGTCAAACAGCAAGCGAGCACCACCAATTTCGCGACCGAAACTCCTGTCCAGTCCGTTGAGCGGTCACGCTGTGGCTGTAGACGGTCCTTGTTAGATCGCCCGTCCTCCACAATCCGCGGGGGGAGGGGAGGAGGGGTTGGGGGTTGGGGCCTGGCACTGTGACCACTGCGCAGAAGCAAGCGGGTGAGTTCAGGACGGGGTTGCCTGTGGAGGGTCATCAGACCATCGTTTGGTCCCCATCGACATAGGACAACCGTACTTAATTCTGATCAGTGATACATACTTAAAGTGCAGTATTCATTATCGCAGCATACACAATGCTATATGTCTGCCGCGGATCCCGTCCGTGAGTTCCAACAGCAAGAGGAGCGGTCGTCGTCAAGATGGTTGCTGCACGGAGTCAGACTCTGCGCCGGTCGGCTCGAAAGGCAGCAATCGCAAGCAACACCAAAAATATCCACGTGGTCAAAGCTGTTGCTACCGCCGCAAAGGTTAAGAAGAGACCAGTGGCAAAGACCAAAAAGGAAACAGTGGAAGAGCCGGCAGAAGCCACAGCAAATGGTGTTATAGCCAGCTCCGTCGCGTGGAAGATTGGGAAGAGGGGCGCTATTCCGGGATTGGACGGACGGTTCAAATGTTGGTGGTGTGTGGGAGATCCACTGTACGAAAAATATCATGATGAAGAATGGGGACGAGTAGTCCAAGGATCCGATGGAACCACAGCAAACAAACTGTTTGAGATGCTCTGTTTGGAAGGATTCCAAGCCGGGCTCAGCTTTAGCACTATCCTAAAAAAGCGCGACGGCATGCGTGTCGCATTTGACCACTTTGATATTCAGACGGTCGCAGCCTATGACACTGCCAAGATTAATTTGCTCATGCAGAACCCATCCGTGATACGCATGCGACAAAAGATTAAGGCCGCGATCAACAATGCCCAAGTCCTGCACCACATTGGTGACCACACCGAGCACACCACCGTTTCTGATTTCTTTTGGTCTTTCGTACCCGGAGACAAACCCATGATCAACACTGCCTGGTCATCCACCGATGGCATGCCCAAGTTCACTGACGAGGCCGCGGCAATGAGCAAAGCGCTGAAAAGACTGGGCTTTCGGTTCGTGGGACCCACGACGTGTATGAGTTTCATGCAGGCGGCTGGCATGGTCAATCATCATCTGACCGAGTGCCACCGCCATCCAAGCAACACTAGTGAAAAGTGAGAGATGGCGTCAAGGAGGCCAAGCAGCAGGCGAATATGGAGTCAAGGGTGTACGTGAGAAAGCGTTATCTAATATGGACGATGTAAGTGGGGGATTCAGTGATCAAAAGGAAAAATAAACAGAAACTTAGAAATCAAACTCAGCCCGGTATGCGCGCAAATCCTGTAGGTCAACCTTCTCAGCCAGATCCGGTCGGTTCATCATGTAGAAGGTCATGCGCAGCATATCCCAGATGCTGCGAGAGGTGATCGGGCTCTGGCTGTGGGCATCCTCGCTCTGCTGTTGCTGAATCTGCAGGGTGGACATGAAGTGTTCCGCAGCCTCCTTGTGGGCGTTCAGGTTGATGCAGCTGATACCCAGGTTGAAGCGGGCGCGAACAAAGTTCGGGCGGAGCTCCAGGGCGCGGTGGTAAGCAGCGACAGCCTCCTCGCTCCGATGGCTGTTGGCGAGCGTGGCACCCAGCTTGTTCCACAGGTAAAAGTCATCGGGACGGGCATCAAGGGCAGAGTTGAAGCACTCGACCGCCTTGTCGTACTCTCCGGTAATATTGAAGAGGACACCGAGGCCAATCTGCAAGTCCGGATCGAAACTCTGACCCGAATTGCGCACCGCCCGCAGGTACATATCCATGATCTTTTCCTGGCGCTGCAGGACCGCCACCATGCCCGGACCGCCGGAGCCGTCATTGAGGGTGGAGGCCGGCATGTCTTCGACCAGCTTCGCATAATCAGGGTGAGTGCGAACCCACTGCTCCAGGTTGTCGTAAGCCCTGGTATAGTTGGTTTCGTTCGTGTAGCTCACCGCAAGGGCCATACGCGCGTGACTGTTGTCTGGCTGCAGCTGAAGGCAGCGCTCCAGTGCACGGATCGCTGCCACGTCATTCTCGTACTCAGCCTGGGTGTTGCCCAAGTAGTACCAGGCGGCTGCATTGTCCGGGCGCAGCTTCACCGCCGCCTCAAAGGCCATGATAGCTTGCAGTAGCTCTCCACGGCGAAGTCGCTCCATACCCTCCGCGAACGGGTCCGCAGAGTCCTCGTATGGGTTTTCCTCGCGAAACTTGTACTCCTGTTCAGTTTCCATGTCATTCTGAGTATCGTAAATCTGATCAAACGTAGATTGTTCCTGGTTTTGGAATTCGCTCACAAAGTCGAGATCATCATCAACGGCCGCAATGTTCTGCAGGTACTCCTGGTACTGCTGCGTAAAGTCGTTCTCGATGTCCAGGGTTTCCGCAGTGCTGCCGTTCTCCTGACGTTCGGTAAATTCTTTGACCCAGTCTTGTGCTTGTTGTGCTGCTCCTGTAATGGAAGTAACCGCTCCAAGTGAGGAGGAGTTAGAGAAGAGGTTTGGCGCTGGATTGTTAGTGATCTGTGCTGCGTCCTCCTGGTCATTGTCAATCTCTCGCTGTAGTTCGATGGATTCCTTGGTGGCAAATTCAGCAGCCCAATCCACGCCAACACCTCCCGGATTCTCAACTAGTTTGTTGTTCTCAAACGTGACTTCCTTGCGGCTCAATTTCCGCATGAAATCCATGAATTCAGACTGCTGAAGTTTATCATCTCCTACGGCATTAACTAACTTACCCGCTGTCTTAGCAAGCTCCTCGTTCTCCGCGCTAACGGCTTGGGCTGCATCTTGGTTACTGTGGTTGGAAAGAAGTGAAGCGATTGCAGATTCATTTCGGTTAGTATTACTGTCTATGCTGCGTTCCTGTGTTCTCAAGGACAAGGTTGATACGTACTTTTCCTGCTGGGCAGGTTGCTCACTTATCGTGGCCTTATTAAATTCTTGCTGCCAATCCGGGGGGATGGCTACTTGCGGTCTGTTCATTTGTTGCTGCTGGTTCATCATGGCCATCGGGCGGTGCGGGGCGTGCATGCCATATTCCATGGGCGGAATGTATGCCCGCTGACCGCTAGTCATCGCGCTGGGTCCCGGCCCAGCGGCCTGCTTTCCGCGTCCAGCCATGAATTCCTGATCCCATGCCGCTGACGGTGCAGGTCCTGCATTCTGCTGCCTTCCGAATTCTTGTGCCCATCCTGCCTGCGCCGGAGCGCCGCCCATCTGTCGCAGAGGAGCCCCTCCTGCCTGTGCTTGAGGCATGGGCATCGGTCCACGCGGTGCGTGCATAGGTTGTTTCCCTTTCATGAAGGCATCGGCGCGCTGCTGATCTGCCTGTGACATCTGAGGTCGCTGCATACTGGGCTGCATCATGCCGGGTTGGCCGGGGATATGACTACCAACACGACCACCCATGGGCATGCCATCACGAGCCTGGGCCTTGTCCACCAGCTTCATTAGCGGGTTGGACGTACCGCAGCCACCGTCTACTAAGTCACGCATCGACATGATGGTGGTGCTCTGTTTCAATAAATCTCAAACTACAATTTTTTTGTCTTTCGGTCTCTTTTTGCAATAGTGCCTTTTCTAACGCCAGTTCTCACAGGTCGCCTAATTCAGTTTCTTTAAGTTCGTTACAAATAACTAGGCTCACGAGATCCTGAGCTAAACAAAATTACGGGTATGGTCAGATAGTCATGACCATTCTAAACCACAGGGACCGAGCCCAGAAACAAACTTCCATTTTATATTACACGGCACCAAATAGCTTGCTTGTGCAAGTCTGAACACAGCGGGACAATTTCTTACGCATCCAATGAACAAAACAGAACTGGCGTCAGGGTATCTTATTTCGCTTCATCAAGTTTTGGGCACCCACTCCTCCGTCGCACACAAAAAGGCCAAACCGCCGACACACAAGCGGGCAGAAAAAATAACGGAAAAGTAGGTGCCACCTGTGCAGCAGTGGTGGTGCAAAAAAGAAAGTGTCTGACACACACTCACTCACTCACTCACTCACTACTGCACACCCACCTCCCCGGAAAAAGTCACGGTGGCTCGAGACCCCAAGCGAGGCAGGTCACCCCCCCCCACCCACCACACCCCGCAACTCCCCCCTTTTTCTCCTTCATTCCTTCCTTCCTTCCTTCGTTTCCCTTTCTCTCTCTCTCTCTCTCTCTGTGTCTGTCTGTCTGTGTTGTCTCCCATCCGTGCTCTTTGCTGTTTCTTTTGTTATAGTGTTTCCATTTGCTTGCAAAGTGCGAGGGGAGAGAGGATTGAGGGAGGAGAGAGGAGTGGGGGGGATGGGGGGATGGGCCAAAAACACTTCCCTCACGTGTTTGATTTTCCCGAAGGAAGCAAAATTAACAGAGAAAAAGTCAGTCGAAAAAATAGAGAGGTTGCCTCGGACGGGGAGTGGCAAGTTGTCCCTTCC
>PDIP01000072.1:0-47423 GCA_002811645.1 Corallochytrium limacisporum
ACCCTAACCCTAACCTAACCTAACAAGAACTATTCCCTGTCCAAACTGCAGTCCGAATGACAGAGTATTGTGTCAGTTTCTGTATTCCAATCTGAGTCATCTAAATCTCAAGCTTAAGCTGTTAGATGAGGTCCCATTCTGATGACAAATGGATGCTGTATTGTGTACTTACTCCATCTGCCATGCAGGTATGTATCAATGAATTAGTGACTAATGGAAACAATGGGGACATTGGTCTTATCAATGACGGTTGTGTAGTTACTGTCAATGCAAGAGATGCTAATTTGCCGGTTGGTTTCGTCTGTAAGCAGTTGATCGGTGGCGTTCAAGTACAAGTATTTAAGATCGGTGGTATCAGTAAAAGGAATACAATTGTACACGTCTATGTACAAACTGCTGAAGTCGTACAACAAACTCATCATTTGTACTTTGTACCTGTTGATGGTACCGTAAGTTACTTGATAATCTCGGGCACCGATTGCCCAAGCAATTTCGCCGATCAGCATGGTGCAATTTGCGTTGTCATATCCTGGGTTTGCAACACACCATGCGCTGTTGGCATTATTGAAGCCACATGCGCTTTCTTCGCTGACAGTTTCAATGTCGTAGCTTCCAGTGAAACTGTAGCCTTGGTCTTCGCAGCTCAGAGTGGCGTCTTTAGTCACAACCAACCAACCTGGATCCAGCTGTCCCTCCAAGACGCCCACTCGGCTGGTAGTGTCATTAGTGTTATTTCTAATATCAACAACCAAGACTAAAGTGGCAATCAGCATGCCCAGAGAAGCGAGGATGACCAGGGCCTTCATGATCACCAGCGTAACAGGCTTTTTAGCCATAACTTTACTTCTGAAGTTTCGCTGTTGCACAACCTCAGGTTGATGTTCCAGTTCACTGGAAGTAGTGGAAGTGATGTCCTTCATGCTCGCTGTCTACAGGTATCAGAAAATCTCAAAGTGTTGGGAGATTCCTTGTTGTTAAGCACTGTTTGTCGACGTGCTTATATACCTTTCATTCGCGTGACTCTGAAACAAGGTTCACGTGTGAAATCGAAAGGGGAACTTGCTGCCTGGCTAAACAGATGCTACTTTTCTTCACACAGTGGGTCTGAATGGCTTTGTTTCTCCAGCTCTCTTGCTGACAGAATCCTTTGAAGTTTGAACCAAGCTAAATGCAGTACGCAACATCCTTCGGATTGACCAGCATTCCATGCGGCTACTGCGCACGGGCGTTTACGTCAGGACCATTCGGCTGCAGAATCGAGCGACCGTTCCCGCTTGTAAATCTACACGCAATGTATCGAGTGTTCCCCATGTACACTTTCATTTAATGACCGCACACTGCCGTCGTATTCTGCTGCTAAGTAAAGTGCATACTACAGCTGTGACCATGGTAAGTGTTCCACCGTTTGACAAACAAGGTTGACAGGCCAGAGACCAGAGCCCGGCGTCTCGAGCAAAAGAGAATTACAGATACGCGGGAACGCCCAGATCGTCCCAAACAAAGCCAAACTGGACATCGCACTTCGACGGAAGGAGCGGGCCCCAGCTTGAGTGCGCAGACGCCCCAGCATAGTGTGACGCGGCTACCCCAAAACCTCGCTCTCTGTTCCCACAACTACTGAATGCCGCTATCCTCGTGGTGGTCAACCGCATCACTTGGTATTTATATATATATATATAAATATATATTGTATACATGTATTTCTAGTTCGCAAAATAGAGAATGCTGTGGGAGCCGACTGATCACGCAGAGTATGCTCGGTTGGTGGGGTGCTTTGGTTTCCGCAGAACAATTCTTGTCGCGGCAGTGTTGAGTGGCTGCTCACTACTTGGACCCGTAGTACCCACCTGCGCATTTTCCGGGACATTTGAACGGAGGAGAGGAGGGACCTTCAGGTGGGGAAGCGTGTGCCTATGCTCCGCCTGCATGACCCCTTACCAAACAATTTGAAGTGGATTTTCTTAACACCAAAGTCGCAAATAATGCGCTTCCAAACGACCAGCAGTGTGAGGCCAAATCCATCGGCACACTCCCCAGTCCAAGAAGTCACTAATTTTTTCCGGAGTCTATTTTTTTTAATTCAACGCACCAGAAGAGTTGTTGTCCTGCTGTTGGTTGCACAACCCGATACCTCACATGTCGAAACGGGGCATGGTGACTCGGGCGTGTTACTCGACAGTTGGAGCTGTATACCTCCAAGAATACTGTTTTTCTCTCCGGCCACATCCCAGGATACCCACACCGTTCGTCTCGCTTCGCGAGAACGAGTTTCTGATACCACTGGTACCATTACTCCTTTGTGGCAATGTCCCAGAGTCCGTAAAATATAAGTTGCTAGCGGATGGCCCACGAATCACATAGTGGTACTCTGGGATCGACTCTCCCCCTCCGCTCGTCCCGCAAGGTAGAGTACTGGTTGGCTGGTGATATGGTATCAAGCAATCTTGACGCCAAGGAGAACGTACTCCCAGAGTGAATAAGCATTTCCATGGACCATTCGCAATGACCCGGCCCAATTCTATGCGTTCGGTGCCTGTGCTCTCAATCCTTAATTCGGTAAGTCGTTGGGTGCCACCCGCACTTTGGACAGGCCCGGTGTGGAATCTTGCACACAAAGAGCGGAAGAAAATTTCTCTGAAACAAAAACCTCAAATAAAGAGACTCTGGTTTCTTGCTGTCAATAACACCCCTTCCCATAGAAACACTGTTGCAGTTGTGGTCAGGAGATATCTCGAAACGATGCCATATTTACGACTTGAGAGCCAGACTAGTGGTACGCAACATTACCACCTTTAGAGCGGTACCACCTACTGAAATTTTTCATTGACGCATTTCAATTCCCTGCAAATCTGCCTACAGTGTGAAGTGAGGGAATGTTGGAACTACGCAACAGTACAGAGACGCATTTTCGGAAGCGGGTCAAACTGGGACCAGCGGCAATATGGATAGCCTTCTGCATTACAAGTGAGCCCAATCCGTTCTCAGAAGGAGAGATATTTTTTTTTGGATAGGAAGTCCTGGTAAAACGAGGCCGAATTGCGGAGATTATAACAATTATGTTATCCATTCAGTACTCCTAGTTCACACCGATGCTCCGTCCTGCGATCATGCATTGAAAAAAAAACGTGGACTAACGCAGGGTGCCAAATTTGTGAACGTACCACACCCTCTTTGTTCCTGAGAATCTGTCTTTACCGACGATGAGGGTGTATAGACGTTTGCGTGCTTCACTCCATTTGATAGCAGTATGAGTTCGGATTGTGGAAACGCGAACAGTGCTGGTCCATCCCATTTTGTCAAATTTTCTATGAGGAATGTCTGTTCTCAAAGCGCATCTTGATCCGTCGCCTTTTGAATCTACAGTGTTAACTATTCCGACGTGATGTCAGGTAGTCAGTAAATGCCTCCTTGCGCACAACAAGGTCCCAGACTGTGGAACTCCATGGTTATCATGAAGTAAATATTTTTAGGGAAGATCTAAGTTTTCTTCTTCCTGGAGACGATGCCCTAAAGTTGGTAGCAATTCCCTGATCCGGTTCGTGCGCAGTGATGTAACTGTGAGGGGGAATGCACATCTACTTTGTCAAGTGTGCACCCGACACGCGCTGAGAATACATTGCCCACCGAAGTGCATATCATCAATAACCTGACATCATCCCGTTCTTCACATCTAGTTTGTCGTCGCGGCTGTTCATAACTCCGACTAGCATGCATCGGAATTCGGCTTTCGGCGGACATCAATCAGTTGCAGCATTGTATGATGGTCATGCTTACGCTTTCGACCGTAGTGTGTACTGCTCCAGTGGAAATGCAAACAAAGCAGCGCATAGCAATTACCATGAGTGACATCAAAGAAATCAGGTATTTAAGAAATTCATGATCGCTGACCTTGATCACAATTCCCTCATGCTCAAGGACTTTTGTACCGAGCATACTTTACGCTTTCGAAATATGAAGATTTCTCTGTACACTACAATTTCTCTCCTGTGGAGTAGCACTGGCATCCTCGGCATGACTGCTCCGGACTCTGTTACTAACTCGTACGATTCAGAAGAAGTGATTGAAAACCAAACGGATGTGCCAGTTGCTCAGGCCTGCGGCTTCACTTCCATGTGGGAATGCACTGCAATCTGTTCCGGCTTTGACTCCTACTGCGAACAGACCGGGAAGGATTGCTGGAACTGCTCTTGATCTTGGATGATGGTGCAGTGCTATTCACATTCTGCAAACTCTTAATCTCGTTTCTTCAATAAATCTGAGAAGGAATTATCCTAATTTTACACCCATTCGATTTGTTGTCATTATACGTCTGAGAGACGGCTTAAACTGCTGGTTTAGTTGGATTCCCAATCCCCTCCCTCCCTCTCAGCGGTGCTTTCCACGACCAATTTTCCTTATTTGGTAAAATGCGGATTACTCCCTGAGCAGGACAGCGACTTTCTGAACCTCTTTCTGCGATACCAAAAAAAACTTTCATGCAGGAGCAGAACGGATGGTGCGATGCTCTATCCTCTAAATGTTTGCGATTGCCATCAAAATCTACCGCATTACCAAAACCCATTCTTGTTGCTTGGGGCTGTCAGGCTAGCGCTTGGGTCCGACGACTGTGGTAGCGAAAAGATAGACATGTATTAAATGTGCATCTGGATTGGATTCGGTTTGGTGTTAAAAAAGGACACAGCGGTTCGTAAACATTTATTATCATAAATAAGCCACCTTCATGATGTCTACATGCTCAAACTGTGTCATCAATCGTCGCCAACCTGGAAAGCGCAGTTAATGCAGTTCACGGCAAAGGCACAGTTCACGCAGTTAACAGCCATGAAACAGTTAATGCAAAGAAGTCCAAACCAACCATTGATTGCAAATATGGAAAGCACTGCGTTCCATCCCATGAAGCAAAAGATGGCATTCATCCATCCGAAAGAATAAATGTTATTGTAGAAGAACTTGTATATCTGACCTGACTTGGTGACAAAGTACCAAGTGCGGATCGGCACACCAAACCAACCTTTGCGCTCTGAGAATCCCCAGCCGGGATCGGTGTTATCTTTGTACCGGCTTTCATTGTTCATAAGACTGGTCATGATTTCTGTGTAGTCTGCCTTTTCTTGGTGATTCTTTACTTGGTCCTTGTTTTCAAGGCGATCTCAGGGTTCAGAAACAATATACGAAACTGATATGTGGTGTGGTCCATACTACTGAACATAGAAATGCCAAGGTTAGGATCTCTCCTCAAATACGTTTTCGTGGATGTGACTATTCTAGAGTCATAAACATATCGTGAGACAGGTTCGCTGTCACTCACACATGCCCCAGGCGCGGTTCCCAGCCCTCCCAGAGGGAGAGGGCACCGCTCCGGAAGGCCGTTGGGAATCAGTCGGGGCCCCACACAACTGGGAGACAACGAAGAAACTCACCCTGTTTGCGCAATTAATATTGTGGTGGAAAGGCGCACAGAGGGCTCGTTATCAGCAGGATCCCACTGTTACCAACCAAACGAGACATCACAAGGCTGAACTCTCAAACTGTATCGACATACTGCGGAAAGGGGCACCCTGGTGTATATGTGAGTAATTGCAAATTTCTTTGCTCGTATTCTTCGGTAATTCCATGGCAGCAAAAGATGTTGTCAGTATTGAAAAGAATTCGGCGAGCGAACACCGGGTTTGCATGATGGGGGGACAAACAGAAAGGTTTTGTACTCAAAACACAGGCGTTTTGTCCTCTGTGATTTGAAATTCTGATAAGGTGCGAACAAGAGTATTGATTGCGGGTAGATGAAGGGCTTGACAACGCGATACCTCGGTAAAATCTCTTTGGTGATTCTCCTTCACTTGCAGGCTCCCATTCTTTCTCCTCTGCAAACTTTCTGTCGCCTTCCCGCTGGGACTGGGGTCTGCCTTTACTTTCTTGAGAATTAAGCACAAGTCCGAGGGTGAAATGTTTGCGGGTTCATCTGCGGCTTTCACGGTGAACACGAAGAAATTTCATTTTCCTCCATTTCCTTCTTTTGCCCTAGTACCGGCTCTTTTTCCCATACTAAACCAGTATTGGCGCGGGGACAACCCCTGAAACCCAGGAGGACGAGAAGGAGGAGATCCTCCTTCCTTCAGTACAATACACTTTCAGCTAGCACCGCGCAAGAGCCCACTCAACTGTGCGCAATTCCCGCAAGCATACTCTTCGAATAATGGATCAGCCCACTCGAAAGCTTTCACTACCATACAGTGGGGATGTATTCACTCTGTATTGCGTTCCATCTGATCTCTACCCGGCATTCCTCTTTGCTTCCGAGTCATAGAAATCTCTGTGCGTAAATTAACAGAAACAGCTCAAGCGCAGTACAGTACCACCTGGTACCACCGGACAGCGGTTCCAGTTCCGGTGCTTCGCGGGGGAAGTGCCGCGCTAATCCCCCGCCATAACGTAAGGGAAATGCCTTCTTGTTCGCCGTCATAGAGGGACTGGCAGGAAATTGTTGCTAGCGCTTCAGAGACTGATACTGGGCTCACCAAGGAGTGTCACCTTGAGCACAAAATTCTCAAACTGACGGGAGGTGTCGTACGGTAACTCCACTGCCTCCAGCGCTGCGATGGTACAGCGATGGTTTCGAAGCCCTTCGCACATGAACTTCCTGGAGGAAGAATGAGAGTTGCAAACCTGGTACGTTCATAGTTGTAATGTTTGCAGGAAACTGTAACATTCACTGTTACAGAAGAAATAGGTGGTGGATGTCTGAGTAACTGTTAACAGCCCTTGCAAGACTTTGACTTACCAATCTCGGACACACCTCTTGTATTATGAAACGTATTCCTTGTCACTAACCCTCTTGCCTTCTGTCACAGAGGTTGGTATTGGCTATTCACCTCAGGCGTCTAGCCATCCCGAGCTCAGGCCCATACAAGTTGGGGAAGGGACTACAACACAAGTTCGAGAAAGCAATTATGCTACAATCTGAACACCCGATGTGACAAGATTGTCGAACGCACTAGTGGACGTCGTTCTGCACCATAGATAGTATGTACCAGTTTGCAGGATGTCAACGGAAACGCTAGCTCGCCGATCATAAGTGCCATGGCAATAAACACAGTTTCTACATCCGCGCCATACAGGATTGGAAATTCTGACACCAATCTTGTCCTGCTGGACTAGTTCTCCACCGATCTCGTCAGTCTCCGTGGCGAAACAGTCCACATAGACGTCGTAGTCTGGCACGCCGCTGACTTCAAGAACATGATGATAGGTGTCACCTGGGGAGACATTGACGACCTGGGTGGCCATTGGAGTGTCCATGAACACAATGCTGGTCTCTGTCTCTCCCTGGAACGCCATGGTGGTTGTGATATAGAAATTAGAACCCAAGATTTGACGTTCCGCGTGGAACATATCAAATTGATAGGTCTCGCCAATCTTCAGGTTGTCCGAGAACCACTGGTCGAGAGGCACGGCTGTACATTCCCAGGGCACAGTGGGAGTTGGTGACATTCCTCCAAGTCTTACGGTACGGCATTGGGTACTGTGGACGCCCCCAATATCGATCAATAGGTGCTTATCCACGAATACCCACACGTCATCATCGCCTCTGAAAGTGAAGGTCTCATCGCCCTGGTAGGTGAAGTATGTCTTAATGTGAGTTGTGAAGCAGTAGTTGTGATTCCATAAGGTGTTGTGGTCATCGAATCCGCGCCCGTCAAGAGGGAAGAAGGACCGATCATCGAACGTATATTGGCCAGTTGAGCGAAAGAGCTTGAGGCGAATGGTGTCTTCGATGCGTATGTTTCCAAAGGTGCCGTAGGTCTTGGGGTCGATGTCGTGATACCATGACCACCAACTCTCTTCTGTTTTCACGTTCATCAAGCTGTCTGGGATTTGTACGATGGTGGGAGTACCATCTGGACCCAGAGTATCTTCAACCATGCCAGCCAGAAGACCTCCCCACGCGTTACAATCCAAGTGGCGTCTGCTGTTGTTGATAGTATCAGTGAAGTTATAGCCAGACATTAGGTCTCTGTAAATCACTTTAAGCTCAATGTTTTCGGGTTTATCACAGGATTGAGCAACTACTGTGCCCATCATCGTCAGCAAGCCAAGTGGTGCTGAAAAAGATCTCCTGATCATTGTGACAAAAGCGTTGTTCACTGCGCTGTCTTTAGAACTATTCAGCAATGGACACTGATCTGACACAATGGACAACTCTACAGATCACTCTGTTGAGTAGGCACATCAAAATACAGCTATCGCGGGTAACGGCTTTACTTCTTAAATAACACAAGTACACGTGAACGTACGCTCACTCTAGCACACTCCGATGCCTCATGTACCTTGTCAAGTGCCTGCCCTTTAAAGAGTCTGCTTGTCAAGCTCCCTTCACCTCGTAGCCAGGTGTCTTCCCTACTTAATCAACTGCAATCAATATACTAGAACAGGGAACAGGCTCGGTAGCTCCATCATCCATTCAACAAAAGGCATTCGGAGACGATATAGGGAGTCCCGACTTCCGCACGTATGACGTACTATATAGTGACCACCATGCCCCGTCGCCCTTCCCCCCCCTTCTTTTCCCTGTGCTCGAGTCCATGGTGGTCTGGACAGGGAAAAACAAGGAGGACTGGCTAAATTCCGTATGCGAACGAAGGGAGGTCACCTAATGGTACGCGGACTTCGCAGACATACAAAGTCACATCTTCCGACTTTCCAACAGTTCCGTCTGGTCTTTGCATGCCTTGCTTCGGGTCCGGTTGGTACCCTGCCTCCGCTTCATTAGCAGATTTTTGAGGGGTTCCCCAGCTTCCAATGTTTTGTTGGGCCCCTCGTACTCACTAAGCGCGAAGTTCTCGCAGCTCAACACACAGTACACTGGAGCCACGAAATGTCCTCACTTCCTACTCACCAAAATTAAGCGGGACGGCGGGGGCTGCATTTCCGTTGCCAACCCGTGCGATGAGTCGGATGCTACAACCACTGAGGCCGGCAGACTGATCCACGTAGGCCATCTTCACAAACAACCTTGGACATTCAAAGACGTGGTCATGAGGGAGAAATTACAGGAGCAAACAGTACAAACACACCACAAAACCAACCAGGACAAGGACTCGCAGTGTAACAAATAATCTGTCTTGTCGTGTCAGCTGGCGACATGACAAATTCAATGCACATCCACAGGCGTATCGGTGGACAACACAAACGGCCAAGTAGGCATGGGAAACCGACATGTATAGTTGATTTATCTCTATGATTTTGCTCTGTGCACACTCGGTCTCAAAGGCGCATGTTGCCTACAACGAGTTCAGCCATTTCTTTCTCTCCAATCTTAATGTAAGTCTTGGCAGAGTCGTCGCGAACGTAGACGTCACCATTGCACTTTACAGGATCGAAGCCGTCCTTTTGCATGTCAACTTTACGATGTTTGAAGGTGCCGGTGGTATCCATCTTTGAAATCAGGCGAACGAATGCTGGCCTAGCGTAAATGGGCAGTGTTTCACCAGCGTGGTAGAAATCAACAGGATCGAAAGATTCTCCTCCCTTTACTGACACGGCGGCCATACCAGCGCGTCCATCGTGGTTGGGGACGAGAACTCCGTAGACATTGCATTCGTACACCCAGGAAAGTTTACTAAAGGCATGTGCAACCTCAGTGGTGCTCACATTCTCGCCTTTCCACCGAAACGTATCGCCAACGCGATCCATAAAATAGAAAAAGCCATTGGAATCATATACGAAAATATCACCGGTGATGAACCACTTATCACCATCTTTGAAGACGTTGGTGGCAATTTTCTTGTTCGTGGCACTCTCATTGCCCACGTAGCCATCATAATTGGACACACCGCCGCCGAAGTCCCTGATCTCCGTGAGGAGGTGACCAGGTTCCTCTGGCCCACAAGGAATACACCTTCCATAGGCATCACGGACGAGTTCTTCGTTATCAAAATCAAACTTAACCAGACGAGCAGGATACGTGTTCAACAGATACCAAGGAACCCAACCAACAGCACCCGAGAAGCCACATTCATCATGCAAGTTAATGACAGTGCCTGCTCCCTCAGTAGCAGCATACCACTCACCAATCTTAGGAATGTTAAACCGTCGCTTGAATGCATTCCACACATCAGGGCTCATTCCGTTGCCAAAGGCGACCTTGATCTTGTGCCGCTGGTCTGTAGGCCTTTCCGGTTGAGCCAGAAGATATCGACAGAATTCGCCAAGGTATTGAATACAAGTGGCCCCATACTCTGCACATTCCTTGAAGAACTTCGACGCTGAGAATCTCCGACGCAGGGCCAAAGTGCAACCCTGGTATATCATATTGCCAGCACCTACAATGCCCCCTGATGAATGGTACATTGGCAGGACCATATAAAACACATCCTCCGCCGTCACACCTTCCATATAACCGAATAAGACTGCACCAGATGCAAACCGACTGTTGCGGATTAGAGATGCCTTGGGCAGGCCAGTGGTTCCCGACGTGTAAATGTACAAGTAGGGATCATTCTGTGAAATGGAAACCCGTTCAGACCTAGGGATGGGCGAGTCATCCAAACTAGCCACATCGTCGTCAATCTCAGGATAGGCAGTACCATGGTTTGCATCTGGGGTATCCTTGTAGTCTTCGAGCAAAACAAAAACCTTATCGTCTGCCAAAGGCTTCTGGGAGGAAGATAGTTCAGCATACGCCTTCGCTTGGTGAACACCAACCACAATCAGCTTACTTTCAGCAATTTTGATGCAGTGTGATAAAGAGTCACCAGTGAGATTCGTGTTGATACATGCAGTAACCACACCGATCCGTCCAAGGCCTAAGCAGAAACACATATATTCTGGACAATTTTCCAGATCGAGACTAACCACATCACCCTTCTTGAGGCCCTGCTGGATGGCCCACCGCGTCCATTGATTCACGCGTTTTGAGAGTTCATCCCAAGTGATTTCCCTCTGTTCAAACATAACGGCAATTTTTCCGGGGTTCTTTGCTACATTAGCCTCAAAGGCGCCGATTGGTGACATCCTGTAGCCACCTTTTAAGCATTGCGCTGCCTTCAATGCAACCATCGCCAACGTGTAGGTACCAGCCAAAGTCTGCACTATGCCCAGGGACTTGCCCCGGTTGTTGATAAGGGCTTTTGGTAGATCTGTACTTGTTGACATCGCAAAATCGAGAACATTTGCTGGCCAACATCTTTGTTTGGTGATTTGGGGTGCCTCTACGAGGCCCACGTCTACGAGGCCCACACAGGCACCTTCCATTGGTCCCATTAATATGCCTGGTCGTCTCTACTGTGTATACTTACCGATCAAGCATTTTCCGATTAAATCGTGAACAAATTTCTATTCCTAAACTGGGTTCTTCTCTGAAACTAAGCAGATTTGAAAGCTCCCGTTGGCACCAATTTATCCCCGATCTCAAGAACCTTTCTCCCCCCCCCCCCCCCTTTTTCCAAACCACCCCCATCGCCTTTCCCGTTTCGTTCCGTTTATTGATAGTACCCCAAAACGCAATCGACCTAGAGGGCTAGGGAGATGAGGTGCTAAGTGTGATGGAGCAATGGGGAGTCCCCGGACTGCGTACAGATAACTGGGAAAATCTGGCGAGGGAGGTGTGCATAAAGGAAAGGAATCGAACTGAACAGGCGAAGAGAAGCGCAGGACGAGAGCGCGAGAGAGAGGGAACAGAGGAGAGAGGAACAAACGCCGAGTGCGGGCTGGTGTCCAAAAATAGAATCGTAGGGAGCGCCACCCACAGCCAAAGAGTAACCTAGCGGAGAGAGCTCACTTGTGGCGAACCAGGCCTTCCTCGTTCTCCATCCGTGGGGTTGCGTGCTGCTTGAAGTTCTAACTTTGGACATCCTCGGGATTGTGCCGACAAGATTTCCTATGTCTGGTCTTGTAGTTTGCAACCATCTACAGCGATGATGATTTCGACTTCCTACGCGGGTGTGCCGCGCGACGCAGCAAGAAAGACATTAGGGCTCTGAGTGGTTGACAGGAACTAGCGCACCCGCGGAACTGACGAAGCAACCGGGCAATGTCAGTGTGGTTCTAATGATAGCGCATTCGAATGGGTGTTGAATCAATTTAACACAAGGTAACCAAATCGAGGATCCCATTGAAGACAATTGCTTTTGGGCACGCCATTATTCTTTTGTCCGGTTGGCCCCTCGCTCGCTCACAGAAAAATTGGTACCTCATCGGGTTTTCGTGGTCGTCGATAAACTGATTCCCTAGTTTAGCTTCGTCAAGAAAATTAAGGAACTTAGGCATATTCTGGTTGAGCTGTATAACTACTATTGTACTAGCGTTGGTATGTGTTAGATACTGTTTCTTTAAGGTTACCGGTGTGAGCGGGGCAATGATGAAGACAGATGCTGATGATACAAAGATGATGATGCTGATGATGATGCCGATGAAAATGGCAGATGCTTGTCTACCCGTCCGGAGGCTGGGAATAAAGGATTCGTGCGGCCAGTCGCCCGCGGTTAGTACGCCACCAGTCCCTACCTGTTAGATATCGGAAGCGCAGTCGAGGGTTCTTTGCCGGGTAACGACGGTACCGTCGCGGCACGGATTCATCGCCCCAGGCCCGCAGCAACCGCATGGGTGCCGAATTCAAGTATCTCCTGGAGCGTCCATTTTTGTTGATGGATTGCGCATCCGCCAGTAACGCTGGGGTCAGGCCATCGTTGCACTTTGCAGACTCATCGGCTCCTGCACGCAAGAGAATGAATGTGCAGATTGTGTGCCCACCTGAGACAGCTGCGTGCAATGGAGTCCAACCCCTTTGATCTGCGGAATTGGGGTTAGCTCCATGAGCAAGAAGAGCTACTAATCCCATGTCCTTTCCGGAGATAGCACACAAAAACATGGCTGATATCCCCTGGCTGGTTGTGATATCTGGATCGGCTCCCATGTATAGTGCCTTTTGAATTCTTCTGCTGACATTTGCCTCGCTTTTTCTCACATCTGCACATGCTATCAATAGCTCCCGGTCGGCATCATATGCATCACTGTCCTCGGACTCATCGGAGGTGAGCAAGGCCAGAGGCACTTCCTGACGCAATACGAGATAGTCTCGCTGCAGTGCATTCCAGTGCCTCTCACAGTTTTTCACGTCCCACGTGCCCGCATCTTCGTTTAATTGCAATGGCGCATTCCAAACTTGTTCACTGAGTGTCCTTCTACCGTACTCCTCAAAATAGTCTCTCCAGCTTCTTGACCAACTCTGATTCGTCATGATGCTGCTTTGTGATTGCACAGCAATCTGAAATTACTCTACATTGTCTATGGTTTCTCCTTATTTCGCGCTGATCCTTCCGAATCTACTAGTGACATTTATGTACTGACCACATCAACCTGTGTTACAATATCGACCAACGTCCCTATAATACCAAGGCCGATGGACGTTGGTTGGAATGTCTGTGTCGGACAGGGGTGTCCCGCCCTTTCCATTGACAGTCCGGCACACGCGGTGCTTGGGTGGGTTTCCGCTACCCGCTCCTCCGCGCCCGTTGGCTCAGTGAGGTGGTAGAAGTTTTGGGCTAAAATTCCTAGTGGGCTTGCCCCAGCCTAGGCAAATGGCCCCCGAGTTCACCAAGCCAACGGAGCTAAGCAAAACGAAAAGGGAACCCGAGAGGCCCCCAGGGGGGCCTGTTTATTGTTCACCCGTTGCTTTCTACCGTGTTACACCCGGTTCAGTACCACCTGCCGTGGTCCGGTGCCCTCAATAAACTTTTTGTGCTGGGATTTTGGCGGGAGCGATTTTCCACAGGAACCGCTTGCCCACAGTCGGGACAGGCCTCGCACAGGGGCAGCGTCTTTTACCGGGGGCCCACTTGTGGGAGCGTGGTGCGCGGCCACGGCTCCTACTTCAGGCACAACCTGTGAGGAGAACCACCCTGAGAGTTCGACAGACACATGGGTTCAATATATGATCATGACGGGATCAAGTATGACGACTACAGTGCCAAGTGGCGTGGAACAAAGATTCACAGTGAGTCCCCGTAAGGGAGTACGAAAGGCCCGGTCAGTATGCGACTTTGCCTCTGAATCTCCGCGGTCAACGACGGAATCACATGCGTCACTTAAGCAGAGCCCTTTATCCTATGGGCACAGACACATCAGTAACTCTATTCCAAAAATGTGGTATACTCAGAGACTCAAACCGGACGACCACTCGTCCCCAAGACAAGAGCTATCGGATGCGGATCACATGAATGGTACTTCACAACTTACAACTCCGCTGAAGACTGCAGGGAAGGCCAGCCTGGGAAAGGTTCCCACTGTGAAGATAGAGGATGTACAGACCCGGACCCAGGCAGGGACTAAGGTCCCCGTGGTAGAAAAGCCGAAGCAAACGTCCGTTCTCAGTGGTCTGCTAGTCTTCGTGCTTGATCTTTTTGGTTCCATTGTCTTTGTCTGGACCAACGGTACTATGCTTATTCCCCAAGCTCGCGATTCTGTTAACCTTTACCAGCGTTTGTGTGCTGTGACTGATTGCCAGTGGCAGACGGCCTTTTCCGGGGCGACTTTACGAGAACCATTCTTTGCCGTCCGGGCAATGCTAATTGTTGTGGGACTATCAGTGGCAGGAGCTCTAGCTGCTTTCATACACCGCTGCTCTTTGACGACTATTATGACTTTCGTAGCGCTCTGCTACGTTTGGCGAGACCTGCTCGCCTACGGTGAGCTCATCGTCACCGATTTGGAAGCAACCGAAAGGACCGTCGCATTGCGCGCTGTGCCCAATTCCATGCAGACCATGCTGGCTTCACTGTGTGACAAGATTTGTGGGTACCCGGATACCTAACTCTCACTGTATATTCAATATAAACTGTCTCTACTCCACTACTATGAATCAGAATGATACGCATTATTCATGCGCTAACTAGTTTGCGTGTTATCTTACAGATTAATGTCGGTGCTTACCCTCATACCGTTGCAGCGCATGAATGGTGCCGTTAAGAATGATGAAAGATCCGACAATCTGCGTTGTGCGGATCATCATGCCGGTTGGTGCAAACAGGGTTAGACCTGTAGCCATCAATCGCCGAACCGCCACATCTTTGACGGTTGGGGCAATACGTGTCTTGTCAGCATGCTCCACCAGATCAGCCAGATGTCCCAGATAGCTCACTCTCGGATTCAGCAACTTCTTCGTACTCAGCAAATGTGGGATGTGGGAGAAATATCCCACAGTGACACCCGCCCCAATCGAACCCACCGCATTCCGCAGAGCGGCACTGTCCTTCAATGGCCCGGTGCGCGGTACACGCTCCTCACAGAAGTCCGAAAGTTGATTCAGTCCTACACCAAAGATCACCTCACGCAGAATGCGGAAGGTAAACCCACGGCTGGCGCGACGCAGCAACGGTTCCCGGTTTACATGACCAGCGTTGGTAGCCTCCAGAATGCTGCTAATGGGTGACATGATGATACCCGGCGCGCACACAAAGCCCAATCGCATAAGGATCGGATGGGAGTACATATCTGCCACCTCAATCTTGTTCTCGAACGCCTGACGCAAACCCTTGAATCCGCAAATATACAGAACACGTGACGGGACTTGGATGTGCATCTGAGGGAAATATTCAATCTTGGTGGCTCCCTTCTTGGTTGAGGTCAAGGCCTGGTTCATAAGCGCATTCAAAGCACTGCGGAAGAAGGACTCAAATGTGGCCGCCACTGCTGTGGCACTGAGAGGGATTTTACCACCCTTCTGATCGAGCAAAGGAGTTTTCTCTGTTCGCATCATGCTGCGCAAACTCTTGCTCAGACTGTAAATCACTTCCTCCGCGTACTTTTTTCCCCTTTCGTCCGTCCGTAGCACCAGCTCCCGGAATGCGCTAGCTGGTAAACGGTAAGCCTTCACGTCAGAGTGACAGTATAACATCGCATACGATGGGTCCTCACGTGTCAGGTGCAAGGATCCGAAGTGCTTTCGTCCATGGTCCTCTAGCCAATGTTCTGTTCCATCTTCTTCCCGTTTGATGCGCACAATATCACCAGAGGCGATCAAATAGAGACTCCGTTGGGGGTCCCCCTGATCTATCAGGAAACTGCCCTTGTGTCTGCGCATGACACTCATTTCGTCCACAAGCGAAGTTAGCAAGTCCGTGCTCGCGTGCGTGAACAGAGGCACTGTGCGGAGCAGTCGATAGGCCTCCCGGCGCTCTCGCTGCCTAAGGCTCCGGCCTCCATACTTTACACCACCGTCCGGCATGACAACTGGTATGTGGGGAAAGTGCTGTTCACAAGATTAGAATAGGGTTGTGTACGACAACCGTGTTCGAGTTTAGACCATGATGTTTGACTCCTCCTGAGTCCAATCTTCACAGTTTTAAAAAGGCACAATTCCGTCTGTTTTCGCTGCATGTCCCGGAATCGTCTCTGTGGAGTTATTTAGTTTCGTGTTAGGCACCTTTCATGTACCCAACCGTCCCCCAATGTTACACGTCTTTTTGAGAGCGGCGCGACCAGCGTGACCCGACCGGCAGGTCCCGATCGCCCACTTTTTAGGTAGGGCTCCTCAGTTACTTCCGCCGTTTGTTCCGTTTTTGTAAACTTTTTGTGTTGCCCGCCCTTCAACCCCGTGAACCGTCCCTGTCTCTCCCACGGGGGGCACGCGAAAAACAAAACCCCTACTAAGCAAGGAGGGAAGCCCCGAAACCTACCAGAAGCCTTCCAGCAGTGGTGCACAGCAGTTGTGTTGGCAGTCTCTGTCCTTGACTTGATTGTGACACTGTCAATCCATCAGTCTTTTCCGTCGCTTCGGCTTGCCCATATCCATATCTATCAGCTGAAAAAAGGATTCGGTGGTTCATGGTAATGACGTGGGGTGAGGCTATGATGTTTGTATAGTGTGCAGAAGCCACCGGGATTTTTCATGTACATGTACTTAGAAAAACCGGCGGATTGTATTCTGGCTTTCCGCACCATATGGCAACTCAGATATGGCTGATGATGATCGGGTCCATGCTTTAAGCACGGGACCTGGCTCATCGGGCTCCGTCTTCGACTTCTATTCATGAGGGCGATCCAGATGGACCCACAGGAACTTCGCCGCCCGTGCGTGTGTGTCCACTCTCCCACTGGGTGCGCTATTTTTGACCCACACTTGCGTGGGTTACTGTGTAGGGGCTCGGGAACCCGAGCGGCGGGCAGAGGAGATGCAGGTGGTACTTGCTTCAGGTGTGAGTTTTGTTGAAAAACCCAACCCCTTGCAATTCTGCCCGCTTTCTGCCACACACATGCACGCACAGAAGCAATTAATCACTATGGTGCAGGGAACGGGAGTCTAATTTTGCAACCCCTACTGCAGGCTCCCAGTCTGCTGCACACACGCAGGGTCTAAAGGGTGGACCACGGCACAAACAACCGGGCATTTGGGCGACAGGGTGCGCCCCTCCCTGGCTCTGCAGTACCCAATGTATGTGGAGGGTCCTTGGGGGGGTTCGTGCCCCCCCCCCCCACCCTGCCATATGAATGATACCACCTTCCCCGTATTCATTAATTTGGATTAATGTCCCACTCTCGCCTGGAGCGACACAAGGGAGGAACGGGAGGGCATGCAGACGAAGCGAAAACGGAAAGCGAATCTCGGACAAGTGTTCGAAGCGGGCTTCCCTTTTGAACAGGTTTGACATGCCTATGGAAACCTGAGGATGCGTGCGACACAACGAAGTATGTGGGTCACCTGGGAAGGCTGGTACCACTGTACCTGGCCGAAGGCGTGTGGTGTGGTGGTGTACTTTGTGTCTTCCGCTTTGGTGTCCCCCCCCTCCTCCGCCTCCTTCTCTATTGATTCATTTGCGACCGGCTATACCTAAAGAATTGAATAAATATGGATCAAAATGATGTCAATTTTCGGGCACGGATTGATCTTCTCTGTGATCCCCTTGGAGTTGGGGGCAGTTGTTGGGGCGGGGTTTGAGAGAAGAAACACAAAAAAAAAGAAAAGGGAAAGAGAGGGGAGAGTGAAGGAGACGAAAGGAAAAGCGGAGGAAGGAAGGAAAAAAGAGGGGGGGGGACAGGGCAGGGCAGGGCAGGGCACAAGACGTACTCCGGGCACACAAACTTGTTCGAAAGTGGCAGAAAAGGAGCGAACCCTTGCCCCGCCACTTCCAAGGGACCCCACCCGCCCCCGTGTATCTGGACCCGTTCAGAAAAACGAAGCACGGCAACAACGCGCGCAAAAAAACGAAGAAGGTTTAGTTCCTTCTTGTCCCCATGTCTTGTACGTGATCAGCAACGGCGATTTGTGTTTCTGCTATGCCTCGGGTAATGCTTCCATTCGGTTCAGAGGTAGAGGAGCAGCAGCAGCAGCAGCACGCAGCTCAAAGAAAACATTGTTCCTCGGCACACCAAAACAGGCAAGAAATACTAGGGAAATTGGGGGTTTCTGTATGGTCGGTGTTGCACCGGTGGGCCCGCTTTACCTGTGTACGGTAGGTATAGTTGCTAACTTTCCCGTTTGGTGTAGGGCCGTTTGGACCCGCACGTTTTACCTTTCTTCCTATTTCCCCGGATTAACGTGGTCGCTGGTCATTTAAAATTACACGCTTTGAGAAGTTGTTCTTGTTTTGTTGCCCTCCGACCAACTCGCCGGAATGCGAACCCAGCTTTTGAAACTTACTCTTTCTTTGGCATGGTGTGCGCTATTCCCATACTCAGAGATCAGTGACCCGGTTTTCCTGTTTTGCGTCAATGTTTTCTTCAGAGAACGACGAAAACATCCTCCTCCAACCCTCGACCACATTAATGCGAGGATTTGGAGATGTGCGCGAGGAGAAGAGGGGGGGGTTTGGTTGGTTGGTTTGGGTAAACAGGGACAAAAAGAAGGGGGAAGGTTGCCTTCCTTGCTTGGCCCGTCCCGGCCCCCACACCTCCCCCCCTCTTCTGCTCCGCTCAGGTGAATGTGTGTGTGTGTGTCAGTTCGGATGGACCCTGTGATTGACTCGATAAGAGAAATACAAGTGAAGGGTCCAAAATCCCTGCGCACTTGTGGCATATGCTACTCTACCCGTTTCGCGATGTGCTTTTCGTCTGTCCATCTTTCATTTGAAAATGAGAGCGGTGCGGTGAGAATGTGGGTTTGGGTGCTGTTCTGTCTGTCTGACGAATGCCTGCGATTTTTTGCAAGGAAAATGACTCAGGTGACGAGCGATGCCGCCGAAAGAATTTACAATATGTCACCCCCTTTCGTTCCATTCGGATACTTTAGCCAGAAAAACTCGATCGGGACGGCCCACCCACCCACGCGCAAGATTCATCTTCGGAAGGGGGCCGCCCCCTGGTGAATTGCCTATGGTGGTAACGTACCGCTCTGTCCATTACTGGATGATATTGAGTTGGTGGTGGTGGTGGTACGGACCCTGTAAACTTTCTTCTTTTGTGTGCCTGTATGTATGCGTATGGCCGTTGTCCCTTAGCGCCGGCTGCTTCCTGTGACGGGTCTCGTTGACACACACAGACACAGTGCACAAAGCAGACACAAACACACACACACAACACAACAAGACAGATATTGGAAACCCAGCCGCAGCTGGTAGTGTGCTCGAAGCAGATTCCCGACAGATGGAAGGAAAAAACTTGGGCCACCCCCACCCCTCTCCCCGGAGGAAGGGTTGGTCGGGGGATCTTTCTAGCCTCGGGAGCTTGCACTGCACGAACTCTATGAAAACTGTTAGGTCACGGAAATGGAGCGGGAATTCACCAGATGTAAGCAACAGTTACTCATTCTGTCAACCCTCAGTGGACCTGTGCTGGTTGCACTACTGTAGGCTCATATCTGCGCCCATGGTTCATTATTTGGGTTAAATGCACAAGAATAGTTGATGTGATAGTTTAGCAGCTATAAACCAATAACCACACCGTTCCGCAGCGTTCTCGAAGGAGATCGGATCGAGTTTAGTTCCAATGGCCAATACCAGAGACAGTTCTCTATTTAGCTGCGGAAAGCAAACGTAGTGCTTGATAGCCAGATCAAAGTACACGACATAAGCGCAGTACGGTGTCAGACATTCTCAAAGGCCGTGTAGTAGTCATGGCCCCTGCAAACACGGAAAGTAACACAACTAGAGGGGAGTCACCAAGCAGGGATTCGTCAAAGACCGGCTTGAAACGTATTCGTAAGGCCCTGTCGGGTAGTGTGCTTCAGACTATGGACACGCTTTCAGATGTGGCGTCCTTAACACCTGGTACTACCATGGGAGAGGCCACAGACTTGGATTCGCCCGCAAAGGAAAGGAAGAGTCGCTTGCAACCCCGTCGCAGCAATCTCTTGCTTCATGTTCATATTTATGAGGCTCGACATTTGCCCAAGATGGACCTCGGCGGTGGCGCTGATCCATTTGTATGCATTCATGTCGGTGAACAGACCCGGAAAACTAGTATAATTAAGCGGGATCGGTACCCGGTTTGGAATGAGCAATTTGTGTTCAATGTACCCCTCCGGTCTTTTTATATGGAAGATGAGGTGTGCCTGCAGGTCTGGGACTACAACTTTGGTCCACATGATCGATTGATTGGTGAGGTGAAGCTAAACTTGCTCGACCTGGCACCTGATCATCCGGAACCAAAGTGGTACCAGGTGCAAGCGAGTCCGAAGTCGAAAAAATTGGATCCACCCCAGCCCCTTGGACAGCTACGTATCAGCACGCTCTGGTTAGAGGACCCTGAAACTATGGCAGATCCTGAGACGCTTGTGCATCAGTTGTCATACATGAATATTTTCTTCAACAACACAGACATAAGAACGGATCTGGATCCAGCACCACTAAGCAGAGTACAGAGTGTGTCTACTGGTACCATCGCGGACAAGACCGCAAGTAATGCACAAGCAAGCGTAACTACGGCTACTACCATCAAGAGGAACATCAGTGTCACGCAGGGCGGGAGCGATGTGGACACTATTGACATTGAGACTGTGTCCGTTGCACCGACTACCATGCCTGAGGAATTGGCAGAACAGGAGGCCAAAACGACGAATGCAAAGTTTACAGACGGCCAGGTACTCAAGGTCACTGTTCTCAATGCGGAGAGTATTATTACCCTGGTGAAGGAACACAAGCGCCCCAAAGTCATGTGCCATATCGTCGTGAAACTGGCAGGTCGAGGTTTCATTACCCGACCAGTGGCATTGGACGCTATCGATGACCCCACCAACCCAGAGTGGAATCAAGTGATCAGTGTTCCGCTCAGTTCGCAACTAAATGGTCGAACTCCAGTGAAGTTCAAAGTACTTGTCGGTGGTGTTTGTATAGCACGAAATCAAGTCCCAGTCGGCAGCTTCCATCCATCGGCGGTGCTTAAGCCTCCGACGATCGGGTCACCGCCTGCGAGTGGCGAGTCAGTCTCTGAGACGGGAAGTGAGGGGCAAAGTCCTCGGCAGCGCTCAGTTTCCTCCAGTATGGATCAGCAGACGACACCGAACGCATTGAAGCTGCCGAACGGTCGTTCTCGATCGAAATCGACGGGACAGACCACGGCAAAGAAGCCTGAACTCCGGGTGAATAGCAAATCGTCAGACAACATCAGTCAGGCTTCCAACGTGTCGGCAACGGCATCTGCAACGGCATCTGCCCCTGGAGAGTCTCCAAGTAAGCTGGACAATGTCTGTGATCAATGTCCTGGGACAGAGCTTGTAGTGGAACGGCTGGCACTGAAAGCACAAGAAATCAACCGCATGCATCGCCGTCGCATGGAACTGCACGGGTTTGAGATCTCTAGCAAACCCATTCTCAACTATTATGCTGAAGTTGTGGTTAACGAGGTGTACGGTCAGGAGGATGCTGGAGAGTTTGACGACCCGGCTAATGACCCAGATCGTCCCGAACCAATCAAGACTCCTCAACCCTTGGACTCTTCGTGCATTACCGACGCACCTTTGGGTATCAGCATTCAACAATTGAAAGACATTTGGATCAGTGAGGAAGCGCCTGCCTACCATAAATACCTTGGGGATCTAAAATATTCGGAAGTGAAGGTAGATAAATTTGCTGGGGATGATGCAACACGTACAGTACAGTATCTAATGCCCCCGAATACTATGGTGAAGGCTCTGAATGCCTTCGAAGACCAGAAGCTGGCGGTGGATGAGCCAGGTGGTTTTATCGTCGAAATTATTTGTCGGACGCCGGATGCTCCCTACGGCTCCACCTTCCGCACCAAAACGCAATGGATTGGCAAGTACAAGAGTCGGAAGACAAGTACCATTTCAGTCCGGGCCGAGGTTGACTTTGTGAAGAGTACCATGATGGCCAAGCCGATTCGAAATGCTGCTATCAAGGCCGCTACGGAGAATGCGCAACAGATGATTAAGTCGATTCAGGAATACGCTTGGAAGAACATGGGAATCACAGAACAGCCTATGGAGGAGATTCCAGTGACGCCTGAAGATGAAGGTAAGGCTCACGAGGGCATCCTCGGTATGCTGCAGGACACTGTCGAGGAAGTGATCAAAGTGCTCACTGGCATTGAAGCAAGCACTTGGATCGTTATTGTTCAGGTCTTCTTGCTTCTGCAGGTTATCATTGCTCTGAATACTATTGCCGGCGAGCTGGCTGCCATCCGCGTGAAGATGGATGCTTAGAGAAAGAACCAGAAATACACCGCGACATCATGTTTTCATCAGCGATTACGAAACTTTGTGTGATTGCGATATCTTTCCTTTTAACCTGACTCCGCATCCACAAGTGATCAGCTTTCATTCGCTCAGCCTTCTCGTCGGCCACGGTCAAGTCCCGAGCCCTCCACTAGGGCTTCCCCCCCCCCACCAACTCTTCTCCCTCCGCCCCAATACTGCCACATCACCCGGAAGTGATCCCCTCTCCCGGGGCTTTCGGTGTGCAGTGCTGAGCAAAAGGCGGGTAAGTGACTTGGATGATAACGGTGGACCCACTTGGCCCTAGCGGGAGAACGGTACCACCTTATCACCGTAGAAGACTCTAGAATTTTGGGCTTTGCTCAACGACAATGCTTTCTGAACATATTTAGGGGTTCCAACAAGGATAACTTCCAAGGCAAAACCTGAGTGTAAATTAAACGAAAAGAACTACGACGTGAATCAACACTAGTCCTTTAGTGCAGTGGTTATCCTTTCGGAGATAACATGCAGAAACTAAGATACTATAGATGAGCCGTGACAAACAGACAAAGCAACAGAAAAGGATGTGGATGGCAATGGCACAGCTGCTCTTTTGCATTCCAGGGCTGGTGACTTCAGTATTTGCGGCACGCAGAGAGGAGTGTCTCATCAACGGCGAGCTTCACTATGACGATCGGTGTCGCCAATATTCGGCTCTGCTGGCAGAGCGTAGTGGTACCCATGGCATGGATACCGACAATGTCCATGGAGTGCCAAGCAGTAATTATCAAGGTGGGATATCAATCGGTGAGTCCTTCATGCAACACCTCTACAGTGATCAACAGTATCAAAATCCGCTTCATCCGTCAATGGCAGATCTGATTGATCTACAGGTGCTCTTACACTTTGCCTTTGTTGGTGTAGTTCTAGGATTGTTCGGCCTTTTTCTCCGCCGGCGAATCGGTAAAATCATTTCTGAACACCAACGGACCAGCAGCTACGGATTCACTGCAATCGCTGTAGTCTGTGTGGGACTTTTGCTATTTGCAACGATTTTGGAGGCCGAGGTAAGCTGTTGGCAACTATACTCTACACGAAGCGCAGTTGGTGCCAAGTATTCAGCTCCTACGTTCTCATCATCGGCTGCAGTGACGGGCTCCATTTTTGACGTGGCATGGGCGTCTGAACGTGGCATGCCGTATGACATGCTCACAATTCCAGTGCAGTGGAAAACCAAACTAACCTCTTTGCGGACTATGAGAGACCTCGAACGTTTCCACCACGAGTTGCACCGAGAATGGCTTAAGGGACAGGGACAGGGACATGGACAGGCTTTTCACCGCCATGAAAGCACTATATCAGGCGCCGAAGATGACTTCAAAGCTGATGTGATCGCAATGGAGGATCATTTTATGAACACTTGCGTCGCAAGCCGATTGGACCGACGCATGATGCAGACTGTGGCAGTGATCAAACGATTCGGAGGAGCCTTTGTGCCTGATATTGCAGGACAACTGCTTGACTTTAGTGGTGTGATATGGAATCAACCATTGACGTGGTTTAAGCCTGTGTTCAATGTCATAAATACTCCATGGCGGGCTCTGGTCCATCTGTTGCTGTTGGCTCTGGTTCTGTATATAGTGGCGGGGTTCTACATTGTCAATTATTTCAAGTACCGTTTATTGGGATCTCAACAGGCATCGGAGCCGATGCACCAGCCACAGCCAATCATGCAATCGCCACAGCAGCAGCAGCAGCAGTGTCTGCCATCTACTGGTCCGATTATAGAAGAGATCGAGGAGTCACCCACGGAGGTAGCCGAAGCAAGTCAAAAGCCGCGGTACATTGAGACAGCAGACAGTGCTGGCAGTATTGACCTCAAAGGCATGTCTGAGAAAGAGATACTTCACCTGGCCTCCATCCTAAGCGAGCATCTCTCTAAGGAAGTGCAATCCACAGAGACGGCCTGGAAGACGGACCGCATGGCCTCGGGATCGTAAATGGTTGCTGCAATGCAGACGGGCAGTATAATACAAATATAATTCGGAGAATGCTGATGTGAAACCAGAGCATTTTGAAGTCATCAATGTGTAACCAATTTCTTCGGATCCAATTTCACCGGGACTGGATCCCACCGAAGGGACAGGGTCGCAATCGGGCGGTGAGGCTGCCGAAAGTTGTCTGCGGTATCGATTTCAGTGTCGTCTTCTTCATTGCGGGTGCGAGAGACTTCGTATGAGACAAAATCTCTGACCTGTGCATGCGCGTTTGCTCCACCAAGCACGTTCTTCAGGGCCAGATCGAGTTTGCCAATATAATCGTCCGCAGTGTAATCATCCTGGTCGTAGAAGTTTAGCCGAAGGGTTGTCCTTTCGACGTCATCTACCATCATTTCAAATGTTTCCTCAAAGCGGGGCTCCAGAGTGCTCCGGATGCACCTTGTGGCATGAACTAAGACGTTTCCCGGTCTTCGGATGCAGTGGATGTAGCAGTCTGTGAGACCGTTCAGGTCCATGGGCGGTAGATTGTCGACGTAATGTAAGGTCACCCGTAGCAAGCCTGTGCGGCCAGTGCAGAAACTACGCTTGGGAACTTTGGGCTGTGATGAAGCCGGTGATTCGACTTGAGTCTCTGTCTTCTTTGCGGACACAGGCTTAGTCTCACTATCATGATCATCACAGACGTGGTCATGAGCTGTCTCAGATGTTGGATGAGCCTTTTCGAACTTTTCGTGTTCTTCTTCTTGCATGCGCCGTAAGTAGTCGACGGACACATAAGCCACGTTCAATACAACTGCGTCCGGAACTTTATCCTGCTCATTGGAACTGCGACCCAGGGGCAAGGCCCGGAGAAATTCATCCTCAAACTGTTCCGGCTCCTTGAATTGATACGTGTCATCCTCCTCCTCCGTCTGCTGACGCTCGTCTCGGTGGCTATCCAAAATCTCTCGAAGAGGGATCTGCAGACCGGAAGCATAGCCGTTATTACCCCGAATAGTAAGACGCAGAGATTCATTCAGGTTCTGTTTCGTCACCCGCATGAGGAAAGTCATATCTGTTCTGATGCGGTACTTGTCTTTGTAGTCACCCGTGCCAGTGTCAATGATCTTGGATCCCTTCATGCTGTGCTTCAGCACTAGATCCTCTCGCATACGCTTCGATTGATCTCGGTTAGCCATCCGATCGTCCTCCACACGGGCATCTGCACTTCCCACGCCCTTCTCCTGCGCGTTTCGTGTCTCCGCCATACCGGTGGCACCCATGCCGACCATGACGTGAATGTCCTTAGAGTTCAATCGAACTACATTCGTATCGAGACGCACCTCCTTCACAGACAAAACCAAGACACCTGTAGAGTCTCTACCCAATCTTTGAGCCTCATCATCTATAAGACGGAGCATCACAGCCTCCGGGTCCACGCAATTCGAAACCACTGCCCCCATTACTGCGTTGCGGATCCAGCCCGCCAGCAATGGTGCGTCCATCAGATTCATCATCTGTGTCACCGGACGCAGACTAAAATCAATCTCCGGAGGCTCCGTGAAACTAATGCTCACTGTCTCCACATGCGGGAATGTTTCCACCAATCTGGCCACGACTTTGCACTTACCCCGGAAGAAGAAGTCGCTGACCGTAAACTTGATGCTAACGTATGGAATCCAAGACTTCATGACCAGCACAATGTCCATGTCAGGACTCCACAATTCTAAAGTTAGTTTCAAGGGAATTGTGTTGCGAGAAAACAGACTTCCACGGTTGTCGATGTTCATAAACCGCACATGTCGAATCTGTGGGCTCTGATCGTTGAGCGCAAAGGAGGAGAAAAAGAACTGCTTGATCATTCCTGGCTTGGTCTTCTCCAATTCCTGCTCTAGGGTTTGCTTCAATTGATTACTCAGACCTTCCTCGTAGAACCACCAGTATCGGTTGACTATTTCGTTAAGCCATTCTGCTGTCTCCTGGTCCCCAGTAACAATCTTTCTCCGCGCATTCTGCCGCTCAACTGCGTACACAAGACGTTTCATCATGGATTTCTGTGATCTTGTGAAGAAAAGGTACAGTCCTGTAAAAAATATCAGGATCCATGCAATTGACACGTCATGGGTACCAAGGTAGTACGCCACGAACAACCCGAGGCAAGTAATCCATGGCCAGATTGCAAGCGTTCTGACGGCCCAAGTACTGTCCCATAGTTCGGGGCCCTGGGGCGCACTGTGCGTCGGCTGCGCAGGTGACCCATCATGCTGCTGGCCGTGATCGGCCGCCATTTTCATTCGCCAATCAGCAAGTACCTCACACTTCACTTACGAAATTAAGTTTGCGCTTAGCTCTCCACAAGTACGATTCCACCTCTGCCCTGCATAAATCCGGTATTTTTTCTTGAGGAAGTGCGGACTATTTAAGTGAACCACATTGCCAATGCCAAACTTCTGAAATATCCTTACCACAGAGTACAGAACCAGGGTGCCTTAAGCGCTGTTGCACACCACAAGAACTGAGGAAGAGATCCGCTGCAGGCGCGACGGTTTGCAGCCCCTTCCAACCCCCGTCCCTTGGTGCGGGAAACCCGCCGCTGCGGGTGCGCCAACGGGGCAGCAAGAGGGTTTGCTGAGGTCGGCCACGCCGGAAGTAGAAAATAGGCCCCGGACGGGGTTTGGTAGGGCCAAGTGCTGGTACAGACGGGTTTCATGTGGCGACGTGCGCTTGCCAACGTTCTTGTTGCCTTCGTATACCGCGTATTTCAATGGGAACAAACTGCGCAATTTCATTTAGCTGGAGAATCCATAAGTTCACTAATCGCTGGCTTAACAGTCCCTTTGGAACAATACTTGAAGGGTGGATGTGGAGCTCTGATGGATATTGATTTTGCCCTGCACCCTGACCAGAATGCCCGAGGAAGAATTTACCTTTAGCTTCGGGGATGACAGCGAAGATACAACGGTACCTGAATGCGGCTTTGAGCCAAAATTTAAGAAGCAGAAGACAGAACCTCCCAAACCGGTAACTGCATTGTCATTCAAGGACATAAAGAAGATCACGGAACAGGACATTCCAGTAGAAGAGATCCGCGTGTGCGAGACCGGTTGCCATGTACCATTTGTGAAGCCCAGTGCAACTTCACGGCTTGCAAATCAAGCCTTCGGTAAGCATGACGTGGTAGCTGGTGTCTACGAAGGTGGCTTCAAGCTCTGGGAAAGTAGCGTAGATCTTGGAAAATATCTCTGTCATAACAGCGACTCGGCCATACGAACAGCCCAACGAGTTCTGGAAGTCGGCTGTGGCATGGCGCTGCCGTCAGTCACTGTCCGAAGCCTACAGACTAGGGCAAAGAGTGCACAGCCAGCAACGTATTGGTTACAAGACTACAACGAAGAGGTCATTCGTCAGGTTACACACGCCTGCCTCACTGTCAATGGCTGGTATGATGCCACGCACGGGAAGCAGATAAATGGAGAGAGCCCAGAACCAGCAATGGCGAACGGAGGTTTCCTTTGGGGGTCTTGGGAAGCTATGGTCGAGGACATGAAGAACAGTAAGGGCGACTGGTGCACTGATAAGTTTGATCTTATTCTCGGTGCAGAGGTGATCTATCGACAGGAGAATGTACCGGCTCTGTGCGCACTGATCGACGAGACCTTGGCAGCTGATGGGCTTTGCCTACTGGCTAATAAAAAGTACTACTTCGGCGTCGGCGGTGGTACTTTAGGATTTCAGGAGCACATTCAAGCACACTGTCCAGCGTTAGAGATTGAGGACATATTTGAAGTGCCAGACGAAAAGACTGCGGTACCGCGAGACATTATCGTCATCAAACGGTGCAAACAAGTACGCAAGGGATAAACCATTCGTATCCACTAGATTTTTCTACTTTGAACTACTATCGTACTAGTTTACCAAAAATAAAGAACCAGCCAGTATTATTACATTAGACCTTGAAATTAAGTCTGCGCAGGAATGGGTCAATGTTGTGGCCTCCCATGTTCAAGCTGTCATAAATGGCCTCTCTAATGCCCTTTGGGCCGGCCTCATTAAGCAATTCCGTGGGGATTCCAACCTCCGCAATGACCAACGAGTGTTTCGTGGTCAACTTCTGTGTGGCATCCTCAAGGGACGGCAATGCTCCGCCTTCCGAGTTCAAAATTGGGTGCCATCCCGTAAGGGCCTGTAGTGCGCCAACCTCTTCGACAATTTCTGCAACAAACTTCTTTCCGTCCGTCGTAGGGGTATAGTATATGTCTCCAAGATCAAGCACGAACAACGATAGGGGGCACTGTCTCAGTACCCTCTCCATACGTACGCGTAACCTATCCCACTCCATCCATTCCTCTAGCCATTGAATCTGGATGGAGCACGATTTTGCATCCTGTTTGACTGTCACAGAGTCCAGGAGCTCTTCCACAGGATCTATTCTAAGCCACCGATGAATGACTGGTACCATGGTGGTGATGGGTCCGTCTCGCAAGTCAGGGTCTCCGTGACTCAGGCGACGCAAAACTCCCTGTAGCTCGTTGATGCGAACCGACTCAAAAGTATCAGGATTCTCTGGGTCGTGAGGCAGGCTGTCGAGTCCAGTAACTAAGTCATCAACCCAAGAGTCGCTCAATATGCTCAACGGAGAAGCGCTGGAATCAAAACCCGGCATACGGTCATGAATCAGATCTTCTGCTAACGACTGAAATGTGTTTATAAGCATCTGTGCCCGTGGGCCACCTGGCCCCCCGACCAGCAAAGCAATGGACATTCCTGTTGCGTAGAGCAAGCATGATCCGATAATAATAGCAGTCCATGGCATGAGGATAGTAGCTTCTTCAACACGCTTTTGTTCATCGTAGACCTCCAATTGCCAATCGATGTCATCTTCTTCCTCGGGAATGGGTTCTGTTGCTGTCTGGCCATTCTCCTGTGGGGGCTGTTGTGAGCGTTTGAAAGGACTGAGGGAGTTCATAATGTAATGCACTGTGTTCATCGGGGACTGGAAGCTTACTCGTCGTGGATCTAATTCAGCTATCCGAACTGGAGACTGCTCGGGAGATGAATCCACATCCGTCAGTACAGCCAGCTTCTTTGGAGCTGATTTCTTCCGAGCCATTCTTCTCTTTTGGTTTTCTCGACAAACCCTCACATTTCTTTAATTCTAGGCTCTTAATATGACCATGGGTCGACAGTCGTAGGACTTGGATGATAGATCTTTGGCCCGCAGGACTTGTGAAACAGCTTCGAATCCACAAGCATTGCACCACAACGGCCGTCAGCCTCGGTGCATTGTAGGCAGTGCGTAGGAATGTCGAATCCTCTGGCCACAAGTACTACGCACTCCTAAGTCCACCCCAGGATATGGTAACGTGCTATGAGGCAAGGATGAAAAGTCCGGGATGCGGTAATACGCCCGTAGCCAAAGGATGCGATTCGCATAGTGTTCGGCAGCATGAGCGGGAGGCGCGAAAAGAAAGAACAAACTTGGGGAGTCCAATATAGCCACATTTTACGCATAACTTAGATGTCATCGTTAGCGGGGGGTACTTCAAAACTACTATTTCGGCCCAGTCCGTATAATTTTAGGCCACTGGCTTAACAACCGTGGCGCGCGCTCCCGAAAGGCTCTGGCAGGCCGGTGAAGCCGCTCTGCAAATGAATTAGGAAGGCTGCGGCGCCGGGGGCTAGCGACTGTATTGAGTTGGTAGATACACACCAGCCGCATGGGCCACCGTCCTTCCTGTCCCTCTCGTCGGTGTTGCGCCCCCTCGTCCCTTCCTCCTAACTGCCCCATTCCTCCAGTTCACTACCAAGCGATTGGTCATGGGCTCTCAGTCAGTATTCTGGCACTGTCCAGTTTTTTGGCCACCAAAGGCCTCAACCAACTGCCGCACACCGTTCTCGTCTTTGGGCAGCCCGATTTTCTCGTTCTTGTTATTTTGGCTTTCTTTACCCGTTTTGCTGACTTTTTGCTCACACAGAATACACAGAAAAAGCACTTTGCTCGGGTTCTGCTTGTGAAGAGTTGGCCGTGTTTTGCTGGTTGGAACATTAGAATAACTGCGTAGAAGAGCCTAGGATATCAAAAAGGGCGCGTGGAGTGTGCTGCAAAAAGGCTGGAGAATAGGAAGTGCGTCGAACAGGGAGCACTCAGTCTCCGTGCCCACAGCGCTCTCTGAAAGAGTTGACCTCTTCTCTCAAAAAACACACACATACGCTCACCCACACACACACACAAAACGGGCGGCACGTACCCACAAACCCCTCATGCAATGCACTTTTGCGACTGCTTTGCTGGCGCTGAGTGGTTGAAGTAACATATGCACACCGAAGGATAGGGAGCGCTATCAACGCGCCCTGTCCTGCGGTCTGGTTGCAGTTGGCTGCTTTGTGCTAGTTGTTTGCTTCGCACACACTCTCCGTCGTGCTGACACAAAGTACTGAGAATATCGAATACTCAGTTATTTAACAAGGAACCAGACCTAACGGCTGCAAGGTGTCACGGACGCTGTGATTTGTAAGATAATCTGAGGTAGGAAGAGCGAGAATAGAGAACATGGGATATTTCTTTGGAGTTGGATCAGAGCACGTTGGTAACGACGTGGATTGACATCACTGGAATCCCCTTTTCGCTTTGTAGATTTTTCGGCCATTTAAAGGTATTGTCGGAAGGGTCTCATTTCATTGTATTCTAGAACTTACACCGTACTATATTGCAAGCACAAGTGAACACTATGGCTTCTCTTATTCGTAACATTGCCCGGGCCAGCCGGGCCTCCTTTGTCGGTCGCCCTACAGTTACTGGGGCTGCTCGCGTTGGGGCTGTAGTACATGGCAGTAGCCAGGCAGTTTACCATGCTCGTCGCTTCCAGTCCACTGATGCAGCCGAGCTGCCCGCAAACGCGCGGGACCCTGGTTTGGATATCGACAATGTGGAAATTGTCGAGTCAACTTTGCGCGAGGGTGAGCAGTTTTCTACTGCCTTCTTCAGTACTGAGGACAAGATCATGATCTCCACCATGCTGGACTCTCTGGGTGTGGACTACATTGAGCTGACTACCCCCATGGCAAGCACGCAAAGTATGAAGGATTGTGAAGCGGTGGCCAAGTTGGGATTGAAGGCCAAGATTCTGACGCACACACGGTGCCACATGAGTGATGTGAAGTTGGCCGTGGAGAGCGGTGTGGACGGAGTGAACGTGTACATGGCCACCTCGAACGTGTTGCGCCAATACTCTCACGGTAAGGGTATTGATCACATTATCGACGCTGCGCGTGAAGTCATTGAGTACTGTCAGTCCAACAATGTAGAGATTCGCTTTAGTTGTGAGGACACTTTCCGTAGCAATTTGGAAGAAATCACTCGTATCTACACAGCTGTGGATCAGTTGGGAGTGGACCGCATTGGTCTTGCTGACACCGTCGGTGTAGCAACTCCCCTGCAGGTATACAATACTGTCAAGTGGGTTCGTGAAAGGGTAGGCTGTGACATTGAGTACCACACACACGATGACACTGGATGCTGCATTGCCAACGCTCTGCTGGCCCTGCAAGCCGGTGCAACGCACATTGATACCTGTGTTCTGGGTATCGGTGAACGCAATGGTATCACACCATTAGGAGGTTTCCTGGGTCGCTTGTACACCATCGACAAGGAGAAGGTTCGTCGTCGCTTCAACTTGAAGCTTGTACCGCAACTGGAACGCGTGGTGAGTGAGAAGGTGGGCATAAGTGTGCCCTTCAACAATTGTGTGACCGGAAGCACTGCCTTCACCCACAAGGCCGGTGTCCACTCTAAGGCTGTCATGCAGAACCCTGGCTCCTACGAAGTCCTGGATCCCGATGATTTTGGTGTGAACCGTAACATTCAGGTTGCACATCGTCTCACTGGTTGGAACGCTGTGCAAAAGCGTGCTCAGGCCCTTGGTCTGGCCCTAGAGGACAAGCAGGTCAAGGCAGCCACGTTGTACATCAAGAATCTGGCTGATCGTCAGGCAGTGTCTTCAGACGACCTGGACGCTGTGCTCCGTGCCTATCAAGACATGGAAAGTCTACCTGCTGATGAGGACCTGGACCGTGTTCTCCGTGCTCGCTAAGGGAAATCATGTTTAGGAGATTGTCTCTCTCAATTCATGCCACCATTTTTGTCTTATTCGCTGTATTTACACCATAGAATACATAATCGTATCTTGTGTATCTAAAACTGGGTCTTTCTATGTATCCGTCCAAACCGACCACCACCTTTCGAAGGCTACTTGCGAAGATTGGCACCCAATGCGTGTTTGCGCCTCCCCTTGCACTGTCGGGGTGGCTTTTGGCTGCTGCCCAGTTCCCCTCCAAACATAACAGTCAACGTCACCCGATGAAACAATGGGCGCGCCCGAGTTTCTGGCCTCTTACTTACCAACCCCCCCCCCTCCCCTTTACTTCTTTCATTTTGGTCTGATGGCACCCCCCTCCCCGGGGGGTGGGCGGTCTCTGCGCGTCGCGTCCCCCCCCTCGAAATCGGACCAGAGGCGCGCAAAAGCCACTGCTACGGAGGGTCAGAAGGGAGGGAGGGAGGGGAGAGGAAGGAAACTTTGTTGCCAGGCCACTCCGGCTAAGGTTTTCTGTGGTGGCGAACACACAAAGTATGGTCCCGTCCCGTTCGGTCAAATTTAGGAGAATATATTCTATGGTGAAACCTCTGGGAATTCAGGTACCCCTGTCGTAGTCAGATATAATACGGGCCGTCCGTACGAATAGGTTTTGCTTCGCTTCTGTTCCCGGTCTCTCCCGTGGCGTCACTGCTTGAGAGACTGGGCGGGACTGTGTAAGGTTGTTGGGCAATGGTCAGGAATGTCCTTTCTGGCTATGTAAAGGCTGACACACAAGGACTGTCCTTAACATCCACATTCTGAACAGTGTATGTTCGTGCACCAAGATACCCAATTCTGGATCGAGTTTCAGCAGCCGACGCTTAGTGTGTTGACCTAGAGACTGAAGACTCGACAATGCAGTGGACTCTGCGAACGGGTGTCTTCGGCCTGTTTCAGGCCGTCTGGCTTTCGCTTCTGCTTGTGCCAACAGTAGAAGGTAAGGGATCCGTGCGTGCATCTCTGCGAGCAGAATGGCATGCTAACAACCTTTTCTCGGAGATGTTGGAATGCATCGGTCTTGTGGATGACGTGGATGAGACCTTGTACTTCCGCTCGCTGGATATCATGGCTGTCGCAGGCGATAGTATTGGTACATGGACCGATGAGAGGTTTTGGGCTGAGACAACCTTTGTGGCCCTGCGGTCAATGAGGGGTGACGCAGCCTACAACTTGGTACAGGAGTGCATGGTGTCTGGGCATATGTCAGCTAAAGTGGCCGCTCAGCACAGCCTGGCACCTGCCAACTGCGGCGGAGTCACACCGTGTCTGTGTATAAACAACAGGGCAGGTGCTGTGTCAGAGGTAGACGTTGACACGGGCAGTATATTGGAGACGGCCAGTGGACTGATCACTGGAAAGTCATGGGATCCGGAGGCCGATAATGCGAAATGTGACGCCACTCTTCTCGACACCGACCACGTAAGGTACGTGGGTGCAGAGTCGGTTTCGAATAACGACGCTTTACCATTGATTTTGTACCTAGTCCTTGGAGAGAAGAATCATATGGGTGCTTACCAGGTGTTGTTAGAGAAGCTGGCATCGGCGCAGGGAACAAAGTTTGCGGTTGCGATTCGTTCTTCTCCCCTCGCCCACGGAAAGGGTCGTCGCAATGCATTCAGCCAACCTTTGGGCCATGCCTTCACCCTGAACGTTAAATCATCCGAGTACAACACCCGGGACAGCCTGGCATCAGTGAACAGCACTGTCAACTCTACCCTTGCCAACGACTTACGGGGAATGACGTACATGGCCAATGAAACGAACCCGGACGCAGTCTATGATCGATTGCTGGAACATCTGCGAGACTCTAATGGCACAGAAGGGCCGGTGTCTCCAGACGGTCTGTATCAGGAATGCGGTCCCGGACGCATGGCGCTCGCAACTCTACGTGATATCAAGTGCAGTCCCCTAAAGGAGGCACTCTTGGCCCGTGACGTGGCACACAAGCCTGCCCCGCATCGCTGGCAAGCACCGGACGGGCCAGAAGATGTCACTTCAATGGAGCACCCCATTTCAATCCGTTTGGCAGCGTACTCATTGATGACCGCTCAGAAGTTTGCTACAGACGTCGTTAAAGACCTTGTCATTGACGATGGCCCTGTTACCAGTCGACGACTACGTAAGGGAGGCATGCACCCTGAGATGGATCGTCTCGCCTTACTCCATGATTTGACACACAATTTGCCCCTGGTTGCTGGATTACTGGAGGAGCTGGCTCCGAAGGCCTTCGAGGGATTTGTGGAGAATGGATCTTTGGGTGACCTTGCACGCAAGGATCTGCGTATTGCGCAAGCGCACGGTCGTATTAACTTTTCAGGACCGGAGAAGTCGATCCTACCCGACCTCCGTGTTAATGGAATTTCAATCAGCCCCACAGACTTAACCGTACACCATATCCTACCCATGCTTGCTCAGGATACCCGCATGTTAAGTCGACTTGGCTCCCTTGGCTATAGTGCTGACGAAGCCACGCAGCTGCTGGTTGCTCAAATCACTCACACTGCGGACTTTGCGCCGCTCATGGACATGCGCAATGCCGCTGTGTATTTCTTGAATGACATTGAGAAGGATCCAGAATATGCTTCCATCATGAACACCAAGGTGGTGGATTTGCTGAAAGCCGACGTTGAGAATGCACCAGTGAAGAAAATCAGGAAAAACCTCTTCACCCTCATATTGGCTTTTGATCCCACGCATGAAAATTCCGAAGACATTGTACGTTTCCTCATTGCCATGTTGAAGACTGGAGTTGAGGCCCCGATCCGTCTTGGTGTTATGTTGATCGAATCAAGCCAGAGTTGTGACGCAGAAGGGTATAATTCCGCGGGCGCAGTGCTTCACCTATCTTTCTTAACTGCTTTGAAGAAGGACGGTGCACTAGAAGCCCTTAATTGGCTGTTGTTTGCGCAAGAGGAGCACGAAAATGGTCGTCCATATACCGTGGACTCTGTTCGTAATACCTTGAAGTCATCAATCGACGAACATGTTTCGAAAGTGATTGCTGCCGCAAACAACAAATCTGAGGCGGGAAGAACCGAGAACTTCAAGGACGTCTTCGAACTTGTTGAGATGCGCCGTCAGATGTGTAGTCAGGTCCATTCCATCGGCATTGGCAACAGTCCCGGAAGCACTTTTGTCTTTGGTAACGGTCGCCTGGCTCGGGCAGACACACCGAGGGAAGTGGAGAACTTGTCAATGAAACTGTACAATATCGCCATGCAGAAGCTGACAAAGGATGTCCAGGTCGGTGCTGTTGACGACAAAACCGATCTCAATAACTACTGGCAATTTGTATCGTATGCCAGCAGCTATGGAGGCAGTGCAACTGGGAGAACGAACATTCCGTATGCAAGGTACAATGCTAAGGTTATGGTTGGTGCTACCAGTGGTGAGCGTGGCTACCTCTATCCCACCGTGCCATTGGATGAGATGTCACGTCTGCACAAAGTCCATCAGGGCGATGAACGGCAAGACGGCAAGGAAACCGTGGCCATCTCCGCCGGCGTTCCTGCCAGCCATTGGGTATTCCCAAAGGGCTATGGCATTGATGAGAAAGGCTACTTCCCTGATGTTATCAAGACCATTGCGGTCGTGGTTGATCTCGAGAGCTCCACTGGACGCATGACCGCGCTGAGCAGCTTACAGTATCTCCAGCGAGCCGCAGCCGATGATGCGAGCAGTATGACAGGAGAAGTACGGGAGAAACACAGGCCGGCCGAGACCGCCATTCCTGCGGCAGATCTGTACACTCGGCTGCTTATCGTTCCCGCGAAACATCGTGGACAGGATCCTAAGATCCCAGGTCCATTCACAGAAGCATACATCCGGTTACTTGTGTCGCTGGAAGTCGACAATGAACTCAGCAATGACGTACACAAGCGCCGTGAACACCTCTTGCACTTCTTCGAAGCCGCTGCCGTGAGCCGGACTGCCGAGGATCTGACTGGCCATGTCAAAGAGCGCAGCATGAAAGGAACCAGCCAGCCTCTCTCGGTTTCAAGCGTGGAGTCTGCTTCGCACATTGAGCGCGCAATGCAGGTCAGCATCGATGAGAACGCCAAGAGCACACTGTGGCAGAATTTCCGCGATATCAGCAGCTCATTCCTCGGCCGTGCAGAGGCGGCTTCAGGTGAGTTTGTAGTGGCTGTGAACGGCCGCATCTACGGTCCCTTTGGAGAAACCGAATTGCTTAAGATGGAAGACATTCATCTCATGACCACCGTTGAAGCAAACCACCGCCTCAAAAATGTCCTTTCCGTGGTCCAGGGTTCCGCAGTGCACATTGGCGAGCGTGATCACGGGAAGGTCGCGAATTCCCGGGAGCTCAAGATTTGGAATACTACACTGCAGGCCTTGATCGTCCTCAGTGAAGTGCCCGCTAGCCATGGCGATCCTATGCCACTGCGTAGCCACGGCTTCAGTAAAGCTGCCACAGTGAATATAGCCGAGCGTGAACAGCACTTGCCGCGGCATGAGATCAGTCTCGTCTTCGACCCCTTGAGCGAAGAAGCACCTGCAGCCCTTGATTTAGCCTTGTGGATCACGACCACTGTGAATGCTCGTATGCAGGTTTACATTGTCGTGCCACCATCGCTACAAGAAGACTCGGTCACCAATGGCATTGCCCAGCGTGGCTCAGAGTATCCCTTGCCTCTCCCACCTATGCGCTTCTACCGATCATCTATTGGTGGCCTCAATGACTCAGTTGTAGCCTTCTCTGGTGACACCATGGACAGTCATACTCTGGGCCGCAGTGCCGTGTCCGGGGTTATTCTTCGCCTGGCACTTACGGAGCCAAGGTTTGGCAAAGTACGTGCGGCACGCCTACAGCAGCAGGTGAACTTCTGTTCCGTGCCCGATGACACAGTTTACACTCTCGATGTCCGTGCACCCACAGCCTGGGTGACGGTGCTCAAAGAAGGCGTTGCAGATTTTGATAACATTTATTTTGCCCCGTTTGGACGCAAAGGATCACAGCTCCAACATCATGACGACCATGTCGCGGCCGTGTACGGCCTGACCGGTCTCGCCATTGAAGGTGAGATGATAGAAGGTGGCTTGCAGCGCCCAGCTCGTGGACTACAGTTGGAACTTGGTACGTTTTCTGAGGAATCCGGGGATGTCGTTGTCGATGACACAGTTACCATACACAACACGGCATATTACCAACTCACTGCTCCACCAGGTTACTTTTCCCTGCGCCTGAAGAAAGGTACGCAGAGCGAGAACATTTACCGTCTGACCAATGTCCTGAGTCATGCGCACCTCGGAGAGGCCGTGCAGAAGACATCGACGCTTCCTATCTCCGTGGTATCACTGGTCAGCCCTTACTACGCGGTCGGTGTGATGAAGAAAGAAGGGAAGGAGCATGAAGCTCTGCTCGCCGTCCCGGATCCCTTCAGTCCAAACCCTCCGCCGTCCGCGGAGCAAACGCTATCCACCGACAAAGTCAACGTTTTCAGCGTTGGGTCTGGTCATCTGTATGAGCGCATGCTGGGAATTGTGATGACCAGTGCAAAGGACAGTATGAAGGATGCCGAGTCCACGGAACTGCATTTCTGGATCTTAGATAGGTACATCAGCCCGCGCTTCCGGAGCTTGCTGCCGCATCTGGAGTCCGAACTCGGTGTAACCATTCACCTTGTAAACTACCAGTGGCCTAATTGGCTGGGGCCGACCCCATACCCCAGGCGGCGAATCATTGAGGCGTACAAAATCTTATTCCTCGACGTCCTCTTTCCGCAGGATACGGACCGCGTAGTCTTTATGGACGCAGATCATGTCGTGCGCGAGGACCTTACCGAGCTCATGGCCTACGATCTCACGCAGAACGTCGAGGGGCCCAGTGACACCAGCGTTGCACCGTACGCGTTCACACCCTACTGCTCTGACCGCCCCGAGATGGCCGAGCATCGCTTCTGGGATACTGGGTTCTGGCACGACCATCTTCACAAGAATGGCCAAACTTACCATTCTTCCTCGCTGTTTGTAGTCGACCTCGGCGTTTTCCGGCGTACCCTGGCGGGCGACGCGCTGCGCAAGGCTTACCTTGAACTTTCCAACGGTCCACACACGCTGCGAAATCTGGACCAGGACCTCCCGAACTACACACAGCATCGAGTAGCGATCTCTTCTCTGCCGCAGCAATGGCTGTGGTGCGAAACATGGTGCTCGGACGGCACAAAGGACAGAGCGAAGACAATCAATATCTGCAACAATCCACAGACCCGGGAGGCCAAGCTGAACGCTGCTCGGCGTATCATTGGCCAAGCCTGGGACGACATTGATCACCGAATCTACGAGAAGGTTTGGCTCAAGCACTGGCAAACGAGTATGGAAGACATGGGCGCAGTCTTCCGAGATGGCACTTTGCGCGCGGAAGGCGTCAAGGACCGGGAGAGTCCAATCTACACCGGTGCGCTGACCGGGAACGATACTGACGACGACTCCCGTGACGAGCTGTAAGGTTACGCTGGAAGGGACATGGTCATGTTCCTGGGCGGAGCCCTTATCCCCACTACTCATCTACCCATCGCCTCTGTGATTCTCCTCACGATGACAATTAGCCTACAACTTCCGAAATGCATTAGATTTCTTTAGTAAGTCATTAAAGCCTAAATTCAGATGACAATGAAATAAGATGGTGGGCGTATATTCTTTGGGCCATTATGCAATGCGGATATGTAAACTGATATTCGCTTTACAAGTGGACATGGGCCGCCTTGCGGACCCAGTCCAAAGTGGAGTTGATGAGTGGAGGATAGCGTGTGTTGGTGAGCCACTCACCGCCCTCGGAGCGGGCAGCGACCGCCTTCTGGTGGCTAAATACATTGAACGAGTGATCACCGTGGTAGCCTCCGCCAACACCGGAGGGACCGACACCGCCGAACGGAAGTTCCTTGATCGCAGCGTGGATCAGAGTATCGTTGACAACGGCACCGCCGGACGAAGTGTAGTCCAGGACCTGCTGAATGTTAACCTTGTTCCCGCTGAAGATGTACAGAGCGAGTGGCTTGTCGCGGTCGTTAATGAAGGTGATGGCCTCGTCGATGGACTCGCAGTCGATCATGGGGAGAATGGGTCCAAAGATCTCGTCCTGCATGACCTCGGACGCCGGGTCGACGTGCGCCATGACAGTCGGGGCAACGTAGCGGTCAGTGGCGCGATATTCACCACCGAGGACAACATCCTGCTTCTGCCCTTCAATCATGCGCACCTGGCGCTCAAAGTGGCGGTTAGTGGCAATGCGGCCGTAGTCCCCAGAGGAACCGGGGTCCTCGGTGTAGAACACGGTAATGGCATTCTTGAGTTCGGCAGCGAGCTCCTCCTGCATGTCACGGGGGCACAGCACGTAATCACAAGCGATGCAAGTTTGTCCGGCGTTGAACCATCGACCCATAGTAATGCGACGGGCAGCATTCTTCAGGTTCGCACCGCGGTCAATGATGGTGGGGGACTTACCACCCAATTCTAGCAGGGTTGGGGTCAAGTTCTCAGCAGCGGCGCGTTGGACGATGCGACCGACCGTACCGTTGCCGGTGTACGCAATAAAGTCCCACTTTTCCTTGAGAAGTGCGCTTGTACCCTCCGCATCGGCCTGAACGATGGAGTAGGCATCGGAATCGAGGTAACGGTGCATTGTATCCTCGAAAGTCTGAGCGACAGCCTCAGAGACTTCGGAAGGCTTAATGATGGCAGTGTTACCGGCAGCAATGGCACCAATCAAAGGAATGGCAGTAAGCTGCACGGGGTAGTTCCAGGCACCAATGACAAGGACATTGCCGTACGGGTCGGGTTTGATCTGGGTGGAGTACGCAGCGAAAACGATGCCAGGGTTGACTTTGGTGCCCTTGACGAGGCGGTGAACATTCTTGTAGAGGTAGGCAGCCTCGCTCATCACCATGCCGGTCTCCAACATGACACCCTCAGACTTGCTCTTGCCCAGGTCATGCTTCAGGGCTTCCAGCCAAAGATCTTCGTTGTCGCTGATCCACGCATAGGCAGCCTTAAGCTGCTCCTTGCGGTACTCCACAGGGATTGTCTTTCCCGTCTTGAAGGTGCCCCGAGTCTTGGCAACGATCTCTGGGATCTGGTTGATAGGAGTCAACCTCAGGCCTTCTTCGTTCGTGGGCGCGGTCTGCGCGGCAGTGGAGCGGTTACGACGGAGAGCCATGATCGCACTGCCGGCCATGCCAGTGCGGAGCGTCTGGCTGGCGGTTGATCCGACACGGGCCACGGAATGTTTTGCAAAAGTGGACAACATGATTAAAGTCTGCTTGTGTGGTATGTGTGTGTGTGACTAACAGTTTGTTTTTGCGTTTGCTCAAAGTGAACTTTGTTGGGCATTAACTTCCCTTCTTCCAACAAACTCCACAACAACAGATATCAGTCTATTTATATCCTGCCAGTCTCGAGACCATCCCGTACAATACCTTCTTCTGTACCTGTCGTATTCTGAACACTTGATCATGGTAGTGCACACGCTATTCAACGAGTTGACGTCTACAATGGAACAAAGGCTCCCGAATCTCCCATACCGAAACGCAAACAAATCTGAACCAAAACACGCCTCTCCCGTAGGATCTGGACACCAAGCTCACCAGGGTTCTAAGGGCCCAACCAAAAAGAAGGAAAGAAGAGAAAAAAAAAAGGAGGGGGAGTAGGGGGAGGGGGGTTGCCGAATGACCACACAAAACACCTAACAGATCTTCATGAGTTAACCCCCCGACGCAAGAAAATGTTAAAAATAAAAAACTTGGGAAGGGCACTGGTGACGGGCAGGGCGTGTGCGTGTGCGTGTGCGTGTGCGTGTGCGTGCGTGTGTGTGTGTGTGTAACCACCACAAAAAATACGGGGACCTACCCTAACATCCCCGCCCCCCTCCCGCCGGTACGCAATGGCACACCGAGCTCTTATCCGTTCTTTCCCGTTCCCAATGCCGCGGCAAAAAAAAAAAAGAGGAAAACCGTACGGTCCCAAGCGGAGCGGACAGAAGGGGGAACCCAAGCGTTTAAAAATAAAAAGAAAAAGAAAAAAAGAAAGAAGGAGAAAACGAACCCCCCCCTCAGAAAAAAATGGAAAAGAGAAAGGAGGGAGTGTAAGGGAGAGAAAACAAAAGGGAAAAAAGAATAGAAAGAAAAAAGGGAAAAAAAGCCACAGAGGGGAAACGTTTCACTTTGTGTCCAGGAAAGGGAACAAAAAGAATGAGTTTCTTTAAAAAAAATGGGACATCCAAAGACCCACAAGAGCCAGACAGGACATCCCCCTGAAACCAACCAAGCCCAAAAGGCAAGGGGGGAGCCAGAGGTGGGTCCAAGAGGGAAACCTTGCAAGAAAAAGTTAGAGCCACAGACACACAGTGGATACCCGACCGACCCATAGAGAGAAGGCAGTGGTAGAGCCGACGGTGCCCCAGCAGTCCATAGTCAGACAGACACCTTGCCCCCTCCCCCCCCCTCTCTCTCTCTCCTTCTGTCCTTCTCCAGGAACCGGGGAAGAGGAAGGAAGAGAAGGAAAAGCAAAAAAAAAATCTTTTCGCGAACCAAAATCCGCACACTCGCTCTCTGTCTCTTTCTCTCTTTCTTTCTTTTATCTGTCTCCCACTCCCGTCCGTTCACTATGGCACCAAAGGTTCAACAGTGGAGCGGGACTAGGCAAGGAGGACGAGGAGGGTTCTCCTTGCGACGAAGAGAGATATGCAAAAACTGCCAGCACTCTCTCACTCACTGCGTTCGGGGGCCCTGCTTTTGCAAAAACTCACTCTCTCTCTCTCTACTCTCCCTCTCTGTCTCTCTCCCTCTACTCTCCCTCTCTACTCTCCCTCTCTCTACTCCACCTTTCTGTCTCAGTAACTCTGGTCTCTGTTTATCGCGCCGCAGTTGTGCTAGTGTCCCCCCCCCTCCCCCCATCTCGCCCGATCAACCACAGCTCTCCCCTCTCTCCCCCCCCTCCCCCCCCTTCCAAACCTTTCGGCCATTCATTTTATACATTGGGTATATGCACAGTCAAACTGATAAGAATTTTTCTGGACAAGTTGCCCTGACACAATTCCGAATCATGAGCAAACGGGGCCACCGATGCCGCAAATGGCTCGGATTGGAGACACAGGTCCTACGGACAACTAAGAGTTTTTATCGGGCACCGTCTTAGTAATTAATCCATGAGAGCATTACAGAGTGGATATATCGTCTTGGGTATCTTTCTATAACCCCGACTCATAGATGGGGGTTTACAAGTCGCAATCCGGTGAGACACGAACATGTCGGATAGGTCTCTGTAATTCGTCAAATCCACGGGACCATATTAAATGTACTGGAGCCATAGTTTATATCAGGACTACTATGCCCTCCATTCCTCCCAGTGACCAATGCAACTCCTGGCACCTGGCGGGGACAGCTTCCGCGGGTAATGCGTAGAGAGATCAGCACACGACCGTTCAGGAGCACAGCCAAGACCCGGTCCACATTGCCTGATTGTTTGTGACCCTGAACATCGTCTTCCATCTGCTGATATGAAATGCTTAGGTGTTTTCGTTTGTAATAGACCTTTAGCTGCCCATGTATCAGCATGGCGATCGTTTCCCAGCCATCGCGTGACCACGTCCACACAACAGTGCCTCAGAACGGCTCCTGATCATGACCGAAATCTACGGTGCCAACAAAGTGAAGTATAAGGGAAGGCCCCTAATCCTCACTGTCGCTCACACTCTCTGTGCCTCCAGTACTGCGCAATTCCTTTTACTGGTGTTGGCCAGATGTCACACTCAACCTCTCAACTTTGTCCTTGGTTTGCCATTGTCGCCCAAAGGGTTCTTCGCGGTTTGGTCTTAAGGTCCTTGGTGAGTTCACCGCTGATCGTCTGTCGCAAGGGAAGGGAAGGGCGGCCGCCGCGGGGAAGTACGAGTGAGGAAACAAAGCGCGAAAGTGACGGGGCAGGCGTTTGTACTTTTTTCTTTGTTACACTCCAAAGATTTTATACAAAGTATGTCCAGCCACCCTGCCATTTTATTTCAAGTGCGCAGTTGGTATGCGTAATAGTGCGTGTGCTTTGGTGGGGGGGTTTCAGAGTTTGCTTCCGGGGGAAGAAAGTGTACGTGTATCCAGGCACACGGAAGACCTCAGTGTCGGTGTTGCGGGGGACCGTTCCGTGTCGTCCTTTACATTACGCGGCGCGGGGGTGTTTGGCTTCAGGAGAGAAAGGGAGGCTCTCCGTGTGAGTGATGTGCATGTGGGTGTCGATCTCTTCCTCTTTCTGCTTCATCAGTTGTGCGCCACCAACTCTTGTGTCGCCCTCACTCCTTGTCCCGCTACCAAAGACAGTACCGGGGAAGCAGCGAGCCCAGCTTTTGGGGCATGGCTCCTGTGGCGCAATAATACCGGGGCCTGCGAGTGCGGCAGTGACGACACAGAGAGCTTTAAGGCGGAGGGGAGCGCAGGGGAGCGGGTTGTTCTTGGCCAGTTGGCCGGCCCCCCCTCTCCTGATCCCGAGCCGCACAACCAATGCTTTCTCTGCTGATAATACGGAAAAAGGCGAGCCCGAAGTGACAGCCCAGTGGTTCGGGACCCGAAGGACCCTCGCGGGAAAAACGGGCACCCAACAGGGGCCTCCCCGGGCCGGGGGATTTAAAAATAGGCCCCGAGCGACAGGGGAGTGCGTTGGCGAGTAGGGATGCGGAGTTTGCTAAACGAGGCGTGTAATGTGTTTGTTCTTGATTGTGATTTTTTAAAAAATGGTGGTTGGAAAAGATCAGTCATGATTCATATGTGTCTCTTTGGAGATCCGGCGCGTTTTGATTCCCTTAGTCTTGCCTTTAGGGTCGGTTCTGGATCATGGACTGATTGGTTCTGGATCATGGACTGATTAGCTATGATCCACTGTCCAGCACTTACAGAACACCCGCATACGGCACGCCGGACAGGTAGTGCATATCCTTCTTCCAGGTCACCAGGTCGTCCAAGCAGAAATCACTGAAACTTTTGTGTCCACAGGCGCGAGCGAGTAGCTGCATCTGGTGCACACTGCCTTCAAAGAAGTTGGTCAGTTGCTTCGCACTCTTCTCGACGTTTACTTTGACACGCAGTTTAGGGTCCATTGTCGCGATGCCCGCAGGGCACATGTTGGTGTTGCACATGCGCGCAGCGATACAACCAATCGACTGCAGAGCCGAGTTAGCCACAGCAATGCCATCAGCCCCCAGGGCGAGGGCCTTCACAAAGTCTGCGGGTATACGCAGGCCGCCTGTAGCGATTAGGGTGACGTTGCGACCGACACCCTTAGCATCCAGGTGCCTACGAGCCCGAGCTAGGGCAGGAATTGTCGGTACGGAAATGTGATCACGGAAGATGGCCGGGGCGGCTCCGGTACCACCGCCACGGCCGTCAATAATGATGTAGTCCGCACTGGCGGCCAAGGCAAAATCAATGTCCTTCTCGATATGCTGTGCAGACAGCTTGAAACCGATAGGGATCCCACCGGTAATGTCTCGGACGTGGTCTGCAACCTTCTTGAAATCTTCCGCACTATGTAGCTCCTTGAATGTTGGGGGACTGATAGCATCCTCGCCCTCCTTCAGTCCGCGAATCTGTGCAATCTTCGCCTTTACCTTGGCACCGGGCAGGTGTCCACCGGTGCCTGTCTTGGCGCCCTGTCCTCCCTTGAAATGGAAAGCCTGCGCTTTCTTCACGACTTCGTCTGAGTAGCCGAACTCAGCACTGGCCAATTCATAGAAGTAGCGGCTGTTGTTCTGCTGCTCCTCCGGCAGGCTACCACCCTCACCGCTGCAGATGCCTGTTCCCGCTGCCTCGGCGCCCCTGGCCAGAGCGGTTTTTGCCTCCTCACTGATCGCACCGAAGCTCATGTCTGTGACAAACAGAGGGATCTTCAGGGTCAAAGGCTTCTTGGCCCTGGGTCCGATCACCAGCTCCGTTTTCACAGGCACGTCCTCCATTAGTGGTTTGGTGGCCATCTGGGCCGTTATGATCTGGATGTCGTCCCATTGCGGCAATGTCGGACGTGGTACGCCCATGGCCACCATTTCTCCGTGGCCGTGCAGGCCTTCGCCTCGTGCAAGGGCCTTAATTTGACCAATTGTAGGTTCTTCTGGAGTGGATTCCGGATCACCTCTGGATCCGGCGGCCTGGACCTTGCCACCGGCGAGGTCTTCAATGTCACCGACCTCACTGTCCTTGATCTTGGCATGGGTGCCATCACAGAACGGTTGATTACCCGTTTTCTTACATTGACAGAGGAAAACATCTTTGGACTCGTCCGGAGTGAACTTCATGGGCTTGAAGGCTGTCCCGGCATGGCTACCATCGCAGAAGGGCTGGTTCTTGCTAAGGCCGCACCTGCACCAGTAATAGTCCTTGCCAGCTTCGACCGATACCTTGGCAGGCTTTCTGGCCGCAACTTTGGGGAGTTTGGTCATGGTCCTGAGTTGAGAGGTGTTCAGTACTGGGCTACGTGCAAACAGGGGAAATGCACGGTTGTAGTTGGACAGAATCAGTCTAGGGTTCATCAAACGGAACAGATCTCTCAAGGCCATCAAACTTATGGCGCTCCGGATTATCCCAGTATTTCTGACAGGCCAAGAGGCTTTTATTATCCCCTTTGTCAGCGTCCCTTGATGTAGGTGATTGTTTCTTTCACCCGATCGGTCCGCTTTCACCTTATCGCTCCCTCCGTCCGTACCGCTATCTGCCCTCCTCGTCTTCTGTTTGGTTGGTTGCACGAAAGTGAAAAAACAGCGGTGGGACTCATAATGCACCAGGAATTCCTTGTCATACGCCTTATGAGAGTAGAAAGGCCTTCGAATCGGACGTGCCTAGTGCCCTGGATCTTTGTGTGCCCTTTCGTATTTGGCGCAAATTGGCAGAATACACATCATATTCCCATGGATTTCAAGGCCGAGGGCAACAACAGGACAGTCCTCGCCTTTACATGCACTTGTGTCCACAGGCCAGTATCCCCACCGTGTTAACCCACTATGCAACCATTTGACATCAAAACAGCGAACGGGGATCGAAAATCAGTGCCACTACCACTCTGCTTCCAGTGTTGCTAATTGCGCAAAACCAAACATTGGGGACGTCCCTTTCTCTGAATCAATGGTATCATCAACTATTTCACATCCGCCACATTGGTTCTCCATCACCATCTATGCCAACTCCCGCTACTCGTCATTTCATGGTTGTGGCGATGTGCTGAGGAGCTGTTGAAGATGTCCTGACGAGGCATTGGATGGTTCGTGTACGGTAGCGGTAGCATACGCGAAGTCCAGCCTGGAATCTGTTCCTCCAATCTCCGGCCTAAGCATTAATTCTACCCCGCACGGGCGTTGTTTGGGCAGTCAGGTCTCTTCTGTCGATCTCAGGTATTCGTTCCGCCCCGAGTCAGCGAAAGAAGCACGAAAGACTAACACTGGCACAGTAGCTTCCACCTTTCTCCATACTAACGCAAAATACTTTGGGTATACTCCTCTGGGCTCACAGGGACATTTTCGAGGGAATCGATCGCTAAGCAAAAGAATACAATCCGAAGCACCTTGATGGAAGGACGGGCGTACCTCCCCGTTTTCCCCGGCGAAAAGAAAAGATAGACCTGGAGGGGCAGTGTGTGCTTCGTTGGGGCCGGCGATGGCCTGATCCCCCGACCGGCGGGTCCCATCTCTCTTCCCCTACCCCTTTTCCCCTCCCCCCCCTCCCTCTTCTTCGTTTCCTTCGTCCCCCCCCC